>CM048927.1:39466173-39648673 GCA_026686955.1 Epinephelus cyanopodus | reverse complement strand
CTGACGCTGAAAGTCACTGACCAAGCGCCAGATTTTGATGACTTCGTTAGTTGTTGCAAACTCACATCACTGTCAGTGAATCTGTTTGCATCAGATCTTTGTATTGAACAGTTGGTGCAACTGTTGCAAATGTTGATCGCTGACAGTGTGAATAAACTGCTGCTGTGTGACAAACGAATGAATTGAGGAATATCTGGTAAATCTGGTAACGTTTCTGTACGGTCAGTCCTTTAATGTGTGTGTGTGTGTGTGTGTGTGAACTCTTCACTTACTGTACTGAATTCAGTCGTTGCTTCTTTTTTTATCTGGATCTGATTTATAACTTCGCTTCACAAAAACCCAACAACCCTAAAAATACCAGCCTGTGTGTGTGTGTGTGTGTGTGTGTGTGTGTGTGTGTGTGTGTGTGTGTGTGTGTGTGTGTGTGATGCCCTGATATAGAGCCGTGGGAACAGGCCACACTGAATGAGCCTCCTTTAGAGCCTCCTCTGTAGCTGTGTTGTTGTGGACCAGTTGAGTCTCCGTGTGTCGCTGTGGGAAACTGGGAGCTGCCCAGTTAGGATGGAGGGAGCTGCTGAAGGGCACTAAGGCAGCAGCTGTTAGAGGAGACGACAGGGAGGAGACACTGTTGGTGACAGAGCAGCTCTCCTGTAGGTCTGCTTGTCTCAACGCTCCTCTCCTATCTCCTATCTCCTCTGCTCTTATCTCCTCCGATCTCTTCTTGCCTCCTCACCTCTCCACTTGTTCCTCTCCTTTTCTCATATCTCCTTCAATCTCCTCTGCTCTCTACTTGTTTCCTTTCGTCCCATATTTTCTCCTCTTGATTCCTCTACTCTTGTCTTATCTCCTCTTTTTTCCTTTCCACTTGTGTCCTCTGACCTCCTGTCCTCTTTATATATTTCCTCTCTTTGCTTTGTCACCTTTCCTCTTCTTGTATTCCTTCCAAGCTCCTCCTCTCCTCTCCTCTCCTCTCTGTTATTGGAGGAGGAGGTAAAGAACCCGCAGTAATAAATCCAGTATTTATTGTCTCACTCCCTCTGATTAAAACAGAGGAGGGATGAAGTGAAGGAGACGAGGGAGGAGGCTGAAACAAAAAGTAAGGAAGGAGTGGGAGGGAAGGAAACAGACGAGGAACGAAGAGAAGCAGGAGGAATGAAGGATGGGAGGATGATTGTACGCTTTCAGTGTGACAGACAGGAGGAGTGTGGCTGCTGCAGCAAAGTAATTACTGTTTACTTTGGACACACACACACACACACACACCTACACACACACGCACACACGCAGCACTTATAGCCCATCACCAGGACTTGCTGTCTCAGCTCTGTTTGACAGAGTTCTGCTGTAAGACTCTGTCGGTGTGTTCAGCTGCTGTCTGACACACAGCTCAACAGGAACCAGAGGAATTCATCAGGTCATCTTTTACAGTGTCCAGGTTTAACTTTAGTTTTCTTTCTCTGACAGTGAGATCTTTTCTGCAGGCACCAGAGTGTCCATAAACGCACCACGATGAGGTCTGAAGACACTTCTGCTTCACTCTCATGTGATAATAACTTCTAATAAAGAAATAACATTAATGACTGTCTGCTGTTATAAATCACAGACTGTATATAAAGATGGACCACATGTCTTCAAATCTAAGGTCAGAAGATACGGTGCTGCCATCTTGCACATTTCCTGCACTGCAGAGATCTGGGAGTGGAGGCACGATATTAACGTCCTGCCCATACACCTGTCCAACTCAGCACTGTATCTGCAAAACTTTATTTTATTTAACCCAGTTTTCATCAGGTAAGAAGAGTCAGCTGAATCTGGATAACATGAGAGACTGCCTGCAATTCTGCCACAGCCTCGGCACAATATATCACCGTGTCATCTGCATAAAAAATGAAAATTGGCACCAAAAATATTTGACTAACACTATTAATGTAAATCGAAAATAACAGCGGACCTAACACAGAACCCTGGGGTACAGTTTTCATGCTGAAATGCAGTGAAACCAGCTGCCCGGAGATCAAATAAATAAACTGTAGATATGTTCAGGTATGATGCCAAATTCTCACTTAATAGACTTAAATTTGCAAAAAAAAGTACTTAAATCCAAAACTGTACACTCAGTAGATTACATTTATTCAACTGACACCTTTGTCCAAAGCGACTTAACAGTGAGTGCATTTAACCCCGCGGGCGTGACCCCAAAAAGTGCAGGAACCATGCAGGTACATCAGCTTTGTCAAATCTGCCGCTGGACCTCAAGCGTTGCATTTAACTCAACACGATGTTCCGTTTGTCCACATGGAGAGAGTTAAGGTCTGTTGTCCTACATCTCCCAGAATGCAACTGGACCACCGGCACAAAAGGGGTGCATGCACATAGACATTTGCTTCTTTGGGCTCCATCTGAGTGTGAAACCCTTTATGTTTCTGTATGTATTTATTTGCAGCTGCAGTAACCGACTTCTTTCACATCACACTTAATCATGTGATCAATTATTAGTATGAAGTTTTTCACTGATTAAAACATGGCAACTTAAGTGTTTGTATCAACATTGTTACATTGAAGGATGATAAATATTAAGACACAGCTGGATGTCGAGCTAAAAAATGGACCACAGTCTCATGACAGATTGATCACTTCCTGTGTTTGGCAGCAGATTTGTGTTTGTCGGAGGGATGAGGCTCGGTCTGAGGAGGAAGTCGAGTTCAGAGGCGACGTGAAGTGAATTTTCTTCCCGTTTGGATTTTATCCTGTGAAGAAAAAAGCTTCATTTGTTGGCCTGCGTTGAACCTTCGCCTGCGTGGAAACAGCAGATTGTTGTACAAGAGCGCAGCTGTGAGAGTTTTCACAACGCTCCTCTAATCCCCCAGCAGTCCCTGAACCTCACACACACACACACACACACACACACACACACACACACTCGCCCTATCCTCCAGTCTAAATGACAGACCTCGCTAACCACAGGGATCTAATTGTAGCGCTGCTCCTCTGTGTGTGTTTGTGTGTGTGTTTTGTGTGTTTCAATGTGTTTGTATGTGGGTGTGTGACACTCTGCTCTCTAATCTTGTCTGTGTGTGTGTGTGTGTGTGTGTGTGTGTGTGTGTGTGTGTGTGTGTGTGTGTTGGCTAGCTGTCCCTCCCCAGAGAGGGACGGGGGGGCAACGACAAAACGGCTACCCAGGAATAGCACACTGTGCTCTGGGCGAAACTCCGGGGTCGCTTGGGTGGAGACCTGGAGGAGAGGGAGGAGGTGAAGACAGAGGGGAAGAGGAGAGAAGTAGAGCGTACAGAAGGGATCAGAGATAGGAGAGGAATGAAGGGGGTGATGAGGAAAGAGGGAAGAAAGGGAAAAGAGAGATGATTAAAGTTATAGATTATTGATCAGATCATGAGATCATGCTCCTATGGAAGTGGAAACATACCTGATAACTGATATTCAGAGGAAAACGTGATTTGATATAAGCATATTACGTCATACATTTGGTATCTATCAAGATATTTTAAAACACTTTATCATTTCATTGTGTCTTAAAAGACATGCAGGGCTGCACACGACTCGACGATGCTAATGATAGATCAGAAATGACAGTAGATATCAAACAAAAGCCAGAGACTGTCATATGAAGTTTGTCCTCCTCTGTGCAGCTGCATCCTGTCTGCAGCTGTCTCTACCAAAGAGTAGCATGGAAGTCAAGAGCGCTCACTCTGCAGCAAAATCTGCGAGCCATAACAATCCCAGGAACACTCTGCAAGACACACTGACTAGCGAGAAAAACCCAAAAACAACTGCGCAACCTGAAGCGATCTCGGTCGACTGAGGGGTCTCTGACTGATGATTCCAATCACCAACTTTCAGCCCTAAGGACATAGTTTTTGTTTTTAGAAAGTATGCTTGCATTTGCTCTCTCACAGACACGACTCTCACGTCCATATGTCAAAAATTAAACTACAGCCAGGAGCCAATTAGCTTAGCTTAGCATAAAGAGTTGTACCAGCGGGCCTCAGCCATAACACCAGTGTGAATACTCCGTCAGCTCGTGACAGATGTATTTAGACAGTCATCTGCTCCAGTAG
This sequence comes from Epinephelus cyanopodus, assembly GCA_026686955.1. Classification (NCBI taxonomy): domain Eukaryota; kingdom Metazoa; phylum Chordata; class Actinopteri; order Perciformes; family Serranidae; genus Epinephelus; species Epinephelus cyanopodus. Next base: position 39,644,600 of record CM048927.1, on the reverse strand, counting down.
CAAGTATTTACATTACATACACTGCTACATGTAGCTACATGCTAACATCAGGGAAACATGTAGTCTAGATTTCCCAGATCTCCCAGATTTCTGATCATAGTCCAGCTGGAACTGAAGACAAGCTTGGCTTCCAGGTAAATTACCCGAATCTTCAGCACCTCCTCGGGCCCACAGAGCAGCACATCAGACACTTCTGCCAGCCGAGCGGCTAACGTGTGCTTTAGCCCCCCACTAACCTGAGTGGGGATGAAATTATTTAATCGTGCAGCTCTTCAAAGCTTTCCAAGTGTTACCAGACTGAATGGATTTTCCATTGTAACGTCCTGTTGGGCCTAGTGGCATCACATGATGGATCCGGAGGTTGTAATTCCACGGTCTGGTCACTATGTCACATTGACTCGTTCCTAGCGGCGAGGCAGAGACACAGAGTGCAGAAATGGAAGACCCAGTATTGACACAGGGTGAATACAGATGTGTCAGCACAGACAGGAGAGAGAGAATAAAGTGCTTTTAAACATGTTCCAGTAGAAACTGAAATACATCTATGAACCTGAACATGAGCAGAAAAGGCCTTTAAGCTCAGATTTATTCTACATTATAAATCAGTATTTATGTCCACACTAAATTTTTTTTTTTTTTTTTGATAAATCATGTGAAAGTGTGTGACATCATGTGCAGGATGAAAAACTATTTGCTACTTGTTGTCAACACACGGAGAGAGGAATTCAACAGCTGCTGTGTCTTTGTCTCGGATCTGTTTTCAGCTTAAGCTGCTATTTATTTTCATAACTGTGTGTGTGCGTGTGTGTGTGTGCGTGTGTGTGTGTCAGTGAAGGATCTTTTATCGCCGTCATTAATCACAGTAACACTCTCCATAAGTGTGTTGACTTGTTCTTGGTGTCGTTACATAAACAGTTCAGACACACACACTCAGTCTGACTCTGATGACCTTTCCCCTGAACTGCCTCGTCATGCTGCTTTTATTCTTTTCTTATAAGTCATGTTTATGATTATTGTGATTTTTATTTTTAGACTGTGGGACGGACACTTTGTCTTCCTGCAAGAAGTCAAATTGACTCTTTGACCCTGTTATTGTCAGGAGTTTTTGAATAAAGCCTTTGTGTGTTATGTCATAAACATGTTCAGCATTATTTTGTTTAGTTTGAGGCCTGCTGGCTGCAAAATGTCAGAAACATGCAGAATGACACAATGAAGACAAAAGGTCAAAGGTAAGACGCCCTGACAGTGCTGGCTGCAGTGTCTTGAGTCACACAAGTTAAAGGGATACATCACTGATTGTAAACCAGCTCTGTATCATCACAGTGTGTGGTAAACTTCCCTCCATCTCACCAGCTCCAAACACATCATCTGGTGGATTTTCACTGGCTCTAGAGTTGCTGCTTGAACTACAGATGGTATTTCCTCATTTCTGTACACCTGCCACCACCAGGGACACAAGAGCCGTCCCTCCAAACTCAGACCAAATTCAGATCAATCAGTAAAACTAGGCAGCGTTGATCAACTTACACAGAGATCGCGAGAGCTGCTGCAAAGTCCCGTCTTTGTCCCGCCTTTGGATTTCAACTGAGCTCCAAACAACAGCAGCGTCATGTTGCTGCAGTGTGAGACTTTAGACAGCATGCCGACATCATGGAAGCTAAAAAGGAGTGACGGGTGCGACATTTAACACAACATCACCAGTAACTAGTGTGACATATAACATACGTGTCAGCAGCGCTTTATAAACAATAAATATGTCATAACATGGCAACAACAATCATACACCGTCTCTATTATTAGTCCTTTTCAGCTGCTGTTAAAGGGATAGTGCACCCAAAAATGAAAACTCAGCCATTATCTACTCACCCATATGTCGAGGGAGGCTCAGGTGAAGTTTTAGAGTCCTCACATCACTTGCAGAGATCCAAGGGGAGAGGAGGTAGCAACACAACTCCACCTAATGGAGGCTGACGGCGCCCCAGATTCAAACGTCCAAAAACACATAATTGAAACCACAAAATATCTCCATACTGCTCGTCCGTAGTGATCCAAGTGTCCTGAAGCCCCGACATAAAAAGCTGTTTGGAAAAACCTCATTTGAACTCTGTTTTAGCCTCATTGTAGCCTGTAGCTCTGATGCCTCTCTGGGCACCGCGCTCACGTGTGTGCTTCAGGACACTTGGATCACTACGGACGAGCAGTATGGAGATATTTTGTGGTTTCAATTATGTGTTTTGGACGTTTGAATCTGGGGCGCCGTCAGCCTCCATTAGGTGGAGTTGTGTTGCTACCTCCTCTCCCCTTGGATCTCTGCAAGTGATGTGAGGACTCTAAAACTTCACCTCAGCCTCCCTCGGCATATGGGTGAGTAGATAATGGCTGAATTTTCATTTTTGGGTGCACTATCCCTTTAAGTCCTCTTTGAGTTAGCTGCTAACTGCTATCATGTGGTTTTTAAATCTCCCACACCGGGGTCGCACACATAACACATCATCAAAACCTGCCGGTTGTCCCTTTTTATACAGACAGCGTTTCCGTGCTGACACCACCTTTAGAGATACATTTGTTCATGCTTTCATCTCTTCACCCCTTTATTATTGCAGCAGTCTTTATTCCTGTCTGAATCCAAAAACCTGGCAATGACTACAGATTGTTCCGAACTTAGCCACTCAGCTTTTAACCAAAACCAAGAAGTGCAATCACATAACATTGATTTCAGTCGTCTTACATCGGCTCCCTGTTTGCTTTAGGATTGACTTTAAAATCATATTGGTTACTTTTAAGGCCCTTCATGGCCCCAGATTATATTTCTTTATGAACCTCTACGTAGTTTGAGATACTACTTCTGCAGCATAACGGCGTGATATTCCTGCTTTGAACCAGCAGTGTGAAAGGGGCTTGTGATATAAGATCGTTTGCCACCAGGCCGCCACCGTATTTTTTTTTTTTTTCGTAGCTATTCTATATCTTGAGTCAAATTAGGTGTCACAGCCCTTTTTTTCTGTTTTCTCTGGTCATGTGGCACCAATTTCAGAAGTATTTGCAGTTTCATGGAAAGACCATCTCTCCAGCAGTGACATACTTCTTTAACTCCTCGGGAAATAAATGCACTCTGCAGATTCCATGCCAGTCTTTTGATTCTGGTATTATCATGGAGGAGCTCACATGTCAGTGGTGCTTGAGAAAATATCAGAGGGTCACAAAAATATTAGGAACCATCAAGTGAAGATCATGAATATTGAAGCATTCTGGGTCAATCTGAGGAGGAGTTTACATACTCTGGAACAGAGTGTTTTATGGAAGGTTGGAACGATGTCTGAGCTCAGCTCTCATTTCTGTCCCTGGCTTCTGAAAAAGCACTTAAAATGTCTGAGAGTTAAAAAGTGTTCGATGCTTTAATGGGTCATGTCAGCAATTCTCATCTGGTTCACTGAAGACAGCTGGACTTTGTGTCTTTAACTGCTGAATTCCTGATTCTGTCCACTCGTTATATTAATGACGTTCTCCAGCTGTGATCAGTCACAAACACGCTTTATTGTCATCTTTGAATTTTTATTACAGCTTTTTAAAAATGTGCCAGAAACATTTAGAAAGGCTCCAAGAACGTTTCTCATTTCAGGACAGTCTGTCCCCAGTGTCCTCAGTGTCCTCATTGTCGTCAGGGAGTTGTGACCCTTTGCTTCCTTATGTTGGTTGCTTGTGATGCTGCTGCTTCATGAGGTGAAGAATTATTAAGTGTATTGCAGACTGCTGGCCACTAGATGGAGCTGAGATGTTACACTCTGTCCTGGAGCTGCAGAAGAATTAACCAGTTTCCTTTTGTTCTCCTCAGATGGACCAGGTGTCAGACGAGGAGGTGGAGGTCAGGGAGGAAGAGGAGGAGGAAGAGGAGGACAGTGATAAGGAGGACCAGGACCTGGATAAGATGTTTGGGGCGTGGCTGGGAGAGCTGGACAAACTCACACAGGTACACAAAGTAAGGAGGTCCAGAGGTGATCTGCATGTTTCATATCAGATCTGTACATCCCAGAATTTCATCTGCTGTGATGCAGAAGTTATAATAATGTGTCCACGCAGAGTCTGGATGACGGTCGCCCCGAGCAACCCCCCCAACAGAAAGCTCCCTCAGACAAGAGACCAACATGGCCAACTTCTCCTACAGATTCTCCATCTACAACATCAACGGTCAGACGCTTCTCTTCATCTTCCTCTCCTGCTGTGTTACAGTCTTTCTTTTCTCCCCGTCTCACGTGCTGGTGTCTCTGTGTCTGCAGAGGCGCTGAATCAAGGGAGAACGTGGACCTGGACGCTCTCATGGCAGATCTCTGCTCCATCGAACAGGAACTCAGCACCATCAACACCAAACCAAACAGTATGGGTGGCATGGCTCGCCTGGGCCTGACTGACACCAAGGTACACACACGTCTGTGCAAAATCATCTAATAGATAATAGATCTTCATTGTTCACAAGGTTTTTACCGGGAGCCAAAGTATCCACAGAGGTCTCTTCCTCTCCAGAAAAAGTTTCAAATAAAAGAATCAGTGTTTTTCTGAAGCTGTTTGGCTTGTTACAAACAGACTGCTCACACAGCTCCTGCAAACGTGTGCTCACCTTCATCTCTGATAACTTCAGATCCAGACGTTCAGGAGGTTTTCACAAGGAGCCGAATTATCTGCAGAGGTCTCCTCCTCTCCAAAACAATCAGACTCACTGACTTACACCAGTAAAAACATTAATAAAGCAGCTTCATGTTGAAAATCATTGTTTCTCTGATGCTGTTCAGCACAGCAGGGACCAGAGCTCACCTGCCACTGACGGTTGCTCTGCCCGTGTCTCTGATAACTTAAAATCCAGATGTCCAGTGACTAAAATCATCCGATTAAAACATAGAGTTAAAAACAATCAAGATCTGAAAAGTGTAATGTAAAACAACAACAACAAGCTAGCAGACAACACCAACAAATCAAAGATGCTAACTGCACTCACTATCCTGATACGTCTGCTAGTCGCCGTTTGGTGACTCCTGCTCCGAGGTGTTTGAACTACAGTGGGAAACCACGTTGACTAAAATATACTCTAAAACATGTCTGGCAGGGGACTTTAAGTTTGGCTCTTGTTCTCAGAGTTTGAGTTTTGGCTCTCATCACGTCCCTGTGTCTCCAGGTCCGTCAGAAGCCTCCAGCAGGGCGCAGCAGCAGGCAGCAGGCAGCAGGAAGTAGCAGCGGTGGCGGTGGTGGTAGCAGCAGTAACAGTGTTAGCGGGGGAGGAGGCAGCAGCGGGCGAGCAGTAGCAGCAGCAGCACCAGAGCGTCACCTGCTGGCACTATCAGAGCTCCCACCGGGCATCATGGGAGACCGGCGCTGGCTTCTAACTTCAGCCTTGATGACATCACTGCCCAGCTGGAGAAGGTGTGTGGGAATTTATTTTATTCATGGTGCTTTTATGTCCTTCAAAACTGCAAACTTTAGTTTTATAAACATAAATGCTCTGATATCTGTACAGACGCGACTGCTTATCCTTCGTGGCGCTCTGTTAGAAGGAGATAAACATTTCAGACTCCCAGTAAACCGATCGTTGCCTCCTCGCGCTCATGAAGGTCTGGGGACATTCAAGCACTAAGGACGAGACACAGTGGACTCTCTTGATGCTGTAACAGAAATAGGTCAGAGAACTGGAGGCAGAGCTTCGTGCAGAATCTTTTATACGAAATGTTTCCTCCAAACAGTGGTCAGTATTTTTACTGCAGCGTTTTAGATACTCCTGTGGTTCTGCCTCCACGCCAGCAACAGCCGTGACTGGAGACAGTTTTGGTGGTCAAAGGTCAAAGGCACTGAATCTTGCATCTGACAGTCTTGGCAGACCAAACCATCACACAAGTCCCATCATGTAAATATCTTGTTGTCTTTGTTGACAGCTCACTAACCTGGAACACACAGGTCCACAGTCTCTGTCACATCAACGGTTGCATTTCTTATCGTCTGAGAGTTCATGGTGTTGATCAGAAATGTATGATGATGTTTATCAGACAGTCTGAGAGCGACACAGCTCAGGTCGGTAACCTGTTTCGATTGATCCTCACTGCGTGAAGATAACTGGTGTCAAAGAGCACATTCACTGCAGACTGGTTTTGAAAAGGCGACTCCTAAGTTGAGCCAATAAGATCATCTATATGACTCCTCTCATGTTCTGCTCACAGAGTCTGAGCTGGAGATTCAGAGCATCTTGTTTCAGACTAAACAGGTTTAAAAATTCCTTCATACCTCTGTTAATAAAGCTTTTAAATAGTGGCAGATAAAGTGTGATGATTGAGTTCAACCTTTCCCTTCTCTCACCCATCAGGCGTCTCTCAGTATGGATGAAGCTGCTCGTCAGACCTCCTCCCACTCCCTCAGCTCCGCCACCTCCTACACGTCAGCCACGATGCGACGGCCCGGATCGTCTCAGCGCCAACACCGTCGCACAGGATCAGTCGGCACAGTCAGCGAACACGAGGTAACCTTCCTCTGATTCCTTCTCACAGTTGATGAATTGACCCAAATGCTGCTATGAATCCATGAACGTCATGTTTTGAGTTTATCAACATTGTACGACTGAGTTTGGACCCAGGTTTTGGAGCTGTTGAGTTTTTGGTTGTTTTCTTACATGTGGCTTCTCGTCTTTTTCTCTTCAGGCTCGTTCAATCGTTCACTCCTCACGCTCCTCCGTCACCTCAGCGTCTGAGGTTTCTGTTAACTCCGCCTCCTCCATGGACTCGTTGGACAGCGTTCTTCGCTCCAATGAATCAGACGGGCAGCTGCCTTCAGTCATGCCGTCAGCTGAAGGAGCCAGTCAAGCTCATCACAACACAGAGGTACACGCCCACTTTGAATGTACAGAGCATTGAGTGTTTGAGTGATCCTCATTCGGACATTTATGATGACATCATGCTTCAGTTTAAATGTCTTTAAGGCTTTGTGAGGTATTGAATTGCAGATTGGCGCCATGTTGGGAGTCAACAAGAAAAAAGAGATCAGACAAAAATCTGCTTCATGACTCAGAAAACTTGTGATCACTGTCTGTACCTGTCCTCCTCTTAGACTTACACTCAGATGCCATTTTATTACACACGTAGCTCACGCTAGTGCAGTCTAAAGGCCAAAACACACCACTGTCGATAAAATACACCCCTGTTATTTTCAGTCTACAGCCGGCGCTCCTGGACGTGCCACCCCATGGCACTTACACCATTGTCCTATTTCCAGCCTCACTGCCCCTGGAGTTAAATTCATTTCCCCCACTAGCTCTCTGCGTGTACAGCCCAGCTCCTGTAGCAGCTCGACTCCTCTCCGCACCATGGATGTATAAAGAGAACTCTGTAGCTGCTGCTGTGTCTCAAGAGTAGATGACGAGATTTGTTGTTGAGGTTGAGAAATATCTCGAGCTAAACGACCCACAATCCTGTCGTTAAAGACAATGGCCACAAGATACTTCCTGTTGAGTCACAGCTCTGGAGATCGTCTCTCCAGGTGAGAAATCAGCTTTAATTAGCAGCTGTCCACACGTGATTTTAAGCTAACGCAGAGGTGGAGGACGTACAGATCTTTCAGTAAAAGTAGTAATAACTTTGTGTGGTCGTCTGTTGATGAGCTGCAGCGTGAAGCATCCGGTGTGTGTAGGTGCAGCACTTGGCGTGCGTCACATGCTGTGCCGTGCTCCCGTCATGTTTCAGGTGTTTAGCAGCAGGACTGATGCTGCTGTAACTGGATCTACGTCACTAATACCTGTCTACTGACTGGGATTATACCCAGTCCGCTATCACTCCAAGCAGATTATGAGATTATGTTCTTTAGACGATAATTGCATTGAAAATACAAGAAAAATTATACACAGTTTTTGAATGGGTGGCTCAAAGTGTCTAAAGGACACGTGCTTTACGTTACTTTTGCTGCACTGAGCAGTTTTTAGATTTCACATCTTCCAGGCAGTGAGTTGTTTGCAGAAATTCGTCACAATGAATTGTTGCGTAAGTGACCTTTGGGGAGGTTGCAGTGCAGTGAAGACATTCTGCATTTGAAACCACAATCACAGCACACAGAAATAACAGCAGACATTTACTGCGGCTGCTCGAAATAGATTTAAAACTACAGTGTTGTAAGGTATCACTTGTTTAATCAGAAGATTTTGTAACAACTTACTTTTTATTTATTTTTATTATTTTATCATTTACACACACACATATATATATATACATATAGATATATATATATTTTTAATTGTATTTATTTATTTATTTAGTTTTATTATTTTCAGTCAGGGTCAGACGGTGAGACTCGGTCAGACTTGGCTGATTATTTACTGCTGAATTACAGCTCTCAACTCGCACCACTGGCTGACGCTGCTCCACTCTGACTGTTTCTGCTGACTACTGAAACATCCTGGTGCAGACTATTTACTGGAGTTTACCTTTCTGTTGCTCATACGGCAATTTAAGATAATTACAAGCACGGCCATTCTCGACTTTCAATGTCCGACAGTCCATCACCAACATTTTCGTCATGTCTCGTCAATGAGAATAAAATGTAGCTTTAATCTTAGTTTTTATTATCAAAGCTTGATTTTTAGCTTGTCATCTTGTTTTGGTCATGGAAAAAAGGTCATTGAACAAAAATTTTTCGTCAACGAAAGTAACACTAATGTGCTCCCGGTTTGAAAGGCCAGTTGGCTCTTTGCAGTCACCGTACTGCAACTTCAAAGGCCTTTTTCTGAAACTCCTGGTTGGTTGCTCAGTTACAGTCGTTACATAATGTGATGTATTTTGGTCAATGCTTTGAGTACAGGAACAGGGTCAGTGTGACTGAGAATGACAGAGCGAGTTACATATAGTGTTAAATCTGAGTCTTTTCAGGCTCCACTTTGTCGATTCTTTTTTTATCTGTACATCAGTTTGTTTCTCGGAGCTGCAGACCAGGAACAAATCTCCTCCAACCGTCCGGTGTTCTTGCAGTTGAGCTTTTAATACTAGAGATTGTTTTAAGTTTTTGCTGCAGCAGAGGTTTGTGTTGGCATCTTCTCCTCCTGCTGGTTGTTTCTGCTGCTTCAGGCTGTGTCTTCGCTTCTTTTAAGATCAAAAACCTGCTCCAGTTTTTCTGTCCCAGAATACACTTGAAGAAAAGCCTGGTCATAATCTTCCCTGAATCACCTGCGTTTTCAGATGTGAACAACTCACAGCAGTGCTGGCAAAACTGCGAGCAGGACCGAATACCAAAAAACAAGAAGAAACTCAGAACAGTTACAAGGGGCTGGTTTTTACCGAGCGTTTTCCTCCTCCCTGGTGGCTGCTGGGAGAATTTAACCCGAAGCCTTGTTAATGTTAATGTTGCTCAACCCAGACAGGAAACCAAATGAGCTGCAGCACAAACCTGTTCAGTGAAGGAAACTGGGTTACTGCTCCAAATTCATCCAGTGCAAACACACAGACTACAGCAAATTTGAGAGCGGAGAGGAGGAGCAGAGGAACACAATTAGAATAACGAGAGGACGCAGTGAGTCAGCAAATGACCAGAGATGATAAAGGAACAAGAGGAACGATGGAAACTAACAGAGAAGCAAAGAGTGACACAAATGAGAACAAAGAGAACAAATCCAGAGAAAGAAAACAGAGAGCGATGAGAGGATGTGTTTGGCCCAGAGCGCTGCTCCCTGGAGTCCAGCTCATTAGAAACTGGGACTGCTGCAGTTTGAATCATTGAGTCTTTCTCTCCTTTACGTGCTCACTCTGAGTCTGTTCAGTCCTCAGTGAACTGTTTGGAGAAATAATAAACTTTATTTGTTTAGCACTTTTCAGAACATAGTTGCACAGTGCTTTATGGGACCGATGAATAATATACACCATCAAGATAAAAACGTACATAAAAAGCATTGAACAGTAATAAAAAGAAATGGATAATAAAATTAATGATAGGGAAAGGAACTAGACAAAACTATTTTGCTCTCCTGAGTTCCTCAGGTAAGGAGACCCACAGCTGCGCGGCTCTAACAGAAAATGGCTGGTATCCTTTGTAACAAGGTGAATTGTGGGAACAGTTAGGAGGGTCCTACCTGAGGAGCACAACAAAAAGGACCTCAGATTTGAACCCATTGAGCTGGAGGACGTTTTGTGACATCCAGCAGATATCTGAGACAAATCATACCATGAGAGAGACTGTCAGGGTCACTACCAGTCAGCAGGAGATAAAGCTGCGTGTGCTCCGTAAAATTATTATGATTATCTGACGCAGAGGGAGCATGTAAAGAGAAAACAGAAGAGGACCCAGAATTGACCCCTGGGGAACACACAAAAGATGAGGGGGCAGGGGACGAGGAATATTCTCCCAGTACAAGAGAGAAAGATCTTTCAGAGAGGTCGGAGTGAAACCAGGAAACAGCACTGTCCTTAACTCAGACATTGTTTCCATGATGCTGAGGTCGACTTTATCAAATTTTATCAAACTGTTTATATGTATTTATTGTTTTTTATTGATGGTGTACAGAGTGTTAAACATCACAGTCAACCCTGGCAGTGTGTGTCACACACACACACACATATATAGAACCTGCGTCTTCCTGTGTCGTGAGTAGCAGCTCTGTCTTCATATCAGTGTGTCCTGCAGCGGATCAACACACAGGCGCACACACTCAGATGCTCTCACACTCTTGGCCAAAGTGAAAAGCTGAATGTAATCGTGTGTGTGTGTGTTTGACCTAAATATTATTTTTAATCTGTGCTTATCAAGAGAGAACTAATGCTTTCTATAAAATGGTTTCTAGTGATTGAAGCGCGCGTGCACACACACAAGATTATTGAAGATGAGAACAGATAATGTTCAAGTGTCTGAAAATAAATCATAGATTTGTGCATTTTTATTTATTTATTTAATTTTAACACAAAATGAATAGGTTTCAGATTTCAACAGTATCCATTGATGAAACAAAATTACATTAAATTAAATTAAAACAATAAGAGATATTCTAAGGACATGCTGATTTTCAGGTGAAGCCTCCTGATATATAGAAGTTTGGTATTTTGATATCTGTTTGCAAAACAAGCCCTCACAAGGCACTGGTTACTTCCTGAAACCCCCCACAATACAGGAATGGATAAATTATATGTATTTTGTCGGAAAGATTTATTTTTCTCTTCATCCTCAGAAAAATGACTTCATCACATTCTGGAACAAGTGGGTGAAATACACGCGACCCTTACGGCCAGATTTTGTGGAGGTTTTGAAAATGACCCTATTAATGTACGACTTGAGTTAAACGCCCCTTTTTTGCCCGGTGTGTGACACATTTTGACAAGGTCTCAAAGGTCTGGTTGCCAAGCAGTTCATTGTTTTCAAGTTCTTCGGATGTATAAAACCAGGTTGTTGGTTACCTCAGATTGTGTGTCCAATCCTGGATTCACCTGTAAGTTATTCATATTTAGTCAGTAACAGTCCTCAGATCAAAAGAATCAGAAGTTGTTTTTTTGTTTTTTTGTTTTTTTTTTTTTCATAAAAATGAATCCAAGTTGTGAGGATTGTTTTAACGGGATAAAGTGGTGTGTCAGAGTTAGATCAAATGAATCAGTCATATTTGATGTTATCCGAAGCCTAATTTTTATATAGTAATATTCATACTCCACTTTATCTCTCCCAAAATGTACAGTTTCTACATTTTGAAAAAATCTGAAAAGCAAGGGAAATTATACTGCATCTTTCATGATGCATGTTTTGTAATAAAGACTGATGTATGTATATATAGATAAATATAAATACATGCAAGATTGTTACGGTTTGTCTCCTGGGAGAAGAGACTACAAATCTGATCATTATGTTTATGAAACACAGTAAAACCATCGTCTGACTTTAGCAGAGACCACAAGCTAAAATGGACCAGAGCCCTCTAACATCTCTCTGGGAAATAAAGGTTAAATAATTCAGATGCAAACAAATATACAGTCAGTACACACACACACACAGACACAGACACAAAACCACACACACACACACACACACACACACACACACACACACACACACACACACACACACACACCCAGCAGGACACCAGACTGACTCTCATTAATTATTCATCACTGACTTAATTTACATACCCTTGACCATGTTACTCATATTTACTGACACTGTGAATCTCACAGACACACAGACATCACAGGACAGATCTGCGGCTCACTGAGCTTCATATAATCCCACATACTATAATCCCACATACAGGCAGCCGTGCTGTGAGTCACCAGTTCACTCTGAGCAGGTTCATACTGGGCAGACTGGGATCCACAATATTTGTTACTGCAGCAGAGCAGAGGAGAAACAAGGAGCTGTTTGAGGTGGACAGTGGGGCTGCAGTCGTCCCTTATATTTCACAGTATTTTTGTTTTGGAGAAAAAATATCCCCCTCCTTAAATCACGTATTCGGCGAGGTGATCTGCAGCAGCGGGGAGTGAGGTGGAGACACACTGTCATCAAGGCTGCTTACATTAACTACATAAACGTGCCCTCACAGCCGCAGTTCTCAGCTTTTGGTTCCAATATTCCACCACTGAATCAGGTTGTCACCATCTGAAGGGACGTGCACGCACATCTACATTTGTAGAACAGCCAATAGGAATGCCCTCCCTCTAAAGTGACCTGTGATTGGCTGAAGTCTCCCGTCACAGGTTAGATATTTTCTAAAGCCTGAAAACAGAGGAGGTGAGGAGCTGGATGGAGTTTCTGCCAGATGACGCCAAAATCAAATTGTGTCTCCAGCTTTAAGCAAAATGAGCTCATGAAAATAAATAATAATAATAATAATAATTATAATTCTCTTGTTGGTTAATGTGTGTTTTAACGTTTCCTCTCCTCCCCAGCATCATCACTGTGATGTGTTTATGATGTGTTCGCTCTCCTTCACAGGTTTCTGTCTCTGCTTCACCACACAGTTTCCTGCTGCACTGCCACATCAGCCAATCAGACACCAGATTAACTCACCACAACCTCTCTGTCTCTCTGTGTCTCTCTTAAAGCACTCCTATCTGGACAGGGAAACCTCTCTGATTCTGAGAAACATAGCAGGGAAACCTTCCCACCTGCTGACCAAGGTGACACCCCATTCACTTCTGCACGCTCCTCCTCTCCTCTTGCATGGCAACACTCTGTCCCTCCCTTTCCTTTGCATCCCTATGCTTGAAGCATCAGGAGCAGCCACCTGCATGTTAACTCCTTTTTCTTCCACCTCCCTCTGCTGCCCTCTCACTGTGTTGGAGGAGCCAGTGTGTGTGTGTGTGTGTGTGTGTGTGTGATGCACAGTGTCGTGTGTCCTGTTCGGCTGGTGTGTATTCCCAAAGTTTTACAGAGTCTGCAGTGCAACTACGAAGTTCCCATGTGGTATCACAAAACTCTAACCTTCGTGGCAGCTGCAGCAGTAAAAACTGTGCAGCAGGAGTGTAACTGTAGCCTGAGTGAAACAACCGACACTAACTGTGATGTGGAGTGTTTGTCAGCCTGCAGAGCAGAAATGGACTGGGATGTATTTTTAGTGTCGTTTCTCATGATTGAACTCTCAAATAAAATTAGCCGCTTGATTTAATGCAGGTGCAAACAGCAATAACAGTTAAAATGCAAATAAAAACAGTTGCAAAAAGCACAAAATCATCACATGCATATACAGTTTTAAGTTTACAGAGAAGAGTCATAAGTTTTATCATAACCAAGCAAAGACTGAGACATTTAATGACCGTTGTTTGAACGATCAAGACGCCCTGTGGGATGTTGCCTCGGCGTACTTGCTACATGGAAATACAATGTTAGCACAGAAGATAATAAGGCAATGTTGACTCACATGGGACACAAAACACAGGTCTCCTGGGTGAAAGTCCTTTGCTTAAGCTGTTTATCAGCTAACTCTCCTCATCAAGGACTGCAGCTACCGTTTATTAATGTGTCAGGTATGTCTCATTTAATCGATTAGTTGTTTGGTCTGTAAAGTGTCAGTAAACTGTGAGACTGTTGATCAGTGTGTCCCAAAGTCCAGGATGACGTCTGCAAATGTCTTGTTTTGTCCACGACCCAAAGAGATTCAGTTTGATGTCGTAGAGGAGGAAACAAACTAGAAAATATTTAATTTTGACTTCTCTACTTATCTGATCAGCAAATTTGTTGGCAGTTAATTTAAAAGTGGAAACTAATCGATTAATCGCTGCAGCTCAACTTTACATGGACTGTGTCGCACAATATAATCAATTAATCAAATGTCCCGCAGAGAAAATAAAACACCTACTTATTAGAGTTACAAACAGAAAAGCTTCAGTTATCATGTTCCCTGATCGAGGCTTCTCTCTGTAAAGCTTTGTGAATACTGACCTCAGATCACTGAGCTCACCTGTGAGTCCTGTCTTTGTCTCTCTGCCTCTCACAGCGTCTCTTTGGTTCCTGTTTGCAGGTTTTTTCAGTGAAAACAGAGTTTCTGTCGAATGAGACAGACGAGAGCACAAAGGGTTTTTGTTTCTATGAAGCATGATGGTTTGCTTTGTTGAAGAAAAAGAAAAGGCATGAGTGAAAGCAAACTGTACCTGACTGTGTGTGTGATATCTGACTGAAGTGTGTCAGATGGACTGAAGAGTCTTACAGGAGGCGATCACACAGGAGTCGTTGTAAAGTTCTGTCAGCACGTCTGCGTTCCACCACTCTGCCCACGAGATTACACCAAACTTAAGTTTTGTCTGGAGAGTACGGCTGCATCAACATGCAGTGACTGTGTCACCTGATTGAACATGAGCCTCAGCTTCTAAACCGAATCCTGTGTGATCGTTCTGTCAGACATCTTCAACGCTGTTTGCATTTAAGAAAATGTTTGGGATGATGATGATGATGATGATAATGATGATGGGATTCAGTTCTCATGTTGTCTGAAGCCGGACACAGGTAAGTGTGACAGTCAGCGCCTCTGTGTCTGCTTCTGTCTGCTAAAATCAGCTGATCAGACTGAAACGTTTTTCCTCTGAGAAAAACAAACACGTCAGCGATTATTTGACGACTGAATTTACAGACTGGATCAACAGAAGGAAGTCTGAGGGAACAATTTGGGAGGTTTGCTGTATTCTAAAGGTTTTAACACAGTAAAAAAAACTGTGAGAAGATTTTGTCTCATGCAGATGGATTTCCTCTGTGGTGATGTCTGTGAGTTTTAATGATGAACTTGGACATAAAACATCTGTTACAATACACAAGAAGCCTCATATTACACAGAGAGTGTGTGCACTACGCCACAGACTCTGCTCTGTGTGATGGGAAACTACGACTCCTTGTTCTTTCTAATCTGCACAGCTGAGCCTGAGAGGAGGACTCACTGTGAGTCTGCTGGAGACTAGTGAGTTCTCAGTTCAGGTTCTGTGTCGGCGTTTACAGCGTTTAGTTTGCAATGTGTCGTTTGTAGCAGGTAGTTTGCAGTGTGTAGCGTGTTGTGTGTATTTTGCAGCATCGAGTTTGTGGCACTTTGTGGTCTGTAACCTGCTTGCTTGTTTGCAGCCTGCAGCAGTGACCTGAGAGGACTGTTAAGCAGCCCTGGTTTGTTCTGCCTGGTAATGAGAGTTTGGAGCTCGGCCAGCTGCAGTAATGGAGCTCAGCTGACGAGCCTGATGTTAGCTAACACAGATCAATGCAGATGGGACTGACGACCGCTCTAACTGTTGTTGGCGGTGGTGTTCGACCCAGATCAGGAGGCTGGTGGAGAGCAGCCTGTCCTCAGCTCCACTGTAGAAATTAAACAGGCAACAGACAGGATTTGTTTTCTTTTTTCTTAGCTTGGCGCCACCTAGCGTCAGCGGTGTTGTGTCGCACTGTGGCGAAGACCAAAACTGAGCGTCGGGATCAGACCAACACTCGCTACCTGCTCCCTGGTTGCGGTGATTTGCGATGCTGGCCAGCTAGGAATGAACTAGCAGCCAGTACAGCACAGTCCTCTCTGGTCTAGCTAACATTTAGCCGTGTTACTTACTGATCCATTAGAAAGAAAGCTAGCTGGACATGGGTTTTGAAGCCTCTTTGGTCACGGAGCTCCCTCCATCTCTTGAACGCCTGACTGAGGTTTACTCTTGTTTTTCCTCTTCTTTTATCACTCTCCTTTTTGCTCTTCTTTGCCTCCTCACACAGAGGAGCTCCTTTTCTTTTGCTAGGCCGTTTTTCACTTGTCTCCAAACTTTGTCCGTCTGCCATTGTGCTCGTGACTCAACTATCTCATGCCCACTCCTCATAAGGACCAGCTCCAGGCCCTGATTGGCTCACCGACCAGTTTTGCAATACATGACGTGTTTCCTGCTGTAAAGCAGATTTTCTATATGAAATTTTGCCCCTGGTGGCAGAAGCTTATTGCAAAGCACTAAGTAACCTATGTAAACACTGCTAGTGTGGTTTTACTGTGGCCACTACCTTGTGCAACCCACATTATTTTCATCATGATATATTTAGGAAAAGATGCTGTTGCCTCTTTAACTCATACATAATAATGTGACAGGGTTAAGGTCAGATCTACATGATGAACAGGACGTGCTCAGACTGTATAATATGTGACTGTGATGCTGCTGAGTCTCTGCTGCTGTTAAGCTAAAGCTGCAGCGTCGTAATGACTGAGGGCAAAGTTTTGTTTATCACTTTGTGCATATGTGTGTGTATGTGGGGGGGGGGGGGGGGGGGGGGGGGGGGGGGGGCATTAGATACAGCGTAAGTAAGGAGGCTTTATTCTGATTGGATCTCCAGTGTCCTGGTTTGATTGGATGATGGAGCAGATGGGGCAGTTTGATTGGATGTTTGAGGAATGTGCCAGATCTGCAGTGATAATCTTCTTTGGTGCAGAGACGGGTGATTCCCTGCAGCAGCGTTTATACACACACGTGCAATTAGTCACAGCGGCTGGCAGCGGGCCGTCTGTGTGGAGGTCTTGGCTTCAGACTTTAAAACCTGCTCCACGTCCTCATTGTATCAACCTGTGGAGAGGACGGAGCGTAGTCTCAAACCTCCGGGGCTCAAACTGAGTCTTGGACCAGGCAGACCCTGGTGCGTTGTAGCACAACACTGGCTCCAGATCAGTTTCAGCCCAGTGGGTCCAAATTAAGTGAATGTGGACAGATTAATGTTTAACTTTTAAGACTTATTATCTCAGCAGCTGCCACTGGCTTCAAATCCAGATTTTGCCACTGCGGTGCCAAATCAACTCGTCTCATCGTCTCTCAGTGTTTCCCTCCTGCAGTCACTCGGACTCGGCCGATTCTTGGCGTAAACGCTCTTAAAACGTGATTTTATTTTAAGTTGTGGCTCCAGATTAGAGCAGGAGGGGCCCCGACAGGCCCTGAGATTCCAGGCAGATTACGGGGCCAGTCTAATTCCTGCAGCAGTGATTAGGTTGAGGGTGTAATTATCACACTTGGCAGAGCATGGATGTGTGTGAGTGTGTAAATGTGTGTGAGTGTGTTAGCGTGCAGCAGTGTGTGTGTGTGTGTGTGTTTCCGCATACGGCGTACTGTTTCTGTGTCAGTGTTACACTGCCTCAGCAATAAATGCAGTCCGCCCACACACTTTCTCGATCACACACACACACACACACGCTGCTGGCCCACTTCTGCTGCCTCTCTATAAGTCGCATCAGTCCGCTCTGTTTTGAGCCTACGGCGGCTCAGGAGGGACACGTTCCTCATAACTTCAAAGGCAGCGGGATCTTTCCTGGGCAGAAGCTAATTTTAGAGGCTCTATAATGTAGGTCAGCTGAATATCTATGAGACGGAGAGAAAACGTTTATGCTGCAGAGAGAAATGAGAAACACTGGTCGTCTGTGGCGGCACGATGAGCATTTTTATTTTCAATTGAAAAAATGATGCCAGATTTAGGTTGAATGGACGAAATAATGGATTGTCAGATGTGAATTAAAGGTTTTCAGAGAGAAGGATTATTAAGGTGATTAAACCCTTTAATTTTACCAATTAATTAATAATGCCCTGATAATCCCTCTAACATACTGTAATTACACGGCTGCTCATGGGTGATTTCATGCTGTTTTAGGGGGAAAAAATAAGGGATTTCATTTTATTGCGACAGAGGGTCTGAATAAATGGAGAATATAGATATACACATGTAAATAATCAAGACTCCTTCACCGTGCAGTGTGATGATGATGATGATGAAGATGTTGAGGGCAGAGATGAAGGCACAGTAATGACTCTGATGGCTGTGATGATGAAGATGATGATGATAACTGACAGCTGCTGCAGGCTTTAATATTCTGTTGATTGGTTAATTGTGAATGCTAACGGACACAACAAAGAAACAGCGTCAGTTAGCGTTAAGATGCTAACTGACGCAACACAGAGTAATGTTGTGTGACTGGGGTCTTAACGCTCCCTGGTCACCTCTGTGACTCACTCATGTTGCTAACAGTGACAGTTAATAAATATTTTTAGCAGTCTTTATCTCCTGTAGTTCAGACGTTAAAAGGAACAAACAGATGAGCTGTTATATAACACATTTAATCCTCTGATGTTCTCTTTGTGTCCACCTATTATTTTAGGTCTATTAAAGCTCACTTAGTTGTTATGTAAGTCTAATGTGCATCATCTTTAATAGCTGCTGATGCTAACTGACAATGTTAGAGTTATGTAATATCACAACATTAAACTCACTGTAACCTGCTGTCATTATTTTAAGCCACTAACACTTGAATGTATTTTGTCAGAACACATGGGAGCTGACATAACTGAGAGTTTTGGTTAAATAACATTTTACTTTGAAGGTTTAAAGCTAACCAAATTTAAGATGAACACATAGATCTTGAGGGGCGTGCATGCGACATGTCACCCTTTAGAAAATGTGAATTTAAACGCTTTTGCTTTAACAAAACTAAAGGTATTTACACTATAAAATGCAGAAAATTAAGTTTTGAGGTTTTGAATTTTCTGGTGAAAACTGCCACCAGTCCACCCAATACTGAAGATATTGAAACAAAACCGACCCCACTGGATTGACTCCACTAACTGCTTTAAATCTGTACGTACATATATTTTGGTAAAAGCTGTTTTATTTTAAACTTTTGTATATTACCATAAATCTTCAATTAAAGCCCAGTCCCCTTTACTAGCTCAGTGTGGCTTCAAATAAAGGCCTGTGTCAGTCAGAGGCCGTCTGATTACCAAGCAGTTCATTTTTTTAAATAGAAGTTTGTCTGATGTATAAAAGCGGGTAGTTGACGACCTCAAATCATGTATTCTGTAAGTTATTCATGTTCCTTTAGTCTGTGAAGGTCCTCACATCAGAAGAATGCTCCGTCCATCACAGTTAGATCAAATGAATGTTTCATGATTGATATGTTATCTGAAGCCTAATTTTTATACAGTAATATTCAGACTGGTTTAAATCAACAATTTGATTGTATGTCCTGATCTTTGCTGAGCAACAGTTTTGTGTGAAATGAATTAAAAGCCTGTCCCAAATACAGGCCTGTTGAGCTCAGTGAAGCAAATGATAGCCCAGGCTACTAATTCAAGTTTTACGGTAGGTTGTATTTTTAGCATTTTATCTGCTGTGATTTTGCAGCGCTGCTACCTTTTGCCAGGTCCGTCTTGTAAAAGAGCTTTTTGACCTTAAACAGACGCCACAGGAGTGAGTCATGAAACCTGGAAATTAGTTAGCATGTTAGCACTCCTGGTTCTTTTCATTCATTTCATTTATAAGGACAACGCACAGTGATCAACATTTCTGTAAATGTGCCAGTGTTAGCCAGCTGGTTGTTTTCAGCTGAGATGTTTTGACACCAATAAAAGGATCAAATTCACAGGACAAAGACAGCATGAAGAGATAAAGACGATATTAACTGCAGCAGCTAGAAACTGTCCAGGTAGAACAGACAACAGGCATGTTAGCAACACGAAGCACCAACACACATTCAGACATGCAGAGCAGCAACAGAACGTAAAGGTATTAAATATTCATTATGTGTGGTCATGTGCACTAACAAGCCCTGCGACACAAAGTAAGCTCTGCAGTTAATAAAACAGATACTGCGCACATTTTACGTGTCTTTAAAAAGACGGTTGCTAACAAGCGGCTAAATGAGACGACAGAACATCATCAGACTGAACACGACTTTCAGCTTTGCTGTGATGGAGACGCTGAAGAAAAGCTGACGTGTTGTAGTTCGTATGTAGCCTAACGTTAGCTTTTTACTTTTGGCCGTTTCATTTACACTGAAAGAGTTAAAAAAAAAAAACAATTGTAAGTAACATAAACATTTGTTTGTCTGCAGGCTTTTTGTCGTGGGAACCAGGGTGTTAACCCCCGTGTTGGCCTTCAAATAAACATGCCTCCAACTCATGTGACATCCTGGTAGAATGAAAAACTAAAGTCAAAACATTTTGAACCAATATTTTTCTTTTTCCGCACACACCCTGCGTAACTGCTCGGATTTAAATACTGACACACACTAACTGTATGTTCCCTCTTGTGTACCTGATGTTGTGTTCAGTGGTTCAGTTTTCACACATGATCTTCTGATAAATTTAAATACCAGCACTGATTTTTATTCACATGTAATTCTCAACATGTGACACGTCACTGCTGTTGATGTAAATCCTCAGGCGTTAAACACAACCAACAAAACATTATGGAGCTGTTTATGAGCTTATTCTGCTGCGAGAATCTGTGTGTGTGTGTGTGTGTGTGTGTGTGTGTGTGTGTACTTCAGGGGTTTTTTGGGGGGTGCCGATAAAGGGATTGGCTGTTAATCTCTTCTTCCTCGTCCCCCATCATCTTCATTTCATTCTGCCCTTTCGCTCGTTCACAATATGGATCCTCTTATGTGTGTGTGTGTGTGTGTGTGTGTGTGTGTGTGTGTGTGTGTGTGTGTGTGTGGGCTCGCTGGCTAAAGTGGAGCACCTCCGTTAGGGCAAACACAGACATCCAGACACTCATGTGAAGCGACTGGAAAGACCCCAAAAACTGACTCCAGAGACGTGTGAGCGTTTGAGAGCGAACCAGCGAGTGATTAGAGGCGAGGAGGAAGAACACATCAGATAAGACGAGGACACTGCGTTGCGTAAAGCGGGAGAGAGACGGCGAGGAGGGGGCATGAGAGCTTGAGATAAAGAGATCAGCTCCTCTGCATGGAAGTTGGCACAGCAAAAAAACGCCCCTCCCCCACCCCGACCATTTCTACTTTCCTCTCTCCTCCTCTCATTCCCTCTGTGTCGCTCTGCCTGGGAGGATGTGACAGGACAAGGTAGCATCTTTCACTTTGATCCAGTCGGCTGCATCAGTGACCAGGCGATCAGTCTGAAGAT
The DNA here is from genome assembly GCA_026686955.1 of Epinephelus cyanopodus. Taxonomy (NCBI): domain Eukaryota; kingdom Metazoa; phylum Chordata; class Actinopteri; order Perciformes; family Serranidae; genus Epinephelus; species Epinephelus cyanopodus. The sequence goes on along the minus strand of CM048927.1, from coordinate 39,623,283 downwards.
CAGTGGGTAACTAGATTAGTCGACCTGCAGCTCAGTCAGACTGTAAACAGGAAGTCAGTCATTCTTTCTCAGTTTGTTTCTACTCCTGTTTCTATTTCTTGTCTTGTTTTTGCTTCCAGACTTCATGTCAGCGCCTGCTACACTCTGCTCTGCTGGATTTAAGACTTCTTCTGCTCCTCCATCCTCCATCCGTCCTTCTCCACCTCTGTTTGTTTTCCTCTCAGCTGATAATCTCAGCTCCATCTCGTTGTTGAAGGTCGACGATTTGCGTCTTTGAGTCAGACCGAAGCTGTGATTGCCAATCGGAGCGTGTAACTGCTGAGTTGTCAGAGAAATAAAAACAGACTGGACCTTTCAGCTGCGGCGGCGTCAGAGAAACGCTCCTCCAGTCTGAGTGTGTGTGTTTGGGAAATTTGGATAATCCTTCAGAGAGACTACCAACATGTAGCGTCCAAGCGTTAATCCAATCACATTCTGCTGCTGTCACAATAATACTGAGATGATGGTGATGAAGAGGAGGAGGTGGAGGAGCAGGGTTTGTGTTGTGGTCAGACATGTGTGATGACTCCTCGGGCAGTTCTCCTTCGTGTTGTTGGGAATAACCTCAGGCTGCTGATTTGAGGGAACTCTCTGCGGTCACGTCTTGTAGCTCTTCATTCACTCAGTGTTAGTGTGAGAAGTTGTTGTGTGGAAGAAGCCGATGAGACGGGAGTGATGTGCACAGACTGGGATACTGTGTCCAAACTGTGACGATAAAAACTGGGATTTCTTTTGGATTCTTTTTATTTTTCAAAAGCAGATTTTATGGACGCAGACACAGACGTTTTGGCTGTTTGAGTTGAAATCAACTGAAAATAAAAATGAATTCCTGTTGGAGGAATCAGGTAGGTGAGAGTGGTGCATGTGTGTCATTAATACGGATTATGATCGTTGCAGGAACAAGTCTGTCGATACTTTCTGTTTTATATTGACTGACCGGTGAATAATGTTTGTCGCCGTCATCACTGTGTGTGCAGGAGGAGCAGGCCGCCAAGCTGAAGGCGGAGAACATCCGAGTGGCCCTGGAGAAGATCAAGGAGGCCCAGGTTAAAAAGGTGAGTCTGTTTAACACACACACACACGAGAGAGGAAGATGCTGTGTGTTGTGTGTGCATGTGTCTGTCTGTTTCTGGCACGTGTCCAGCGGACTCGGTTTTCTGGGTCAGGTCAGTGTTACTCCACATGGAAAGCTCCGGTCAATAACAGCTGGGGTCATACACACACACACACACACACACACACACACACTCACGCACACACACACAGCACTCAGCATAATGACCACTGCAAGTTAAGTCCCAATCCCTCAGAGAGAGACAGCGGCTGGATTAACAACCTGGATTTATTTCACACTGAGACAGAACACAGACAGGTATCTGTGTGTCTGTGTGTCTGTGTGTCCGTTCAGTCTGATCGTCCTTCTGCACTGTCTCTGACTCTGTGTCACACAAACACATGAAGCACATGTTATCCACATGAAGGATAAGATGCTCAAAAGAGACTGTTGTATCACAAACAAGACATAAAATAAGAGGCTCAGACGTAGAGCTGCACATTTGAGGGTCTGATATAAAGATCCAAATGTAGTAACAATAAACGCACAGAAACCAGAAGTCGTTTTTAAACAGGAGTTGTGCAAATTTGCAGGAAAGCCCAATCAGTCTTTTTTCAGCATTGGCAGTATAAAAACAAAATCGGTGAGTGCAGCAAAATGCCGCCTGCCTACTTTTGTTTATACAGAATGTGCCTTTTTCGGGGCAATGGGGGGCGTGAGCAAGTAACAAAACGTGTAGCTCAGCGTGTGACGTAAACAGTGACGTGGGAGGGAAGCCGCGGCTGGTCAGTCCTTCGGTGATTCTCTCGTAAGTCGGCCCGTCCTTCACCGTCCCCGTCATCTGACGGTTAATGGCCTCTTGGTTTGCGAGGACAAGGAGGGCGCGCAATTCCTTGTCTCCCCAGTTGCTCATCTTTACAGTGTCTGTCAGGTTTGTGTTTCCCTCTTGCTACTAGCTGCTCGCTAATTCCTACTATCAGCTGTTTCCTGTTTATCCACCGCCAGTGGCTCGCACGTGCGGCGTCACCAACAGCTCCTCCCACAAGTCATCAACAGCTCCTCCCACAAGTCATCAACAGCCCTCCCACGAGTCATCAACAGCTCCTCCCACAAGTCATAAACAGCTCCTCTCGTTGCAGAAGGCCGCCTCCGTCTGTTTAAACTAAAAGGCTTCCACCAATATGTCTTAGATTTTGGCAGACAAAGGTCACTATGGCCTCATAAAATGCATTTTTGGCCATAACTCAAGAATTCATTTACTGATTATGATACATATTCCCACAACAAATATCCAATAGGATAAAATGATGATGTTTTTTAACCAAAATGTAAACTTCACTGTGACATCATAGTGTTTTGTGGCCAGTAAACATCTGTTGAGACACTAAACTTGTGACACTAATCGTACTTAAAGGGATAGTGCACCCAAAAAATGAAAGTTCAGCCATTATCTACTCAGCCATATGTCGAGGGAGGCTCAGGTGAAGTTTTAGAGTCCTCACATCACTTGCAGAGATCCAAGGGGAGAGGAGGTAGCAACACAACTCCACCTAATGGAGGCTGACGGCGCCCCAGATTCAAACGTCCAAAAACACATAATTGAAACCACAAAATATCTCCATACTGCTCGTCGGTAGTGATCCAAGTGTCCTGAAGCCCCGACATAAAAAGCTGTTTGTAAAAACCTCATTTGAACTCTGTTTTGAGCCTCATTGTAGCCTGTAGCTCTGACTGCCTGACTATCGGCACTTCAGGACACTTGGATCACTACGGACGAGCAGTATGGAGATATTTTGTGGTTTCAATTATGTGTTTTTGGACGTTTGAATCTGGGGCGCCGTCAGCCTCCATTAGGTGGAGTTGTGTTGCTACCTCCTCTCCCCTTGGATCTCTGCAAGTGATGTGAGAACTCTAAAACTTCACCTGAGCCTCCCTCGACATATGGCTGAGTAGATAATGGCTGAACTTTCATTTTTATCCCTTCTATCCCTTTAACTTAGCTGTATGATGTATGTTTGTATTTTCAATGTATGTATGTGTGTATAAATGTCAAGTAATAGTCTCTGCCTCCACGTCTCTGTACTGGGACATCTCGTTATATGTTATTTCTTACTGACTGAACAAGTAAAACTAGTTCAGCACAACTGCTGCCATGGTGATGAGAGGAAAGTTTCATCCTCTGAGGAGTTTGTTTGTAATGTGGTTTAAATATTTCATGCCTCTTAACCACAGAGAAGCTCTGTGTCATTCCATGAGAAAACAACAACATGCAGTCGTCAAACTGCAGAGCTGGATTATTGTAAAAGAATATGCACAAGAAAACACAATGAGTTTAACGTTTGGGATTTTTTAGCCTGGACCATATTGTCCCATGTTTCTGTCTCAGTGACTGAAGCTGGTCCAGTTTGCACCGTCAGTTTACGTCCACTAAAAGTAAACTCTCACACACAGCTGGGCTACAAACGATGCTCTGAATGTGTCGCACAAGTGATGCACAACACTGTCACAGAAATGCATCTGTTTTTGAACGTGTTGATAATAACACAAACTTATTCACACACAGCAGCACCAGTATTCACAGAAAAAAGTCACAGGAGTGTGTGATGGTTTTCAAGTAACGTACCACACCCTCAACACCTCACGGGTCAAAATGGAGAGCTGAATGTGTGTGATGGGCCAACACTTTCAGACAAGCGACAACACAAAGAGATTTAAAAAGATAGCTTTGGTATTTTTTCAGCCTGGACCCTGTTAATCAGGCGTGACTGATGGCAACAACAATTAAAACTGGCTCAGTATTTAACGACAGAGACTCGCTCAACACTGAGCAGTCACTCAGACTCAAAGACCTGGGACAACAGGGTCCAGACTGAAAAAAGCACAAGCTACTCTTCAACAACCAAGATCAGTAATTTGTTATAGAGGTGTTGTGAGTTCATAATAAAGATGTAAATAATCTTCTCCTCTCTCTTCACAGTTGGTGATTCGAGTTCATTTGTCAGACGAGAGTTCAAAGACGATGATGGTGGACGAGAGACAGACAGTCAGACAGGTACGACTGGGACTCTCGTTACACCTGTGGACGGCGCGGGAGAAGTTTGAAAACCAGTATTTGCTGTAACTGCACTACAGTTGATTTTAGTGTTGCCAAGAGTAAAAAGCTAAAAACAAACGACACCACGGTCACTGACTTCAAAGTCAAAGTCACTTGTTAGCAACCTTATTAGGACACATCAAAGCTTCAAAAGTCACTGTATTCACTGTATTTACTGATGTGTTTGATGACGTAGAACAAAACCTGACGGTGTCTCTGAAGCTTGTGCTAACCTCAGACATTATTTCAGGCAGCTAACCAAAAACATTCAAAATACACACTGACTTTGACACGAGGGAACTGGGGTGCTAACACGCTAACTCATTCTCGGGTTTCTGGACTCGTTCCTGCAGCAGCTGTCTATGAACAGCAGTAAAACAGCGTCATCAGGAGCAGAAGTATTAGCAGTAGTAGTGTCGGTGCAGTATCGTCCTCACGGCGTCTCCTGTCCTTCAGGTTTTGGACAGTTTACTGGAGAAGTCTCACTGTGGCTACAGTCCAGACTGGTCACTGGTGGAAACCATCAGCGAGCTGCAAATGGGTGAGCGCACACACGCATTTCTTGTTCTGACTGACGCTGTGTAGAGCTTCATATCACCGTCCCACAGTTAATGTAGAGCTGACATCATATTTCAGCTGATTAAATGAATGATGCCACATGTTGTAACTGGATCATCTGGATCAGTGAGGTGCTGTTACAGCTCAATATGCTGCAGTGACTTCACTTCACTCACAGTTTTTTAAGTGGTGCAACCTGATTAAGTTAATTACTAACTTATTCCAGACCTCCAGGTGTGTGTGTGTGTGTGTGTGTGTGTGTGTGTGTGTGTGTGTGTGTGTGTGTAAGAAGCACATTATTAAGTGTGTTTGTCAGTAACATTGTGCCCAGCAGTGACTGTCAGACAGCACAGATATTCAGCCACAAAGATGTGAGTGCACACACACACACACATAAACACACACACACACACACACACACACACAGCTCCCTAAGGGGGTGAGATGTGTGTTTGCCAGCACACACTGTACTACGGGCTTCAACTCCACTTAACACTCTTTGACAAACACACACACACACACACACACACACACACACACACACACACACAAAGTCTTTATGTAGGTCCGGTGCGATGATGCGTGTGATCTAACCTACATCTTGAGGGCTTCTGCTGAACAGCGACTCAGCGACGTTATGAAACAGAGACAGAGAGAAGGTGAAGCTCATCCTGCCACGTTCAGCCAAACCTGAACCTTCTACTCTGTCTGTGTTTCCAAAAAAACTGGCTGAGGGCCACAAGTGGGCCTGAGGAAGATTTAAATTAGCTCCTGTGTTCATTAACCCAGAACACACACACACCACACACACCAGCACCACCAGCACCCTGCTGTGTGCCCTTTGGCAATACACTGACTTCCTGTCAGATCATAACCTCTGACCTGTCACTGCCTCCCCACAGGAAACATGATGATTATCAGCACGATACAAAGAGATTCTTTTCATGATTATTATTTTAAGTAGCACAAGTAGAATCATAGTTATTTAGTGTATAGTATAGTGACAAAGTTTATAACAACATGCTATACTATGACTTTTTTATCACATTTTGGACGACATGCTATACTATAACTTTTATTCATGATTTCGGACGACATGTTATACTCTGACTTTTATTCATGATTTTGGACGACATGCTATACTATGACTTTTTTTCGTGATTTTGGACGACATGCTATACTCTGACTTTTATTCATGATTTCGGACGACATGCTATACTATAACTTTTATTCATGATTTCGGACGACATGTTATACTCTGACTTTTATTCATGATTTTGGACGACATGCTATACTATGACTTTTTTTCGTGATTTTGGACGACATGCTATACTCTGACTTTATTCATGATTTCGGACGACATGCTATACTGTGACTTTTTTCATGATTTCGGACGACATACTATACTATGACTTTTTCCTCATGATTTCAGACGACATGTAATACTATGACTTTTTTTCATGATTTCGGACGACATGCTATACTGTGACTTTTTCCTCATGATTTCAGACGACATGTAATACTATGACTTTTTTTCATGATTTCGGACGACATGCTATACTATGACTTTTTTTCATGATTTCGGACGACATGCTATACTATGACTTTTATTCATGATTTCAGACGACATGTAATACTATGACTTTTTTTCATGATTTCGGACGACATGCTATACTATGACTTTTATTCATGATTTCAGACGACATGCTATACTATGACTTTTATTCATGATCTTGGACGACATGCTATACTATGACTTTTTTTCATGATTTCGGACGACATGCTATACTATGACTTTTATTCATGATTTCAGACGACATGTAATACTATGACTTTTATTCATGATTTTGGACGACATGCTATACTATGACTTTTTTTCGTGATTTTGGACGACATGCTATACTCTGACTTTTATTCATGATTTCGGACGACATGCTATACTCTGACTTTTTTCATGATTTCGGACGACATGCTATACTATAACTTTTATTCATGATTTCGGACGACATGTTATACTCTGACTTTTATTCATGATTTTGGACGACATGCTATACTATGACTTTTTTTCGTGATTTTGGACGACATGCTATACTCTGACTTTTATTCATGATTTCGGACGACATGCTATACTGTGACTTTTTTCATGATTTCGGACGACATGCTATACTGTGACTTTTTTCATGATTTCGGACGACATGCTATACTGTGACTTTTTCCTCATGATTTCAGACGACATGTAATACTATGACTTTTTTTCATGATTTCGGACGACATGCTATACTATGACTTTTTTTCATGATTTCGGACGACATGCTATACTATGACTTTTATTCATGATTTCAGACGACATGTAATACTATGACTTTTTTTCATGATTTCGGACGACATGCTATACTATGACTTTTATTCATGATTTCAGACGACATGCTATACTATGACTTTTATTCATGATTTCGGACGACATGTTATACTCTGACTTTTATTCATGATTTTGGACGACATGCTATACTATGACTTTTTTTCGTGATTTTGGACGACATGCTATACTCTGACTTTTATTCATGATTTCGGACGACATGCTATACTATAACTTTTATTCATGATTTCGGACGACATGTTATACTCTGACTTTTATTCATGATTTGGACGACATGCTATACTATGACTTTTTTTCGTGATTGACGACATGCTATACTCTGACTTTTATTCATGATTTCGGACGACATGCTATACTGTGACTTTTTTCATGATTTCGGACGACATGCTATACTGTGACTTTTTCCTCATGATTTCAGACGACATGTAATACTATGACTTTTTTCATGATTTCGGACGACATGCTATACTATGACTTTTTTTCATGATTTCGGACGACATGCTATACTATGACTTTTATTCATGATTTCAGACGACATGTAATACTATGACTTTTTTTCATGATTTCGGACGACATGCTATACTATGACTTTTATTCATGATTTCAGACGACATGCTATACTATGACTTTTATTCATGATCTTGGACGACATGCTATACTATGACTTTTTTTCATGATTTCGGACGACATGCTATACTATGACTTTTATTCATGATTTCAGACGACATGTAATACTATGACTTTTATTCATGATTTTGGACGACATGCTATACTATGACTTTTTTTCGTGATTTTGGACGACATGCTATACTCTGACTTTTATTCATGATTTCGGACGACATGCTATACTCTGACTTTTTTCATGATTTCGGACGACATGCTATACTATAACTTTTATTCATGATTTCGGACGACATGTTATACTCTGACTTTTATTCATGATTTTGGACGACATGCTATACTATGTTTTTTCGTGATTTTGGACGACATGCTATACTCTGACTTTTATTCATGATTTCGGACGACATGCTATACTGTGACTTTTTTCATGATTTCGGACGACATGCTATACTGTGACTTTTTCCTCATGATTTCAGACGACATGTAATACTATGACTTTTTTTCATGATTTCGGACGACATGCTATACTATGACTTTTTTTCATGATTTCGGACGACATACTATGACTTTTATTCATGATTTCAGACGACATGTAATACTATGACTTTTTTTCATGATTTCGGACGACATGCTATACTATGACTTTTATTCATGATTTCAGACGACATGCTATACTATGACTTTTATTCATGATCTTGGACGACATGCTATACTATGACTTTTTTTCATGATTTCGGACGACATGCTGTACTATGACTTTTTTTCATGATTTCGGACGACATGCTATACTATGACTTTTTATTCATGATTTCAGACGACATGTAATACTATGACTTTTTTTCATGATTTCGGACGACATGCTATACTATGACTTTTATTCATGATTTCAGACGACATGCTATACTGTGACTTTTATTCATGATTTCGGACGACATGCTATACTATGACTTTTTTTCTCATGATTTCAGACGACATGCTATACGACGACTTTTATTCATGATTTCGGACGACATGTTATACTATGACTTTTATTCATGATTTTGGACGACATGCTATACTATGACTTTTTTTCATGATTTTGGACGACATGCTATACTCTGACTTTTATTCATGATTTCGGACGACATGTTATACTCTGACTTTTATTCATGATTTCAGACGACATGTAATACTATGACTTTTTTTCATGATTTCGGACGACATGCTATACTATGACTTTTATTCATGATTTCAGACGACATGCTATACTATGACTTTTATTCATGATCTTGGACGACATGCTATACTATGACTTTTTTTCATGATTTCGGACGACATGCTATACTATGACTTTTATTCATGATTTCAGACGACATGTAATACTATGACTTTTATTCATGATTTTGGACGACATGCTATACTATGACTTTTTTTCGTGATTTTGGACGACATGCTATACTCTGACTTTTATTCATGATTTCGGACGACATGCTATACTCTGACTTTTTTCATGATTTCGGACGACATGCTATACTATAACTTTTATTCATGATTTCGGACGACATGTTATACTCTGACTTTTATTCATGATTTTGGACGACATGCTATACTATGACTTTTTTCGTGATTTTGGACGACATGCTATACTCTGACTTTTTTCATGATTTCGGACGACATGCTATACTGTGACTTTTTTCATGATTTCGGACGACATGCTATACTGTGACTTTTTCCTCATGATTTCAGACGACATGTAATACTATGACTTTTTTTCATGATTTCGGACGACATGCTATACTATGACTTTTTTTCATGATTTCGGACGACATGCTATACTATGACTTTTATTCATGATTTCAGACGACATGTAATACTATGACTTTTTTCATGATTTCGGACGACATGCTATACTATGACTTTTATTCATGATTTCAGACGACATGCTATACTATGACTTTTATTCATGATCTTGGACGACATGCTATACTATGACTTTTTTTCATGATTTCGGACGACATGCTGTACTATGACTTTTTTTCATGATTTCGGACGACATGCTATACTATGACTTTTATTCATGATTTCAGACGACATGTATACTATGACTTTTTTTCATGATTTCGGACGACATGCTATACTATGACTTTTATTCATGATTTCAGACGACATGCTATACTGTGACTTTTATTCATGATTTCGGACGACATGCTATACTATGACTTTTTTTCTCATGATTTCAGACGACATGCTATACGACGACTTTTATTCATGATTTCGGACGACATGTTATACTATGACTTTTATTCATGATTTTGGACGACATGCTATACTATGACTTTTTTTCGTGATTTTGGACGACATGCTATACTCTGACTTTTATTCATGATTTCGGACGACATGTTATACTCTGACTTTTATTCATGATTTCGGACGACATGCTATACTGTGACTTTTTTCATGATTTCGGACGACATGCTATACTGTGACTTTTTCCTCATGATTTCAGACGACATGTAATACTATGACTTTTTTTCATGATTTCGGACGACATGCTATACTATGACTTTTTTTCATGATTTCGGACGACATGCTATACTATGACTTTTATTCATGATTTCGGACGACATGCTATACTGTGACTTTTTTCATGATTTCGGACGACATGCTATACTGTGACTTTTTCCTCATGATTTCAGACGACATGTAATACTATGACTTTTATTCATGATTTCGGACGACATGCTATACTATGACTTTTATTCATGATTTCGGACGACATGCTATACTATGACTTTTATTCATGATTTCAGACGACATGCTATACTATGACTTTTATTCATGATCTTGGACGACATGCTATACTATGACTTTTTTTCATGATTTCGGACGACATGCTGTACTATGACTTTTATTCATGATTTCGGACGACATGCTATACTGTGACTTTTATTCATGATTTCGGACGACATGCTATACTGTGACTTTTATTCATGATTTTGGACGACATGCTATACTATGACTTTTTTTCATGATTTCAGACGACATGCTATACTATGACTTTTTTTCATGATTTCGGACGACATGCTATACTATGACTTTTTTTCATGATTTCAGACGACATGCTATACTCTGACTTTTATTCATGATTTGGACGACATGCTATACTATGACTTTTTTTCATGATTTCAGACGACATGCTATACTATGACTTTTTTTCATGATTTCGGACGACATGCTGTACTCTGACTTTTATTCATGATTTCGGACGACATGCTATACTGTGACTTTTATTCATGATTTCGGACGACATGCTATACTGTGACTTTTATTCATGATTTCGGACGACATGCTATACTATGACTTTTTTTCATGATTTCGGACGACATGCTATACTCTGACTTTTATTCATGATTTCGGACGACATGCTATACTATGACTTTTTTTCATGATTTCGGACGACATGCTATACTATGACTTTTTTTCATGATTTCGGACGACATGCTATACTATGACTTTTTTCATGATTTCGGACGACATGCTATACTATGACTTTTTTTCATGATTTCGGACGACATGCTATACTATGACTTTTATTCATGATCTTGGACAACATGCTATACTATGACTTTTTTTCATGATTTCGGACGACATGCTATACTATGACTTTTATTCATGATTTCGGACGACATGCTATACTATGACTTTTTTTCATGATTTCAGACGACATGCTATACTATGACTTTTTTTCATGATTTCGGACGACATGCTATACTATGACTTTTTTTCATGATTTCAGACGACATGCTATACTCTGACTTTTATTCATGATTTTGGACGACATGCTATACTATGACTTTTTTTCATGATTTCAGACGACATGCTATACTATGACTTTTTTTCATGATTTCGGACGACATGCTATACTATGACTTTTTTTCATGATTTCAGACGACATGCTATACTCTGACTTTTATTCATGATTTTGGACGACATGCTATACTCTGACTTTTATTCATGATTTCGGACGACATGCTATACTATGACTTTTTTTCATGATTTCAGACGACACATGATACTATGACTTTTTTTCATGATTTCGGACGACATGCTGTACTGACTTTTATTCATGATTTCGGACGACATGCTATACTGTGACTTTTATTCATGATTTCGGACGACATGCTATACTCTGACTTTTATTCATGATTTCGGACGACATGCTATACTCTGACTTTTATTCATGATTTCGGACGACATGCTATACTATGACTTTTTTTCATGATTTCGGACGACATGCTATACTATGACTTTTTTCATGATTTCGGACGACATGCTATACTATGACTTTTTTTCATGATTTCGGACGACATGCTATACTATGACTTTTTTCATGATTTCGGACGACATGCTATACTATGACTTTTTTTCATGATTTCGGACGACATGCTATACTATGACTTTTATTCATAATTTCGGACGACATGCTATACTATGACTTTTATTCATGATCTTGGACAACATGCTATACTATGACTTTTTTTCATGATTTCGGACGACATGCTATACTATGACTTTTATTCATGATTTCGGACGACATGCTATACTGTGACTTTTATTCATGATTTTGGACGACATGCTATACTATGACTTTTTCCTCATGATTTCAGACGACATGTTATACTATGACTTTTTTTCATGATTTCAGACGACATGCTATACTATGACTTTTTCCTCATGATTTCAGACGACATGCTATACTATGACTTTTATTCATGATCTTGGACAACATGCTATACTATGACTTTTTTTCATGATTTCGGACGACATGCTATACTATGACTTTTATTCATGATTTCGGACGACATGCTATACTGTGACTTTTATTCATGATTTTGGACGACATGCTATACTATGACTTTTATTCATGATTTCGGACGACATGCTATACTGTGACTTTTTCATGATTTCGGACGACATGCTATACTATGACTTTTTTTCATGATTTCAGACGACATGCTATACTATGACTTTTATTCATGATTTCGGACGACATGCTATACTATGACTTTTTTTCATGATTTCGGACGACATGCTATACTGTGACTTTTTTTCGTGATTTCGGACGACATGCTAAACTGACTTTTTTTCGTGATATCGGACGACATGCTATACTATGACTTTTTTCGTGATTTCGGACAACATGCTAAACTATGACTTTTTTTCCATGATTTCGGACGACATGCTATACTATGACATTTTTTTATGATTTTGGACGACATGCTATACTATGACATTTTTTATGATTTTGGACGACATGCTATACTATGACGTTTTTCATGATTTTGGACGACATGCTATACTATGACGTTCTTCATGATTTTGGACGACATGCTATACTATGACTTTTTTCTCATGATTTTGGACGACATGCTATACTATGACTTTCTTTCATGATTTCGGACGACATGCTATACTATGACTTTTTTCATGATTTCGGACGACATGCTATACTATGACTTTTTCTCATAATTTGGACATGCTATACTATGACTTTCTTTCATGATTTCGGACGACATGCTATACTATGACTTTTTTATATGATTTTGGACGACATACTATACTATGACGTTTTTTTCATGATTTCGGACGACATGCTATACTATGACTTTTTCATGATTTCGGACGACATGCTATACTATGACTTTTTTTCATGATTTCGGACGACATGCTATACTATGACTTTTTTTCATGATTTTGGACGACATGCTATACTATGACGTTTTTTCATGATTTCGGACGACATGCTATACTATGACTTTTTTTCATGATTTCGGACGACATGCTATACTATGACTTTTTTTCATGATTTCGGACGACATGCTAAACTATGACTTTTTTATATGATTTTGGACGACATACTATACTATGACGTTTTTTTCATGATTTCGGACGACATGCTATACTATGACGTTTTTTCATGATTTCGGACGACATGCTATACTATGACTTTTTTTCATGATTTCGGACGACATGCTATACTATGACTTTTTTTCATGATTTCGGACGACATGCTATACTATGACTTTTATTCATGATCTTGGACAACATGCTATACTATGACTTTTATTCATGATTTCGGACGACATGCTATACTGTGACTTTTATTCATGATTTTGGACGACATGCTATACTATGACTTTTTCCTCATGATTTCAGACGACATGCTATACTATGACTTTTTCCTCATGATTTCAGACGACATGCTATACTATGACTTTTTTTCATGATTTCAGACGACATGCTATACTATGACTTTTTCCTCATGATTTCAGACGACATGTTATACTATGACTTTTTTTCATGATTTCAGACGACATGCTATACTATGACTTTTATTCATGATCTTGGACAACATGCTATACTATGACTTTTTTTCATGATTTCGGACGACATGCTATACTATGACTTTTATTCATGATTTCGGACGACATGCTATACTGTGACTTTTATTCATGATTTTGGACGACATGCTATACTATGACTTTTATTCATGATTTCGGACGACATGCTATACTGTGACTTTTATTCATGATTTCGGACGACATGCTATACTATGACTTTTTTCTCATGATTTCAGACGACATGCTATACTATGACTTTTATTCATGATTTCGGACGACATGCTATACTGTGACTTTTTTTCATGATTTCGGACGACATGCTATACTGTGATTTTTTTTGATTTCGGACGACATGCTAAATGACTTTTTTTCTTATCGGACGACATGCTATACTATGACTTTTTTTCCATGATTTCGGACGACATGCTATACTATGACATTTTTTTATGATTTTGGACGACATGCTATACTATGACATTTTTTTATGATTTTGGACGACATGCTATACTATGACGTTTTTCATGATTTTGGACGACATGCTATACTATGACGTTCTTCATGATTTTGGACGACATGCTATACTATGACTTTTTTCTCATGATTTTGGACGACATGCTATACTGTGACTTTCTTTCATGATTTCGGACGACATGCTATACTATGACTTTTTTCATGATTTCGGACGACATGCTATACTATGACTTTTTTTCATGATTTCAGACGACGTGCTATACTATGACTTTTTTCAATGATTTTGGACGACGTGCTATACTCTGACTTTTATTCATGATTTTGGACGACATGCTATACTATGACTTTTTTTCATGATTTCGGACGACATGCTATACTATGACTTTTATTCATGATTTTGGACGACATGCTATACTATGACTTTTTTTCATGATTTCGGACGACATGCTATACTATGACGTTTTTTCATGATTTCGGACGACATGCTATACTATGACTTTTTTTCATGATTTCGGACGACATGCTATACTATGACTTTTTTTCATGATTTCGGACGACATGCTATACTATGACTTTTATTCATGATCTTGGACAACATGCTATACTATGACTTTTTTTCATGATTTCGGACGACATGCTATACTGTGACTTTTATTCATGATTTCGGACGACATGCTATACTGTGACTTTTATTCATGATTTTGGACGACATGCTATACTATGACTTTTTCCTCATGATTTCAGACGACATGTTATACTATGACTTTTTTTCATGATTTCAGACGACATGCTATACTATGACTTTTTTCATGATTTCGGACGACATGCTATACTATGACTTTTATTCATGATTTGGACAACATGCTATACTATGACTTTTTTTCATGATTTCGGACGACATGCTATACTATGACTTTTATTCATGATTTCGGACGACATGCTATACTGTGACTTTTATTCATGATTTTGGACGACATGCTATACTATGACTTTTATTCATGATTTCGGACGACATGCTATACTGTGACTTTTATTCATGATTTCGGACGACATGCTATACTATGACTTTTTTCTCATGATTTCAGACGACATGCTATACTATGACTTTTATTCATGATTTCGGACGACATGCTATACTATGACTTTTTTTCATGATTTCGGACGACATGCTATACTGTGACTTTTTTTTCGTGATTTCGGACGACATGCTAAACTGACTTTTTTTCGTGATATCGGACGACATGCTATACTATGACTTTTTTCGTGATTTCGGACAACATGCTAAACTATGACTTTTTTTCCATGATTTCGGACGACATGCTATACTATGACATTTTTTTATGATTTTGGACGACATGCTATACTATGACGTTTTTCATGATTTTGGACGACATGCTATACTATGACGTTCTTCATGATTTTGGACGACATGCTATACTATGACTTTTTTTCATGATTTGGACGACATGCTATACTGTGACTTTCTTTCATGATTTCGGACGACATGCTATACTATGACTTTTTTCATGATTTCGGACGACATGCTATACTATGACTTTTTCTCATAATTTGGACGACATGCTATACTATGACTTTTTTCATGATTTCGGACGACATGCTATACTATGACTTTTTTATATGATTTTGGACGACATACTATACTATGACTTTTTTCATGATTTCGGACGACATGCTATACTATGACTTTTTTTCATGATTTCGGACGACATGCTATACTATGACTTTTTTTCATGATTTCGGACGACATGCTATACTATGACTTTTTTTCATGATTTCGGACGACATGCTATACTATGACGTTTTTTCATGATTTCGGACGACATGCTATACTATGACTTTTTTTCATGATTTCGGACGACATGCTATACTATGATTTTTTTCATGATTTCGGACGACATGCTAAACTATGACTTTTATTCATGATTTCGGACGACATGCTATACTGTGACTTTTTTTCATGATTTCGGACGACATGCTATACTGTGACTTTTTTTTCGTGATTTCGGACGACATGCTAAACTGACTTTTTTTCGTGATATCGGACGACATGCTATACTATGACTTTTTTTCATGATTTCGGACGACATGCTATACTATGACATTTTTTTATGATTTTGGACGACATGCTATACTATGACATTTTTTTATGATTTTGGACGACATGCTATACTATGACGTTTTTCATGATTTTGGACGACATGCTATACTATGACGTTCTTCATGATTTTGGACGACATGCTATACTATGACTTTTTTTCATGATTTTGGACGACATGCTATACTGTGACTTTTTCATGATTTCGGACGACATGCTATACTATGACTTTTTTCATGATTTCGGACGACATGCTATACTATGACTTTTTTTCATGATTTCAGACGACGTGCTATACTATGACTTTTTTCAATGATTTTGGACGATGCTATACTCTGACTTTTATTCATGATTTTGGACGACATGCTATACTATGACTTTTTTTCATGATTTCGGACGACATGCTATACTATGACTTTTATTCATGATTTTGGACGACATGCTATACTATGACTTTTTTTCATGATTTCGGACGATGCTATACTATGACGTTTTTTCATGATTTCGGACGACATGCTATACTTTTTTTTCATGATTTCGGACGACATGCTATACTATGACTTTTTTCATGATTTCGGACGACATGCTATACTATGACTTTTATTCATGATCTTGGACAACATGCTATACTCTGACTTTTTTTCATGATTTCGGACGACATGCTATACTATGACTTTTATTCATGATTTCGGACGACATGCTATACTGTGACTTTTATTCATGATTTTGGACGACATGCTATACTATGACTTTTTCTCATGATTTCAGACGACATGTTATACTATGACTTTTTTTCATGATTTCAGACGACATGCTATACTATGACTTTTTCCTCATGATTTCAGACGACATGCTATACTATGACTTTTATTCATGATCTTGGACAACATGCTATACTATGACTTTTTTTCATGATTTCGGACGACATGCTATACTATGACTTTTATTCATGATTTCGGACGACATGCTATACTGTGACTTTTATTCATGATTTTGGACGACATGCTATACTATGACTTTTATTCATGATTTCGGACGACATGCTATACTGTGACTTTTATTCATGATTTCGGACGACATGCTATACTATGACTTTTTTCTCATGATTTCAGACGACATGCTATACTATGACTTTTATTCATGATTTCGGACGACATGCTATACTATGACTTTTTTTCATGATTTCGGACGACATGCTATACTGTGACTTTTTTTTCGTGATTTCGGACGACATGCTAAACTGACTTTTTTTCGTGATATCGGACGACATGCTATACTATGACTTTTTTCGTGATTTCGGACAACATGCTATACTATGACTTTTTTTCCATGATTTCGGACGACATGCTATACTATGACATTTTTTTATGATTTTGGACGACATGCTATACTATGACATTTTTTATGATTTTGGACGACATGCTATACTATGACGTTTTTCATGATTTTGGACGACATGCTATACTATGACGTTCTTCATGATTTTGGACGACATGCTATACTATGACTTTTTTCTCATGATTTTGGACGACATGCTATACTGTGACTTTCTTTCATGATTTCGGACGACATGCTATACTATGACTTTTTTCATGATTTCGGACGACATGCTATACTATGACTTTTTCTCATAATTTTGGACGACATGCTATACTATGACTTTCTTTCATGATTTCGGACGACATGCTATACTATGACTTTTTTATATGATTTTGGACGACATACTATACTATGACGTTTTTTTCATGATTTCGGACGACATGCTATACTATGACTTTTTTTCATGATTTCGGACGACATGCTATACTATGACTTTTTTTCATGATTTCGGACGACATGCTATACTATGACTTTTTTTCATGATTTCGGACGACATGCTATACTATGACGTTTTTTCATGATTTCGGACGACATGCTATACTATGACTTTTTTTCATGATTTCGGACGACATGCTATACTATGACTTTTTTTCATGATTTCGGACGACATGCTAAACTATGACTTTTTTATATGATTTTGGACGACATACTATACTATGACGTTTTTTTCATGATTTCGGACGACATGCTATACTATGACGTTTTTTCATGATTTCGGACGACATGCTATACTATGACTTTTTTTCATGATTTCGGACGACATGCTATACTATGACTTTTTTTCATGATTTCGGACGACATGCTATACTATGACTTTTATTCATGATCTTGGACAACATGCTATACTATGACTTTTATTCATGATTTCGGACGACATGCTATACTGTGACTTTTATTCATGATTTTGGACGACATGCTATACTATGACTTTTTCCTCATGATTTCAGACGACATGCTATACTATGACTTTTTTCATGATTTCAGACGACATGCTATACTATGACTTTTTTTCATGATTTCAGACGACATGCTATACTATGACTTTTTCCTCATGATTTCAGACGACATGTTATACTATGACTTTTTTTCATGATTTCAGACGACATGCTATACTATGACTTTTATTCATGATCTTGGACAACATGCTATACTATGACTTTTTTTCATGATTTCGGACGACATGCTATACTATGACTTTTATTCATGATTTCGGACGACATGCTATACTGTGACTTTTATTCATGATTTTGGACGACATGCTATACTGTGACTTTTATTCATGATTTCGGACGACATGCTATACTATGACTTTTATTCATGATTTCGGACGACATGCTATACTGTGACTTTTATTCATGATTTCGGACGACATGCTATACTATGACTTTTTTCTCATGATTTCAGACGACATGCTATACTATGACTTTTATTCATGATTTCGGACGACATGCTATACTGTGACTTTTTTTCATGATTTCGGACGACATGCTATACTGTGACTTTTTTTCGTGATTTCGGACGACATGCTAAACTGATTTTTTCGTGATATCGGACGACATGCTATACTATGACTTTTTTCATGATTTCGGACGACATGCTATACTATGACATTTTTTTATGATTTGGACGACATGCTATACTATGATTTTTTCATGATTTTGGACGACATGCTATACTATGACGTTCTTCATGATTTTGGACGACATGCTATACTATGACTTTTTTCTCATGATTTTGGACGACATGCTATACTATGACTTTTTTCATGATTTCGGACGACATGCTATACTATGACTTTTATTCATGATTTCGGACGACATGCTATACTATGACTTTTTTCATGATTTCGGACGACATGCTATACTATGACTTTTTTTCATGATTTCAGACGATGCTATACTATGACTTTTTTCAATGATTTTGGACGATGCTATACTATGACTTTTTCATGATTTTGGACGACATGCTATACTATGACTTTTTTTCATGATTTCGGACGACATGCTATACTGTGACTTTCTTTCATGATTTCGGACGACATGCTATACTATGACTTTTTTCATGATTTCGGACGACATGCTATACTATGACTTTTTTTCATGATTTCAGACGACGTGCTATACTATGACTTTTTTCAATGATTTTGGACGACATGCTATACTATGACTTTTATTCATGATTTTGGACGACATGCTATACTATGACTTTTTTTCATGATTTCGGACGACATGCTATACTCTGACTTTTATTCATGATTTTGGACGACATGCTATACTATGACTTTTTTTCATGATTTCAGACGACATGCTATACTATGACTTTTCTCATGATTTCGGACGACATGCTATACTATGACTTTTATTCATGATTTTGGACGACATGCTATACTATGACTTTTTTCTCATGATTTCAGACGACATGCTATACTATGACTTTTATTCATGATTTCAGACGACATGCTATACTCTGACTTTTTCCTCATGATTTCAGACGACATGCTATACTATGACTTTTTTTCATGATTTCGGACGACATGCTATACTATGACTTTTTCCTCATGATTTCAGACGACATGCTATACTATGACTTTTATTCATGATCTTGGACAACATGCTATACTATGACTTTTTTTCATGATTTCGGACGACATGCTATACTGTGACTTTTATTCATGATTTCGGACGACATGCTATACTATGACTTTTTTTCATGATTTCAGACGACATGCTATACTATGACTTTTATTCATGATTTCGGACGACATGCTATACTATGACTTTTATTCATGATTTTGGACGACATGCTATACTATGACTTTTATTCATGATTTCGGACGACATGCTATACTGTGACTTTTTTATCATATTTCGGACGACATGCTATACTATGACTTTTTTCTCATGATTTCAGACGACATGCTATACTATGACTTTTATTCATGATTTCGGACGACATGCTATACTGTGACTTTTATTCATGATTTTGGACGACATGCTATACTATGACTTTTATTCATGATTTCGGACGACATGCTATACTGTGACTTTTTTCATGATTTCGGACGACATGCTATACTATGACTTTTTCCTCATGATTTCAGACGACATGCTATACTGACTTTTATTCATGATTTCGGACGACATGCTATACTATGACTTTTTTTCATGATTTCGGACGACATGCTATACTGTGACTTTTTTTTCGTGATTTCGGACGACATGCTAAACTGACTTTTTTTCGTGATATCGGACGACATGCTACACTTTGACTTTTTTCGTGATTTCAGACGACATGCTATACTATGACTTTTATTCATGATTTCGGACGACATGCTATACTGTGACTTTTTTTCATGATTTCGGACGACATGCTATACTGTGACTTTTTTTTCGTGATTTCGGACGACATGCTAAACTGACTTTTTTTCGTGATATCGGACGACATGCTATACTATGACTTTTTTTCCATGATTTCGGACGACATGCTATACTATGACATTTTTTTATGATTTTGGACGACATGCTATACTATGACATTTTTTTATGATTTTGGACGACATGCTATACTATGACGTTTTTCATGATTTTGGACGACATGCTATACTATGACGTTCTTCATGATTTTGGACGACATGCTATACTATGACTTTTTTCTCATGATTTTGGACGACATGCTATACTATGACTTTTTTCATGATTTCGGACGACATGCTATACTATGACTTTCTTTCATGATTTCGGACGACATGCTATACTATGACTTTTTTCATGATTTCGGACGACATGCTATACTATGACTTTTTTTCATGATTTCAGACGACGTGCTATACTATGACTTTTTTCAATGATTTTGGACGACGTGCTATACTC
Organism: Epinephelus cyanopodus; assembly: GCA_026686955.1. Lineage (NCBI taxonomy): Eukaryota > Metazoa > Chordata > Actinopteri > Perciformes > Serranidae > Epinephelus > Epinephelus cyanopodus. The sequence goes on along the minus strand of CM048927.1, from coordinate 39,601,324 downwards.
TGACTTTTATTCATGATTTTGGACGACATGCTATACTATGACTTTTTTTCATGATTTCGGACGACATGCTATACTGTGACTTTCTTTCATGATTTCGGACGACATGCTATACTATGACTTTTTTCATGATTTCGGACGACATGCTATACTATGACTTTTTTTCATGATTTCAGACGACGTGCTATACTATGACTTTTTTCAATGATTTTGGACGACGTGCTATACTCTGACTTTTATTCATGATTTTGGACGACATGCTATACTATGACTTTTTTTCATGATTTCGGACGACATGCTATACTCTGACTTTTATTCATGATTTTGGACGACATGCTATACTATGACTTTTTTTCATGATTTCAGACGACATGCTATACTATGACTTTTCTCATGATTTCGGACGACATGCTATACTATGACTTTTATTCATGATTTTGGACGACATGCTATACTGTGACTTTTTCCTCATGATTTCAGACGACATGCTATACTATGACTTTTTTTCATGATTTCGGACGACATGCTATACTATGACTTTTTTCTCATGATTTCAGACGACATGCTATACTATGACTTTTATTCATGATTTCAGACGACATGCTATACTCTGACTTTTTCCTCATGATTTCAGACGACATGCTATACTATGACTTTTTTTCATGATTTCGGACGACATGCTATACTATGACTTTTTCCTCATGATTTCAGACGACATGCTATACTATGACTTTTATTCATGATCTTGGACAACATGCTATACTATGACTTTTTTTCATGATTTCGGACGACATGCTATACTGTGACTTTTATTCATGATTTCGGACGACATGCTATACTATGACTTTTTTCTCATGATTTCAGACGACATGCTATACTATGACTTTTATTCATGATTTCGGACGACATGCTATACTATGACTTTTATTCATGATTTTGGACGACATGCTATACTATGACTTTTATTCATGATTTCGGACGACATGCTATACTGTGACTTTTTTATCATATTTCGGACGACATGCTATACTATGACTTTTTTCTCATGATTTCAGACGACATGCTATACTATGACTTTTATTCATGATTTCGGACGACATGCTATACTGTGACTTTTATTCATGATTTTGGACGACATGCTATACTATGACTTTTATTCATGATTTCGGACGACATGCTATACTGTGACTTTTATTCATGATTTCGGACGACATGCTATACTATGACTTTTTTCATGATTTCAGACGACATGCTATACTATGACTTTTATTCATGATTTCGGACGACATGCTATACTATGACTTTTTTTCATGATTTCGGACGACATGCTATACTGTGACTTTTTTTTCGTGATTTCGGACGACATGCTAAACTGACTTTTTTTCGTGATATCGGACGACATGCTATTGACTTTTTTCGTGATTTCAGACGACATGCTAAACTATGACTTTTTTTCCATGATTTCGGACGACATGCTATACTATGACATTTTTTTATGATTTTGGACGACATGCTATACTATGACATTTTTTATGATTTTGGACGACATGCTATACTATGACGTTTTTCATGATTTTGGACGACATGCTATACTATGACGTTCTTCATGATTTTGGACGACATGCTATACTATGACTTTTTTCTCATGATTTTGGACGACATGCTATACTGTGACTTTCTTTCATGATTTCGGACGACATGCTATACTATGACTTTTTTTCATAATTTTGGACGACATGCTATACTATGACTTTTTTCATGATTTCGGACGACATGCTATACTATGACTTTTTCTCATAATTTTGGACGACATGCTATACTATGACTTTCTTTAATGATTTCGGACGACATGCTAAACTATGACTTTTTTATATGATTTTGGACGAGATACTATGCTATGACGTTTTTTTCATGATTTCGGACGACATGCTATACTATGACTTTTTTATATGATTTTGGACGACATACTATACTATGACTTTTTTTCATGATTTCGGATGACATGCTATACTATGACTTTTTTTTCATGATTTCGGACGACATGCTATACTGTGACTTTTTTTCATGATTTCGGACGACATGCTAAACTGTGACTTTTTTCACGATTTCGGACGACATGCTATACTATGACTTTTTTCATGATTTCGGACGACATGCTAAACTGACTTTTTTTTCGTGATTTCGGACGACATGCTAAACTGACTTTTTTTCGTGATATCGGACGACATGCTATACTATGACTTTTTTCATGATTTTGGACAACATGCTAAACTATGACTTTTTTTCCATGATTTCGGACGACATGCTATACTATGACTTTTTTTTCATGATTTGGACGACATGCTATACTATGACTTTTTTCATGATTTTGGACGACATGCTATACTATGACGTTTTTCATGATTTTGGACGACATGCTATACTATGACTTTTTTTCATGATTTTGGACGACATGCTATACTGTGACTTTTTTCATAATTTCGGACGACATGCTATACTATGACTTTTTTCTCATGATTTTGGACGACATGCTATACTATGACATTTTTTTATGATTTTGGACGACATGCTATACTATGACTTTTTTTCATGATTTTGGACGACATGCTATACTGTGACTTTTTTCATAATTTCGGACGACATGCTATACTATGACTTTCTTTCATGATTTCGGACGACATGCTATACTGTGACTTTTATTCATGATTTCGGACGACATGCTATACTATGACTTTCTTTCATGATTTCGGACGACATGCTATACTGTGACTTTTATTCATGATTTCGGACGACATGCTATACTATGACTTTTTTCTCATGATTTCAGACGACATGCTATACTATGACTTTTATTCATGATTTTGGACGACATGCTATACTATGACTTTCTTTCATGATTTCGGACGACATGCTATACTGTGACTTTTATTCATGATTTCGGACGACATGCTATACTATGACTTTTTTCTCATGATTTCAGACGACATGCTATACTATGACTTTTATTCATGATTTCGGACGACATGCTATACTATGACTTTTTTTCATGATTTCGGACGACATGCTATACTGTGACTTTTTTGCGTGATTTCGGACGACATGCTAAACTGACTTTTTTTCGTGATATCGGACGACATGCTACACTATGACTTTTTTCGTGATTTCGGACAACATGCTAAACTATGACTTTTTTTCCATGATTTCGGACGACATGCTATACTATGACATTTTTTTATGATTTTGGACGACATGCTATACTATGACATTTTTTTATGATTTTGGACGACATGCTATACTATGACGTTTTTCATGATTTTGGACGACATGCTATACTATGACTTTTTCTCATGATTTTGGACGACATGCTATACTATGACTTTCTTTCATGATTTCAGACGACATGCTAAACTATGACTTTTTTATATGATTTTGGACGAGATACTATACTATGACGTTTTTTTCATGATTTGGGACGACATGCTATACTATGACTTTTTTATATGATTTTGGACGACATACTATACTATGACTTTTTTTCATGATTTCGGACGACATGCTATACTATGACTTTTTTTCATGATTTCGGACGACATGCTATACTGTGACTTTTTTTCATGATTTCGGACGACATGCTAAACTGTGACTTTTTTCACGATTTCGGACGACATGCTATACTATGACTTTTTTCATGATTTCGGACGACATGCTAAACTGACTTTTTTTTCGTGATTTCGGACGACATGCTAAACTGACTTTTTTTCGTGATATCGGACGACATGCTATACTATGACTTTTTTCATGATTTTGGACAACATGCTAAACTATGACTTTTTTTCCATGATTTCGGACGACATGCTATACTATGACTTTTTTTTCATGACTTTGGACGACATGCTATACTATGACTTTTTTCATGATTTTGGACGACATGCTATACTATGACGTTTTTCATGATTTTGGACGACATGCTATACTATGACTTTTTTTCATGATTTTGGACGACATGCTATACTGTGACTTTTTTCATAATTTCGGACGACATGCTATACTATGACTTTTTTCTCATGATTTTGGACGACATGCTATACTATGACATTTTTTTATGATTTTGGACGACATGCTATACTATGACTTTTTTTCATGATTTTGGACGACATGCTATACTGTGACTTTTTTCATAATTTCGGACGACATGCTATACTATGACTTTTTTTCATGATTTTGGACGACATGCTATACTGTGACTTTCTTTCATGATTTCGGACGACATGCTATACTGTGACTTTCTTTCATGATTTCGGACGACATGCTAAACTATGACTTTTTTATATGATTTTGGACGACATACTATACTATGACGTTTTTTTCATGATTTCGGACGACATGCTATACTATGACTTTTTTCAATGATTTCGGACGACATGCTATACTATGACTTTTTTATATGATTTCGGACGACATGCTATACTATGACTTTTTTCATGATTTTGGACGACATGCTATACTATGACTTTTTTTCATGATTTCGGACGACATGCTATACTATGACTTTTTGAACGACATGCTATACTATGACTTTTTTTCATGATTTTGGACGACATGCTATACTATGACTTTTTTTCATGATTTCAGACGACATGCTATACTATGACGTTTTTTCATGATTTTGAACGACATGCTATACTATGACTTTTTTTCATGATTTTGGACGACATGCTATACTATGACTTTTATTCATGATTTCGGACGACATGCTATACTGTGACTTTTATTCATGATTTTGGACGACATGCTATACTATGACTTTTATTCATGATTTCGGACGACATGCTATACTGTGACTTTTTTATCATATTTTGGACGACATGCTATACTATGACTTTTTTTGATATTTTGGACGACATACTATACTATGACTTTTTTTGATATTTTGGACGACATGCTATACTATGACTTTTTTCTCATGATTTCAGACGACATGCTATACTATGACTTTTATTCATGATTTCGGACGACATGCTATACTGTGACTTTTATTCATGATTTTGGACGACATGCTATACTATGACTTTTATTCATGATTTCGGACGACATGCTATACTGTGACTTTTATTCATGATTTCGGACGACATGCTATACTATGACTTTTTTTCATGATTTCAGACGACATGCTATACTATGACGTTTTTTCATGATTTTGAACGACATGCTATACTATGACGTTTTTTCATGATTTTGAACGACATGCTATACTATGATGTTTTTTCATGGTTATGGACAACATGCTGTACTATGTCTTTTTCAGTGATGGACAAACTGAACACAGCTGGCATCAAGAGAAAAAAAAGGCATTTTTATTAGTGAGGTCAACACAGTTGTCTACAAGTTCAATGTAGGTCACAGCTGACATATTTTTGTGCATTTCGATCCTCAAAGGGAAACATCTGAAAAGCAGCTGGGTGGGAATTACAGCTTTCAAAAGAGGGCAGCCGATTGCCACAAGCCATTTAGCCTCTGTAGAGCTGTGAAGAGAGCAGGGTTATGAGGAGAGGAGAAGGTCTTCTGAATTCTGAGTTCTACATTACAAACAACTTAAAACATGTTTTTAAAATGAAAAAAAATACAAATCTGCACCATAAGATCAGTGAGAATCAAGTTACCCAGATGTTGCAGGAAGCGTTACAGTAATATGAAGTTCATTAGCTCAAAGTTCTTTAGATATTAGGGCATAAAGTTTGAAGGACTTTGGTTAATTTCACCAATTGTGCTGCTGTATTTTTTGCAGTGGCTGGAGACTCCATAGCAGCTGCTACAGGGATTGATGTTGATGCTGTTGTGTGTAATGACAGACATCTTCCTAAACAGAGAAAATAAACTGCATTTAACTGGAAAAAAGGAGCAGCACAAACCTATCATATTATCCAGGAACCTTCCATGTCTTTGTGTTAATGAAGTCTGAGGTGTCTGTTAAAAAATTTAGGTTAAAAAAAACTTTATTTAAGAATTAGAATTTAACCTAAAGTTAGAATTATACCAACCACATCTGCTTCCTCACTCTATTGAAATATACATTTTAAAGAGACAAAAACTTGAAGATCAGATTTTCAGATTCAGGTTAATTTGCTGCTCTGACCTGAATGAACTGAATCTAAAATATCTCATTGACTCTGTGCAGAGCGGATCTTCGAGGATCATGAGAACCTGGTGGAGAACCTGCTGAACTGGACCAGAGACAGCCAGAACCGCCTGATGTTCACCGAACGCATCGAGAAGTATGCTGTGTTCAAAAACCCCCAGGTGAGAGAGAGAGAGACACACACACACACACACATGTACAGGAGGTACCAAAGGTCATCCTGTTAAATCAAAACTATACAGATGTTTTTGTGTTTCTAATCGGTGGTTTGTCTGCTGCAGAACTATTTGTTGGGGCGGAAGGAGACGTGTGAGATGGCTGAAAGAAACAAAGAGGCTCTGTTAGAGGTTAGTTTGTTTTCTCATCTTGCACACAGCTGCTTCCTCAAATGCATCTTCACCCAGAAATTCAGTCCTGGACAGTCTCCACTTCACAGTCCTGAGAATGACAACTGGTGCAGATCCAAATCCGAGGCGCGCACGCACGCGCACACGCACACACACACACACACACACACACACACACACACACACACACACACAGAGCTGAGTTTCACCTGCAGACACAACTTTTCCATTCTACCATTATCATGGATAGAACAGTGGTCAGTTTCATAAGAATCAAATATTACATATGATACACATTTTTATCCTGCCCCCCCACTTCTGTAATCAAACTCATGTCCCTCAGTCCAACACAAGATGTAAAATCTGCGGTGGCAATTTGTCTTCAAAGATTCAGTCATTACCTTGGTGACCCCTGGACTTTTGCCTGTTGCCACAATCATCACAAAATTAACTTGGAAACTAAAGTCCAGATTGACCAGTGACCAACTCTTGAAGCCGCCGTGGCTCTGCTCACTGTCACTGTGGACACAGTTGTTATAAACCAGCTTTTTTATGTTACCAACACTCTGCATGTTGTCCAGTGGTCGTGTGGAACCAGGTGAGTTTGGCACAAATCAAAATATCTGAATTGGTAGAAGATCCAGAAAACAAACCTTTATCACAGAGTGTTGACTATCAGTCAATCTGAACAAATGTTACTGAAACTGTATCTGTTGTGTCTGTCTGTGTGTGTCAGGAGTGTTTCGGCGGCAGCTCAGTGTCCGTCCCTGAGATGGAGGGAGTGTTGTGGCTGAAAGAGGACGGGAAGAAGTCGTGGAAGAAACGCTACTTCCTGCTGAGGGCTTCTGGCATCTACTATGTTCCCAAGGGCAAGGCCAAGGTGTGTGTGTGTGACTGAAAGAGACTGAGAGGCAGTGAAGACAAAACATCAGTATTCATTCAACAGTAATGATTTTTCTTATTGTAACACTGAAAAACATCTCATGTGTTTGTGTGTGTAGGCATCCAGAGACCTGGTGTGTTTCCTTCAGTTGGATCACGTCAACGTCTACCACGGCCAGGACTACAAGAGCAAGTACAAGGCTCCCACTGACTACTGCATGGTGCTGAAGGTGCGTCCACACAAATACATTTACAAACACATGCAGGAGTGATGGGCGTTTGTAAATCTGCAACTACTGTCTGGTTTGTGGTGCTGCAGTCTACCGTTGCCACCTAGTGGTGTGACAGAGTAAAGACAGTTACAACCAGACAGGACACATTAGGAATAATATTTTTGCTCATTGCATTAATACTGCAGTGGTTTGATTTCAATATTAGACAGTAAATACATTAGAAATACTATGTGTGTGTTTGGAGCAGCTAAAGTGACATCATAGTAAAGTTACCAGTAGTAATCTGGATAGTAGCAGTAATACGTAGGGATGCACCAATATGGATGTTTGAAATAACAATTAGATTTTATGTAATAATTTTGTTATCATTTATTATGCCAAAATCATCGGCCACTGCCATCGGTGAACGTCGTGATTCTATCTGCTGTCAACGAGGCAAATTTCGGCCGACAACTTAATGCATCCATACTGGGGTTGCAGCAGTTTACTGGTTTTAAGATACATGGTGATATTAATCATACCGTGTACATTTGTTTAACTACGATATTGAAGGAGAATCTCACCTTTAGTTTGTTTTAAAAAAGGGAGACTTTTTACACAAACTTAAAACCATTTTTAAAAGTGGTTTCAAGTTTCAGTTACAGTAAGAAAACATTTGTTCGACCATTTCTTCAAGCGTCATTTTGACTTATGACTCTGTAACTGCAATATTTTCTCAGTTATTACACCATAGAAATCTGATGTTGTTGCAACCTTAATCCTTAATAATAAGACCACCAGTCAACAAAGCATCCTGTAAAATAATCCAGAGTGTGTGTGTGTGTGTGTGTGTGTGTGTGTGTGTGTGTGTGTGTGTGTGTGTAGCACCCTCAGATCCAGAAGAAGTCTCAGTACATCAAGTACCTCTGCTGTGATGATGTCAGAACCCTCCAACAATGGATCAACAGTATTCGAATCGCCAAGGTAAAAACTTCAGAAAACATAAATGCTGCTGCTCATATCGTACGCTAATGAAACACTGATACCTGAACCCCAACAGACCTCCATGCTGCACTGTGACAATACTTGTCTGTCTGTCTGTCTGTCTGTCTGTCCTTCAGTACGGGAAGCAGCTGTACATCAACTTCCAGGAGGCGATGAGGAGGACGGAGGCGGCCTACGATTGGTCCTCCCTCTCTTCTTCCTCCATCAAGTCAGGATCCAGCTCCTCCAGCCTTCCAGGTCCGTCCATCTGATTGAGTTATTCAAAGGCAGAAAAAATTATCAGTATTAATAATATCCATTAATATATAAAAAAGAATGAGCGTCATCATCAGTAGTAAAAGCTGAACATAACGTGTGTGCGCTCCCTCAGAGTCTCAGTCCAACCACTCCAGCCAGTCAGACAGTGGCGTGTCAGAGATGACATCATCAGGCCACACCCGCTCCCAGAGTGTGGTCAGCTCCATCTTCTCTGACGCCTGGAGGAGAGGAACACAAGGAGAGGTGTGAACACACACACACACACACACACACACACACACACACTGTGTCCTGTCCTTTCTCCTGTCTTTGCCCTGTTGACTTGTGGACTACATTTCCCATGTTTCCCCTCTGCTTCCCTGCCAGCGGTCAAAGGTGAAGGGACGTATGGCAGTTCCTCTTTGTGCAGGAGGAGGAGGGAGTGGAGGTTAGACAGGAAGTGATGTAACAGGCATGTTAACAGTTCGGCTGCAGCCTTTAAAACACTGAGATGTTTGTGTTGCACTTGTGGATGTTGAGTTAGCTACAGCTCTGAATCTCAGTGCGGACTGTGATGTGTCTGACATGCATAGTGTTATCATGTGAAGTCTACAAGGACTCTGACCTGCAACATGTGCTCACGGTCTGGTCTCGGGGACGACATGCTGCTTGATTTGAACAGTGTGATTTCCTTAATTATATTTGAACACAGTTATGTTGTCATCAGGTCCTCAGCTGATGATCTGCACATTCAGAAGTGGTCAAATTTCTTAGATGGATGAACAGCGTTGCGTCACTCTGCAGAATGCAGCCAACAAATCTAACTTTTACATCAGTTAAAACAAAGAGACGTGTGACCAGGGATGTACTTGATTTGTCAGACTTCGCAGGTGTTCCAGTATAATTTTCTGTCATTGATCCTCGTATGAAATTATCGGATCTGAACGCCCTGTTTCCTAATGATTCCAGTATTTCAGGTGACTGGTTCAAATCTGTATCTGGGAAAGTCTTAATCTACAAAGACTAATAACAGCTGTTTTTCAACCCTCTGTCATTACATGTATTTACATCACAAGCATTTTCACTAGTGTTAAACCGGTCGGATCTAAAGAGACATAAAAACAGCAAATAGTTGAGATGCTGAACACTGAACTGTTTCTTTGCTGGTGTTTTATATTTCTGGTGGATATTTACAGCTTGTAATGTTGCACATTAAATCAGGATGAACTCAGACTGAGTTGTTGATCATCAGGAACAAGAATCTTCAGATCAGCTTGTTGTGATCGTGACTTAGTTTATATAAATGTGAACTGTGCGTCTGTTTTTTAATGGCTGCAGCTGAACTGTTGATTTGTTCTAACCTCGTGGTGTGATGGAATGTCCTAACCAGCAAGTAATATGACAAATGATGACACAGTTTAGCCCACGACGAGTTGGACAAGAGTTGAGCACCACAGTGACACCATGAGGAAAACTTTTCTCACAGATTCTAACCTGTTAAATTGATGGATTTTGAACAGCACTTACTTTGATGGTTTCAGCTGCAAACCTGTTTGATGCCACTGAAAGGTCGTCTGAGAGTCACTGAGTGAAACTGCAGTTCAAATGGATTTATGATGAATTGCAGATGTTTCTGCAGCATGATGTGTTTTTAAGAGAAAACTTGAAACCTCACATACTGAAGCAAAGCTAACGGCAGAGCAACAGTCACAGTTTAGAATCAGTTCAGAAGGATGAAAAGGGTTTTTTAAACTGAGGTTGAATGAGGTACTTATCCACAGTCAGTGTATTTCCTGCAGTAGATGACGGGCAGTGTGCCCGAGTTTGGAGAAGCAGGCAGAAGCACCGCCACAGACACTAAAGCCCTGTTTCCACCCAGCAGCACGCTTCAGTTCAGTATGTTGTGCAAGTTTAACGTTCCCACAGTGAAAGCTGTGGATGGTACCAACAGAAGCGTATCATAGCTTCCCCATGTTTGGCTTTAGTCACCTAAAAAAATCAACAACACTTTAAGTGCATATATATTTAGGATATTTTCACTTCTTTTCTTTAACTTACTCTCCACCAGCTCTTTCAGACAGAGAAGTCATTAATGGCTTCGTTGGAAAAGGCCGTCTGAGGGTCACTTAAAGCAGTGAGAATTTTCTAAATATAGCGTGCACTTAAAACTGATACTGATTTTTTTAGGTGGCTGAAATACATTTAGCTGCTGCACATCACTTCTGTGTCGTTACTCCTGCTCGCTTTTCCAAACCTCTGTGAGCTAACGATGTCTACTCTAGAATATACAGTGACCAAAGATGAGCTCCTCAAACAACACTTTAAAAAGTCTGAACTGTCCCTGTCAGGTGATCATTGTAGGGAAGCATGTTTTTTCATTTGGCAAACACATTTTGTGATCTTATTATAACTGATCTCACTCAGTGCTGCAGTGTGTTAACAGCGGTGTGTGCTCAGACTGCTCTGGTTTGATTTCTTGCATCTTGTCTTGGACCGTTTGGTTTCAGAAATGGATGAAATTGTTTGTTGCTTGTGGTAATTTTGTTTTCCTCCCCAAACCCCTTTCTCTTGTGTCTCCTCACCTCCTTCTCTTCCTCATTATGTCTCCCTCTTCTTCCTCTCTCCTCCGTCTCTCCGTCCCTCTCCAGATGATGAGGATCGACCCTATCAGCAGGCCCATGCCGGTCCAGATTCTCTCCCCCCAGCCCCCGACCCGGACCAGCTACACCGACGGCCTCGTCCAATCTGAGGACTCCTCCCCGTCACCGCCCTCGCCTCCTCCACCTCCGCCTCCTCCCAACATCCAAAGTGTGGCCCATCAGCCAGCGCCGACCCCTTCCTACGTGAAGTACAGCACGCTGGCTCGCCTGCAGGGTCAGAACCAGTCCTGGACCCAGCAGGCAGGAGGCGGACCACCTGCCCCTCCCGTCCAGGTCGCAAAATCCAACTACAACACCCTCCCAGCTGCCTACAGCACCTCCTCTCAGTTACCACCATCTCCTCCCCCTCCTCCTCCACCCACAGTACCAGCTCCTGGCTCAGCCATGGCTGCACTGAAATATGCTCCATCAAGCCCCTCTGCTCTCCCACCGCCACCCCCACCTGAGGAGGACATGCAGGAGCCATCCTACCTCCCGCCTCCTCCACCAGAGAGCTGGAGGCCAATGGGTTACCTCCACCTCCCCCTCCGGAGCCCATCCCCAACGCCAGCAATCACTTATCCAACACCGGCCTCCAGCAGTTCCTGGCACAGAAGTTTCCCAACATGGTGTACGACTTCACGCCAGAGATGAGTGAGGATACTTCTCCTCCTCCTCCACCTCCGGCTGAGCTCTCACCTCCAACCTCCCTGCAAGTTCTCCGGCCTGTGTCCCCTAATGCGCCCCCTCCTGCACCTCCCAAAACCTTCACTGGTGGTTTTCCCCTCAAACTGCTCCCAAACCTTCAGGTCCTTCTTCCCTTCCCATCGCCCTCTCACCTGTGTCGCCATCACAGGCCTTCAGCGGCCACGGCCAGTGAAAAAGCAACAAAGCTTCTCCACAGGACACTCCCCAAATCAGCCTCCTCCCACTCTGCCAAAGCAGCACAGCCTCTCCTCCAAAACCTCGCCATCTCTCCCTCCTCCTCCTCTTCCTCAGTCTCCATCGCGGCCGCTACCTCCTCCTTGGTCAAACAGATTGTCAATCAGTTCCCAGGAAACGCTGCCCCGCCTCTCTGCCGCCTCTAACTCCATGGAAGGATCGAAGTTCAGTGCTCCTCAGTCTCCTCCGGCGGTCAAGGCCAAACCAAAGTGGCAGCCAGGAGGCGTTGTGGCTGCGCAGTCCCCAGAGTTCCCTCCACCTCCTCCTGACAGCTCTGTGGGAGATTTCCCTCCTCCACCTCCTCCAAGACGGGCTCCCCATAAAGAAGTCGCCTTCCACCTCATCCACAGGATCCATGAAGCGTGGGCCTCCACCGGCCCCACAGAGAGCCTCCTCCATCCGGTCCAGCTCAGGCGAGACCCAGGACGAGAGGCCGAAGAAGGTGGAGAGCCTGGTCAGCAAATTTGGCCAAGCTCCTCAGACGGGTACCTCATCCAGCTCCTCGTCAGCGACTGGGTCTCCTTCGAAAGATTCCTCCACGCTTCCCGCTCCGCTTCCTAAGCCGGGGAAGCTGAACTTGGCGAACCTGCCGCTGGCTCTCCAGGGGCTGCAGACGGGCCAACACCATCAGCCCGTTGAGTTCCCGTCCCCTCCTCCCCCACCTCCCCCCTCCCAGCCGACTCACCTTGACTCGCCTGACTACTTCCCGCCCCCCCAGTGACTTTGAGCTTTTCCCTCCTCCTCCCCACCCATCAGAGTTTCATCACCCTCCCAAGGTTGCCGTGGTGAACCCTCAGCCTCAGATGCAGCCGCCTCAACAGTCGGCAACGCCCTCCTTGTCGTCCTCGTCATGGAAACAAGGTTCACTGAAAAAGGGGGCGGTCCTTCCTCCGACACTGAACCGGCGGACCAGCAACACCCCATATGACAACACAATTTCAATGCCCCTGTCACCACCTCCTCTGTCTCAGACCCCACCTCCCTCCCTGGTCTCTTACTCCTCCTCCTCTCCTGTCCCCCCCACCTCTCCGAAATCACCGGGGCCGAGCTCCCTGGCGCTAAAGCCCCACTTCCTGGAAGACCTCAACCGCACCCTTAAGAGGAAGTCGGTGTCTCGCCACGGCTCCCTCACCTCCTCCCACCTCATCTCCTCCTCTAAGATGGAGCCTGTGGGCACCATGGACGACATGGCGCTCCTCCCGCCCCGCCCCTGAGCTCCTGCAGCAGCAGCAGCAGGGTGTCCGCGGACACTCCCACACTTTGTCCCGCCACCACACGCACTCCCACTCCACCAAACATGCCAACATCTCAGGCTATGCAACGCTGCGGCGAGGCCCACCTCCCGCTCCGCCGAAACGGGACCAAAGCACCAAACTATCCAGTGACTGGTAGGAGCGAGGACGCCGGCTGGAGCCTAAAGAACTGAACTGACTGTTTAGGTCTCACGCAGAGAAGAAATAATCAATGTCTGTCTTGACTTGTCCGTCTCTCCTCATCCGAAACCATCCACCCTTGGATTCCGAGCAAGTAGCAAGTCGTCTTTCCTACTCTTAATCTCAGATTATGATTGTTCCTATTATCCTCATTATTACTATCATTACCGATACATGTTTAACCCAACGACATGAGTAAAAATATATATATGTATATATATATCTGTATACAAGCAAGCCAGAAAATCACCTATCGAGCTTTTTTCACAATGTCTGTGCAGCTTTGCATTGAAATATACAAAAGACAAGACTTGAACGACGACAGCAACAGAAACGGTTTGCTGCACAATAACTGGTACTGCATGGAGCCGCGGCAACGGAAGGAACGTGACTGATGAAGGGAACGATAATGGAAGGAACGAGAGGAGCGAAAGTGGGATGATGTGTGTATAGAGGTGTATGTTGTGAACTGGGGGAGGGGGGTGGGGGGGGTGCATTGCCATTTAATTCAAACTTTTTGTGTGTGTTTTTATATAAGATTATTTAATACTGGAAAGATATTATTATAATTATTTTAAGTTTTGAACAAGTGTCTGAAGAGTTTGACTGGACGTGGGTGTGGACTCTCAGAGTATGTCACAAGTGTTGATCTGAAACTAGCGCACAGCTGGTTCCACTGAGTGGGATCATGTCATCCAATCATAGTTCGATAAATTTAGAGCGTCATGGCTGATTGTTTACGACTCCCACAGGATAATACTTCAGAATCAGTAAGGCTGGGCTCAGATTACAGGGGTTTGAAAATTAGGGATGAGCAAGAGCACCATTATCTCTGTATCTGTGTCTGTTCAACCAACTCATGATCAGTGTCTGTATTTGTTCTCAGAATGGGCGCGTTTATACCAAAAGTGGGTGTGGCTCCAATGAAAAACTGGGTGGGGCTTAAGATGAAGTTGTTATTGTATATAGCAACTTTTATATATTTGTTACAGCTACAGAAATTAGGATTTTCCCTCGTCATGAGTATGAATACTGACACTTTTACTTGTGTAATACTTGCCTGTGGATATTCTCATTTATCCCGGTCATCGTTATCTCAAGGCACTTGAATCAAACGCAGCTGGACTTCATCAGTTCATGCTTGTCTGACAGACATTGTTAAAAGTTTTCCCACACTCACAAACAGCTGCTCGTCTCATCCATCACTCTGATCAGACATGGCTGGACTGACTCCACAAACTGCTGCTGAAGGAAAATATTACATCACTTTACTCACGTCTTCCCTTCCCTCTGCAAAGTTAGATGTGGTGGAGGCCACCGGGATAAAACCTGTAGGGGTGCGACTCACTAGAGGCCCCAATGTCACAAATTAAAGAAAAAACTGTGTCTGTGTCTGTTACAATTAAGAAGAAAGTTTTCTCGCTTTAGTCATTTTTATTGCAACAAATTATATTATTGTAGTGAGCTACCAAAAGTCTAATCTGTATTTTCAGTATTAATAACTAATAATGAATCTTGTGATACAGTATTGACAGGCAAAATATTGCAATACTATGCTGTATCAATTTTTTTCCATGTTAACCATCTGTCTCTGATCTCAGTCGACGAAATCCATCCACATAAAAATTGGTGAACACGACCGGAACAAGCAGAACCTCCTTTAATCTGAGCTCAGCCTGAACCAGTCGGTCAGTCAGCGACACCAAACCAAACTCACTCTGGTGACAGATCCTGTTCTACAAACTCATCAGTCTGTGAGTGTGATAGATATGAAATCATGCAGCTAATCTGTCTGACAGAAGGTGATCATCAGTTTACGAGTTAATAAAGTCAGTCATTCATCTGAGCGGCTGCTCCGTCACTCTGCTGGTTGCTTATTAAAGGTGTGTGTGTGTGTCCACTGTAAGAGTCAGAGATGCCCTGGGAACAAGTGCCTGAAAAACAAAATGCTTAAACTGCTCACAGGTGTGTGGTGACGTCATACCGCGCAGACAGACACCCTCAACTTCTGTGATGTCATCAGCTTCCTGACGTTATGAAGCCTGGAGTTTACCGTTCACACACTGCCATCTATGGAGACACAGAGTCTGAGTTTGGGCAGAAAGGAGGAAGCTCTGAGGAGCTGCTGTGGGACAACAAGCAGACACCAACATGGTGCTCCTCCAGCACCACCCAGTGGTGACAGACAGCAGTGCCTGGTGCCCAGAGGACTGAGGGAGTCACATGTCAAGCTCTCATGATCTCAAGATCTCCCATATCCAGCTGTAATTCTTTGTTTCTTACTCGGGGTAGTTTCTGTGTGTTGCCTCTGTTTCTGCTCCTGTAAACAATCACTTTGTTTGTTGCTGTAATTTCAAACTCCGCCCTCCGCTACTGTGATCAGTGTTTCAATGAATGAGTGACAAATACAAAGCCTCTGAATTTTATTTTAGCCAAATTTCAACAGAATTCAAGCCGATATTTGGAGTTTAAATCATGTTGATTAACTGGTTACTTATATGACAAGAAATACATCTGCAGTCATGATTTAAGTCGTGTGTTCAGGTAAAACTGTCCCAGTTGTTGCAGAACCTCAAATATTAAAAGGATCTGTATGCAACATTCAGAGCTCGTCTGTGGGATTGTTTGCACACAGCTCTCAACATTGAGGTGGCTGAGCAGGTGGCTAGCACACACGTCAGTGTGAGTGAAATGGTCCTGCAGTGAATGTGTCACAGTGGGACTAACACACCCAGATCATGTGACTCCTGCATGTATACAGTCAATCAGACCCAAACTGGCCGAGGCGCTCTGAGCATGCTCCACAGTTTCCGCCCGGGCTTTGACCCGGAAGTCCAATAGCATTAAATGTGTAAGAGAAGAAGAAGCCGGTAACAACATGGAGAAATCTACATCCAGAGCCGTGACTTTTTGGACGGACCAAATGTACAGAGCTGTAAAGTTGTCCACCATGGTAGCAGTTAGCAGCTAGCTAACCGTAGCTAACTTGTTTGTCCATTGTTTGGTCTGTGACGTAATAGGTCAACAGGAAAAAGGTCCAATACTAACAAGCTGAAAGGGGGCATATCTCCACCTATCGTAGAGGAGTCAGGAGAGCGGGTGGGGCATGAAGAGGAGGAGAAATGCAGAGCTGGAGAGTTAACAACAGCTGCACTCACTGTGTTGCTGAACCTTCACAAGTAGAAACACCTCAGTGACAGCTGACATAAAACAAAAGGATCAGACTCGATACGGCCAATCCTGATCAATTAAAAAAAATCCAATCAGGACATCCTGATCAGCAGTAACCGCCATATGAGCACAGTGCAACTAGCCAATGAGAGACACCGACACATTCTTACCCCGAGAACAACCGTGTTGGCTGTCGACGTTCTGGGACGCCGTGTGAACTTCAGCCTGTTACATGCATTGTCTGTTTTCAAAATACACTTCTGTTTTCACAGGAAATGTACAGTTTGCATACAGTCTCTTTCAAAATAAAAGCACTACGTTAGTACAACACCACCAACTGATGTTTTTTTCCTTCAACAACACACACATGGTTGAGTTTAGGAAAAAAAAAAGAACAGTGTTTGGCTTTACAAACTTAAGTGAACACCGGCCTGCCAAATGAAAGTCAGTGGTTGTTGGACCCTCCTGCCAGCCCCACTCAGACCTCCACCACCTTGACTTTCACTGTTGTCCCAGAGCGTTTCCCTGTGACACAACACGGCCCTGTTAAACAATAACAGTGACCAGCTGCGTATCATGCCGACGTCAAAGGACAGCTTTTATTGTCTGTGTGTGACCGGCTGGATACATAGACGCGCATGTGCAGCCAGCCCGCCTACCACAACAAAGAACAGAGAAGCTCAGATTACAACACACACACACACACACACACACACACACACAAACACACACACACACACACACACACACACACAGAGGAAGCGTGACTTCATTCTCTGCTCAGGACGCCATAATGCCAACATATCTTTATGAAGAAAACAGTGGTTTGCTGCTGCATTAATCGTCTCGTCTAGTTTTCAATCATCTCTGATACTGAACCAAAATCTTTGAGGTCGACGACTGTTTGGACAAAATGCTGATTTGAAATACGGTAACTTGGACTCTGGAAAGAAACGTCTCTGACATTAACCTTAAGTGCTCTGAGATTCCCACATGCAGGAGGAGGCGAGCCAGGAGGCAGCTGCCAGCAGTCTGAGAGCAGCAGCACTTAGAGAGAGAGGCCTAATGGATACACGCTGAGGGGAATAAGCTGTCAGATAAGTCTGTGGATAATTTCTGATGCAGTGATTCTGCTTTACTGCAACGTGTTGGGAAAAAACGTCATCTGTTAGTTGATAGTCGCAGTAGTTTGTTTCAGTCAGGCGGCTACATCAGATTAGATAAACCCAGTCAGGTAAATAGTTTGAGTCTGAGCGTCCTCGGCACCTTTACAGAAACACGGTCTGTCATTTTAGAGACAAAAACTGTCCAGATCAGCTGATAAAAACCTTCTAACTGGTCACAGGTTTCAGATTTAATGTGCAGCTGAACGCAGGTCTGTTTTTATCTCTGCTGCAGTTAAATGACCTGCATGATGTCACCACAGCACACATGCCAAAAATTTGTGATATTTCTGCTCTAGTTCTGATTTTTAATGTGCAATCGTTTGTTTTTGAAGTACTCTGGTTTCATTTGAGTGTATTATTATGATTATTATGGTTGCAACTCAGTTTTGCCGTCAGATCTGTTTTGTGATGTTGTCGGGGGGGTGATTCACCTGAGAGAAGTACTTCCTTTGCCCACTGCCCTGCAGGAGAGCGATCACATCATGGTGTGTTTCAGTGACACTCAAGAATAACAAACAGTTTGAAACTGATCAATGTCTTGTTCATGGACACCGAGCAGAGAACATGGCTGCTGTCGGTGTCAAACCTGCTGTTGCATTTAAAATAAACGAGAAATGAGTCAAAATGAAGTGAGTTTTTACACACATCTGATCTGATTGTCCCAGGCTTTGGATATCTACAGATTGAAACTTGTGGAGAATGAATTTTCTGTCCGTTTATAAACTCTCTCTGATGTCTGTCCATCATATTAAACCTTTATAGTCACACTAGGTCAGGAGTCTGTGCTATCAAACAAGTCATTTTGGCCAAAACGTCTGAAGTCACAAAAACATATTTGAGCCTTATAATGAAGGTAACAGAGTCTACTCAGTCTAAATAAACCAACAGGTCTAAATGTGCATTCATTAATATGTTTTAACACAATGTGGTCACTCTACTGTGGCTTCTTATGATTATTTGGGCTTTGAACCTGCAAAGCAAATTAATCTGTCAACACACCATTAAATACTCAATTTTTCCCTTTTTTTGGAGTCAGAATTCACAGCGAGCGTAACTAGGGAGACTCAAGATCAGCCATTGCTGCTGAGGCAAAACTCAGAGGACAGGCACCAGGCCGCAGACTGTAGTTGACGAAATGTTAAAACCTCTCTTTTATTCCGTGTACAGGCTGAACACTTTCACAGCTTGGAGAATTTCAGAATCACTTTCGACCCACAACATTGATGAATGAAAATTAAAATCTTAAAAAATTGCACAGAGGGATGTCAGAGTGAGGAGGCTGCCTTGGACAGGTGCTCTGAGCAGTTGGGGGCTTCAGTGCCTTGCTCAGGGGCACACGGACAGGGACTTTAACCAGCGACCCTCCAGTCCCTGACTTAACTGACCCTATGGACTGAGCTACTGGAGTCAAAATGCTCCACTTCAGGTGATGATGAAAGTATCACTGCCTTCTAATTAAATGTGTCTCGTCATTTTTCAGCATGAGAAAGTTGAGTGGTTGGTATTCCGCTCTCAAGCAGCTGAAGTTGTAGGAAACTAAACTAGTTAAATATGTTGGGTGGTTTTATTTTTATTACGTTTAGGAAACAGAAGTGACTTTCAAAGGACTCTAAGATCACGACTTGAGTGCTCGTCTAATGTTTGATCCAAGAACCCTGGTACTGTTCAAAGTGTTCAGTGTCTGATGTTGGTGTGAGGAAAGAGCTTGAGCCGACGGGCTGTTTGTCTCGTTGCTTTAGTGACTTACTGAGGCTGTGTATTATTACTCCTCCTCCTGCTGTATCTGCATGTGTTTTTCTTCCAGTGAGTGAGACTGTGTCAGTGAAGCATTCAGACCTTCTGTCTTTAACGTTCAACAACAAACCACAACCTGCTCCCAGCTGCAGACACACACATTAAATTAATAAATTCCTGCAAGACAGACGGAGACTAAATAATGGAAAAGAAAACTAAAGAATTAAAACTTCAGTGTAAGAGACAGTAATCTGATGTTTATTCATCTCTCTGTGGGAGCCGGGTCATACTGGGCGATACATTAAATCAATAATGCAAATTAATGAAATTAAACTGTTTTAAAACAGGAGATCATTCCAATGAAAGATAAAGTTAAAGGGACAGTTCACTGTAGAGCTGTGTATCAGTGTAGATAGTTTTGGTGTGAGCTGCAGAGATACTGACTGTAGAGATGTCAGATCTCAAAATAATCCACAGACCTTTTGGTTCTTTTAGGTTGTTTTTAAGAGACAACAGGAATTGTTTAGAATTTAATTTCAGTTTTATAAAGCCCAATATCACAAATCACAGTCTGTCTCCGAGGCTTTACCACAGACACCTCTCTGTCCTTTGGACCCTCACAGCTGATCAGGTGTAACATGGAACAATGGTAGACGCCTCAGAGAGCTGAATGACTTGCTATTACAGACTGTAGTATAGTTTGAGGTGGAGGGAGGAACAGGAGGTGAACTGCAGGATAGGAGCTGCGTTTCTCCGCCTGTATGTGACGCACGTCGCTGGATGTTTGGAAAAACTGCTCGTGTTTCTGCCCTCACATGTTCAAGGTGAACTTGTGACAACACGCAGTGTCGGCACCAGCTTCATGAGGTATAACCAAACTTCAGCCTCTGTGTGTGTGTGTGTGTGTGTGTGTGTGTGTGTGTGTGTGTGTGTGTGCGTATGTGTGACACAGAGCTGCACAGCTGCACAGCTGGCCCCGCCCCTCCACACAGAGACCTCTCCTCTGGACTAAATAGCATAAAAGCATCAGTGACGAATGTCTTAATCTGACTGCAGATTAGAAACTGACATGGTGAGATAAAAACTGTGCAAGATGACGTTTAGGTGACATAAATGAACAAGAAATATATTGTCTGAATTTTCCCAGGACTGATAGCAGAACCATTGGAGCTTATGAATACTACCGTCTTTAATAATTTGACCCTGGGGCCTGTTTAATAACTGGTTTCAGTACCCATCCCTTGTAGGAACTATTTTCTTTCTCCTGAACTGCACCCACCAACCGTATCACTGCACAACAGGAAGTGGGCATCTACTGCTAGCTCGCTAATGTTACACCTCGTCCTGTCACGAGCATGTGCCTCTCGTCCATGAGCAGATGCACAACTCTGTCTGGGTGGTGATACAGTTGGCAGGTGTAGTTTGATTTCTCCAACACACCAAAACCATCCAGACTGATTAACAGCAGCTCAGGTGAGAGGATGAATGTGTTTTCGATTTTGGGGTGAACTGTCCCTTTAAGGTTAATCTAAGTGTTTCCAAATGAAGTATTGTTACAACATGCTGGATCAGAACACGTGCACGTTTAAATCATATCAGAGGAAAAGTTCAGACTCACTGAAAAACATGATTACAACGTGAGAGGAGCTGTAAAGACGACAGGCCCACCTTTATTCAACATGACTCTGATCACACATTCATTCACACCTGGAAACGTCCCAGTATGACCCCAGTCTGAGCTGTATCACTTCAGCCTGTGTTACAGGAGCGAGGTCAGTGTCTGGAGTCCTGGTCCAATCAGGAAGCAGCATGAAAACAGACAGAGGAGCAGCTGATGAGGATAAAGTAAACAGTAATAGTTCATTGTGGTGCTTTAATGTGTCTCCAGCAGGTAGTTACCAGCACGTTGATCCACTGAGAGTCAGCGTAGATGTACAGAGCTCCTCTGTCTGTCCGCAGCACCATCATGTTCTCCCCCCGCAGCTCCTCATCTGTTTCTCTCCGTCAGCGATGAAGATCTGCAGAGAGACACCACAGTCACTACGACGCAGCGACCACTGACAATAAAAACTGAGCTCACGTTTCATTGAGCAGTGAAGGTGTTTGACACTGACCGTGCTGACTCTGTCCAGCTGCTTCTGTGGGGTTTGAACCTGTGAACAGTTACAATCAGCCGGAGGACCTCGGGCTCCTGTGTCTCCCTGCAGGCCTGGCAGGATGTACACTGCAACACACAGCACAGCATCAGTGTGACGACACGTCCACATCATGTTTACTGTCCTGTCCTGGATCTCTGCAAGTGATGTGAGGACTCTAACACTTCACCTGAGCCTCCCTCGGCATATGGGTGAGTAGATAATGGCAGCATTTTCATTTTTGGGTGCACTATCCCTTTAAAGGTCCTTCTGACTCTGTCTTAACTGCAACATGACCGAGTTCATGGTGATAAATAAAACAAGAGCAGAGTGTTCTGTGAGCAGGAGAACCTGACAGAGACACTTCTGATTTTACACTTTAGATTTGACTGAATTCATTTTCCGTACAGTCGTTTTCTGTTTCCTGATATTTAAGGATCAGATTTACTTTGTAGTTTCTTCTTTCTCTGATCGTATTCCTCCACAAGTTTCATCTCCTCCTCCTCTGACCTGTCTGGTTTTCTTGTCTTCTTTTCTTCTGACAGTTTTTCACTCTCTAACTATGAGACAACTCTGTGAGACCATAACAGGCGTCACAAGCAAACAAACAGTCTATCATAGACGTAATGAGGACGTAATGGAGGGAGGTGGAGTTGTGGATGTGCTGTGTGAAATGCAAGAGAGGTAAGAGTAGCTTTAAGGAGAAATCTTGAGGTGTTTGTGCAGCCAGTCCCAGACCTTTCCCTATCGTCCTACACACACCAAGATTTAGAGTCATGACCATCAAAAATCAACTATAATTTGTGCTCAGTAACAATACTCATATCCACCTTGTCCAGGACGTCCAGCCACTCCGGTCAGACCAGGCAGTCCTGCAGGACCAGGATGACCCTCCCTGGAGGTCCACGAGGTCCCTTCAACCCCTGCAGGCAGCGATTCATGTTATAAAAGTAAAATCAGTTCACAAGTGTTGACATAATAATCAGACCTGCAGTCACTCAGAGTTACAGACTGAATAACTGCGATCAGACGTCATGTCACCCTCTGTGTCTACATGTGTAACCTACTGTAGCTCCTCGACCTCCAGCCTCTCCTCTGGGTCCTTGTTCACCTCTCTGCCCTGCATCGCCCCACAGGCCGGGGTCGCCCTGGAACAGCACAGAACAGCTCACAGCTTCACCTACAGTCCTCATGTGTTCATATAACTTTTACTCTGAACCTAATGTTTGTCATGTCAGCTGATCTTCTACCTTCTCTCCTGGCGCTGCGGGGACGCCGTGCTCACCCTGAACACACACACACACACACACACACACACACACACACACACACACACACACACACACACACATTGATCAATACAAACTGTTTCATTCATTCATAGAAAATGCTGATGTCAAATTTCCATTTCCCCTCACCTTCTCTCCACTGGGTCCTCGTCTTCCTTTCACACCTTTATGACCCTGATGGACGGACGATAGAAAGACATAAAGAAGATGAGAAACTGTGAGACGTTGCTGCTCTCTGGTGACGTTGGTCTTAAGTGTATAAAGCAATAAAAGAAGGTGACATGCAGCATCGTGTGTCTCACCCTGAAGCCTTTACGTCCCTTACTGCCCTGTAAACACACACACACACACACACACACACACACACACACACACACACACACACATCAGTTACATTTTAAAACACTTTATTTGTTTTGTTTGCACAGAGGGTAAAATATATATCTCGCAGAAAAATAATATAAAGACAAGTCCAGAGAACAAAAAGGTGAAACTGTTCTGTGCACAATCATAAATGAAGGTAAAGTAAACGTTCACAAACACTACTCACTGTTGCTCAGCTTTACATTTCACCTCATAAACCAGACTGTACATGATGCTGGAACATGATCATATTCCTAACGTCATTTACGGGTCAACACAGACTGAACAGCTCCAGCGTACCTTCATCATCCCAGGAGTTCCTATGTCTCCGTACAGACCCCTCCAGCCTCTGTCCCCCTTCTCTCCCTGTGGGGACAAACAGCAGCACGTTAAGTGTTACATGAGATTCATACAGTTTATACGCAGTTAATGTTCACAGGACAAGATCACAGTGACTCTGAGTGTGACTTTATTACTCAGATGTGACCACATGGATCACTTGTGACTTTAATATAAACTGCGCCCAGCGGTTCAGATGGTGATAATAATTCAAACACATGTGTTTTCTGATGTTTGTTTTCTGTAATTAAACCATGTGACAAAAGCCTTTGTGGGTCAATATGAACTGAATATGCTGTACAAAGCTTTACGCTGCAGTTACAGAACACACAAAATGACTCAATGACTCAGCTGTACGTTAGTGTATGACAGACATGCAGAGTCTTCCTGTGACCTTTTGACCTGGTGGTCCCATGACTCCTGGTGGTCCAGGCTCTGCCTCTGGACCCATCACACCAGGTCGACCCTAAAACACACACAGCAGTTTGACACAGTTTTATTTCATGAACTTTTCTTATACAGGATTTTGTACATTTTTTTACATGCAGTATGACGTAGTTAAATACGTGTGTGTGTGTGTGTGTGTGTGTGTGTACCTTGGGTCCTCTGGGTCCTCTGCAGCCCTACAAACAGAAACACTATTAAAGCTGTATGATGCCTATAACACACTGTCATTGTTAAACACTGCTGCAGTGAATGAACATGGAGAAGTTGTATGGTAGCCTTGATTTTCTCAATTTCACAATTTAAATTACACATGCAACTCAAATTCAGTTTTGCTCACTCTAGACGGCCCTGAAACACACACACATGCGCCAGATGCCACGGTGAGGGGGCTGCACATGGACAGGTGCCCTGAGCAGCTGGGGGTTCAGTGCCTTGCTCTCCAGCTCCCAGTCTACGCTCCATATTGGTCCCCACGGGGACTTAAACCGACAACCCCCTGGTTCCCAACCCCAGTCCTTATGACCTGAGCTGCTGCCCCCAGACTGGTCCCAGAAAGATGCAGAATCCATAAAGGAGGTGAGTCATACCTTTTCCCCTTTTGCTCCTGTGATCTGCTCGGTTATATCAACCTGAGGAGTTGAAGGCAGATCAGCATGATTTAGTTTTAAAGAAATACTTGACTCACAGAAAGATCATTTGTGTGTCTGTTACTAACCCTGTGCTGTGTTGAATTCATACACAACACTTTGTCTTTCTCACCTGCCTCCACGGTGAACGAAGAATCCGAAAACTGAGGAAATTCTTGATGAACTGACGTCACTGGGGTCCACGTTTAACAACAGGACGACAATATCAAAACATCTGTTAACAAACTCTCAGACAACTTCTGCAATGTCATTAAAGTCTCATTTATCCAAACATTCACATTTTCACTAAAACCTTCCTGTTTAAAACCCTTCAGCACATCAGCAAAGTGCATGTTTGACCACTGCTCGCGCATTTCACAGAGCAGAGTTAAAACGCACACACTTGCCCAGGTGTGCTACTCAACTTCTGCAGAAGAGCTTCCACAGAGCTGCGCCACACCTGAAAAATCTGCCTGCACATCAGGAGCAGCTGACACCTCAGAAGTTTGACTGGACATCAGAGCTGAGAGGTGGGATCTCTAGATGGTTCTGGTCCCAGCAGGCATGTGTTAAATTATGTGCTGACCTGAATTCACAGCCACAGAGGTAAACATTTGTAGAGTACTGAGCATACGACTGGATAAATAAGACTCAAATAATCCTGCAGCAGTTGGGCGAGAGTTTGTAAGCAGATGGATTTTTTTCACGAAGGCCCTTCACTTCATTTCATCAAGAACATCAGTTCACTGTGGAGGCATGAGAGACAAACAGGTGGCAGTAAAAGTAACAAGGGGTGAGAACTTGATTCAGTTTTTTAGAATACATTTAGAATTTTACGCCCCCATGTGCAGGATTTGAGAAAAAAGAATCATCACCATCAGCTCTGCTTTCCGTTTGACTGTAGGAAACGCAGGTGGTGGAGGAGGAGGAGGGATGAAGACGTCACATCTCCGAGGTGACCACCTGCTGTCTCTGCTAGATAGAAATCCTACAGACACACAGACACACAGACACACACACACACACACACACACACACACACACACACACAGAGTTAATAAATGCTCTGAAACTCTGTAGTGACCTGTTAGAGGTCCAGTGTGGAGGATTCAGTGGCAACAGATCCCAGTGCGTTAAGAGTGAAGATCTAAGCTCAGATACTGTCACTGTTTCCAAGGGTGTACCACAGGGCTCTGTATTAGGTCCACTTTTATTTACTATTTATATTAATAACCTGGGTCAAAGTGTGTCAGAACCAGGTGCAAATGTTCATGTTTATGCTGATGACACAGTGATTTATTGTTGTGTGTCAACTCTTGAACGGGCCAGTAAATCGTTTTATTTTCGCAATAAGATGTGTTTTTCTTTTCATGTGAAAAAGCGTCTTGTTGCTTCCACCTTTTTACCTGTACTGGACGATGGTGATCTTTTATATATGGATGCCTCTGCACAATGTCTTCAGCAGGCTGATGCAGCCTACCATGTCTCCTTGAGGTTCATTACGACCTGCAAACCCCTCACTCACCACTGTGAGCTGTACTCTAGGGTAGGATGGTCTGCGCTGGCCACGCGTAGGATGTGCCATTGCTACACGTTCATTTATAAGGATATTCTTGGTCTGCTCCCACATTATCTGTGTATACTTATTGTGCAGAAAGTTGGGCAGTACTTTTTGCCTTCTCAAGACCTCTTCCTGCTTAATGTGCCATTTGCATGCACCGATCATGGTAAAATTCTGCTCCTTCGTCATGGAGCACACTGCAGAATGTGTTCAAACTTGATCATCTTATTACTTTGACTGCTTTTCAATCTAAAATGAAAGAAATAGAGTGTGAATCCTTACAGTGTCAGTGTTTTGATGCATCAATGCTTGATGATGTGTATTCTTGAGACTGTTTTTATGTTTACTTCCCTGTATTGTTGTTGTTTTTGTTGTTCTGTCTGGAACTGCTTTTATTGTTTATTGTTGCTGCCTGTCTTGGCCAGGTCTCCCTCACAAAATAGATTTTTAATCTCAATGGGACTTCACCCGGTTAAATAAAAGTTAAATAAATAAATAAATGTTATGGGATATTCTGCTGCTTCTGTCTCATGTTTGTACTCACTGGTGGTAACAGAGGCAACAGCCGGCTGGAGGCCGCTGAGCAAGGCAGTCCATCCCAAAACCAGCTGAGGCAGCATCTCCTGTCGTCCTGCAACAACAGCTGAATGTTATTCAAACGAGAACTGAGGTTTAATATAGTAACTGAAACATAAGAACTTCTGCCATGTGACAGAACATACAAACAAACCCTCAACTTTTTTCAGCAAAGGCGTGTTCTCTCAGGCAGATTAAGATCTTGTTTCATTTATGAGAATAAGACTCCTGAAACCTTTATCTTTAATCTCTATAACTAATCTACCTCAGGTCGAGAGATGTGCAGCGGAGATAAGAGGACCTGAGGTGACCCCAACCCTGATTCTGTCTCTCCTCCTAACACACACACTGTCTTCTTCACAGGGACTCAACTCCTCATACGTGGCTCACTGAACATGATGTGCAATAATGTGACACTGAGAAAAGATCACGAACATAATCACGGCCATTCTGTATTAACCGTGCGCTCCTACACTAATTACAATAAGTTCTGACACCGCACAAAGACATTTGAAGCAACCACACTTACTTATCATTCATACTGGTAACCTGTCATTGTATATGTTGTGTGGTTCTGCACTCCTCAAACTTTGTATTTCAACTGCTGCACAGCAATTTCTTCTGTTAGTGCAGTGCAACTCTTCCTGCAGTGACACGCCTGAACTGCAGAACACAGATTACAAGTTTTGTTTTCAAGCTTTAAATGAAATAATCTATAAAGTCTGCAGTGGAAGGGAAACAATCTCATCAGCTGTAGATGCAGCTCCAGTTGATCAGTTTGTATATTTCAGAATTTAAGAAAACATATTTACTCCAGAAGTAAAGCATAAACAATGAAAGTTCTCATGCAAACTGATTTGAATTCACAAGTGTTGATGACCAAAGAAAATTGACTCGTTTCTGTGGAGAGAATTACAACATCAGCCTCAGTGACAGACAAAGACTGTTTCCTAAACTCAAACATCTGGATGTGTAAAACAGCTGCCCCTCTCAGAGGAGATGGTGCATCTCCAGATGTTCATCCTGACACAGTAACTCAGCTGTTTCACCAGGACTGCTCACTGCTGGTTCAGATGCTTCTCATGGTTCAGACGTCAGAGGAGGTTAAAATGCCTCAGTGTGTTCTCATGTGCTGTATCTGTGCCGTGTGTCTTACCTCCGTGTCGTCCCCTCCTCGTCCCGGCGCTGTGTGGCCGCTCTCCTCCTCCTGCAGTGGAGATGTCTGTTGGAGCCGGAGCTCCTCCTGGTCATCGTCCAGCCGAGCTGGAGCCCATTCTGCTACGCTTGCACGCTGAGTCCGACTTAGCTCAATAAACTGTGGAAATGCAACGCAGCCTCTGGCAGCGCTCTGCAGGGATAATCAGATAATTACTTACACACTGAGCCAAAGAGAAGTCTGCTTATCAGGGCGCTGCCGCCGCCGCCGTGCTGGAGAGGATAGACCAGTGAGAGGAGTCGGTGGCACCTTCTGTCAGATTGTATTATATTATCATTACTGTTTTTCCATTTACATTCCAGGAACTGAGCCAAGATCCTCACAGTGATCACACAGCTTAATGTAGAACGCTCACTGATGCTGCGACTCACAGAGACCTTAAAGTGAGGTCAGCAGGAGGGAAAACATATTCTATATATACATGCAGTCATGTCTGTGTGAAGCATCATGAACATACACACAAATCATGTCTGAAGAGAAACAGAGTGATGAAACTGAGACTCATCTTACTGAGTGTTGTGTCACTGCAGGTGATGTCGTCCTGTGGAGCAACTTCACACCTCCAACAGGTGTTTCAGTGTTTACCTGAACTATAAATCAAACCAGGGAGGAAGTTGAGCTCATAGAACTGAGTACAATCAGCACCTGCCTGGTGTCTGGTGTCCTGAGTGGGAGACGGGGAATCACGTCATTGGTGTGTCGTTGATAGGCCCACGACACCTACAGAGGCCTCAACAGCGACACCTCGATTCCAAGATGTGCCTCCGTCTACTTCTACCCCTCATGTTGGACATTTTGCATTTGGGGTCCGTCCTCTTCATCCAAAACCAACTGCTGCTTCGCTCAGCAGCCTCTGACAGTGGCTTGTAGTTTGTCAGGCCTGTCCTCGCACCCCACACATTCAGAGCCCTGGATGATGATGTGGCTACACATCCTCTACAGGGAGCACCTGCCTCGTGGTTCTGCTTCAGCTGCTCGCTCTGTGCACTTCAGGCCACAAGGCTCCCAGCTGCAGCCTCCCATGGTTCTGTTAGCTCCTCAATGTACAATGACTTCTGTGAGGCTGGCACAAGATCAGGTCTGGCCTCAGATTGGCTGTTGTAGCAATCTTTGATGGAAAGTTGAGTCCCTGATCCAGATCAACCTGCAGTTTCCACTCTTGCAGATAGCTGTACATGGCGCCGTCCAGCTCTTATGAAGGGGGTGGTGTTTCAGAACACTGTTTGCCCCTGATCACATGTTTGTGGTGCTGTGTGGTGTGAGCCAATTAGCAGTTATAGAATAGATTCCCCAAGAGAAAATAAGGTTAGAGGACAGCAGGGTACAACCTGACACATCTTAGTTTTGGTTAAATGTTGTTTTTTTTTCAACTGTTTGATATAGATTATTTTTGTGTTTTATTCTAACAGGCATGTCTGTGCGACAACAGTTGTGTTTTCTTCTACAGACTCACCGAGAAGTGATAAAAGTGAAATGTTGCCCAATGGTTAGGTTTAACTGTAGGTTTAACGCTTGCTGGAAAATGTCTGTTTAAAACAGTTAGTTCAATTCTGTCTATATACGAAAGGAGATGTCTCACTGACTGCAGCAATCCCACGACCCAAACAAGGCGTGTTTGTTGCGTGACTCCACTCACCAGAGACAGGTCTCTTTTAAAGTCTGTGTTCAGCTCTCAGTGCGTCTGTAGCTTCTGACTGAATCTTTGTGGGTTGGAGTTTAGTTTCTCTCCTGCGTCCTGTTTGTACTTCAGATATCTGATTTATTTTACTGTTTCAGGTTCACCATCAGCTGAAAACTCAACAGTTCCTTGTTTTGCTGCTTCACAATTAAAGTTTTTATATAAAAATATTTATTGTGAAGAGTCTACAGGAAATGAAATGTGTTTATCACTGAATTAGCAGAACTTTGTCAGCAGCTTTTCTTCTATAAAAACAAGTCTAATAATACAGCAGGGAGGAAGAGTGAAATCAGAAATAGCCACAGGATGACGATGACGAAGAGCTGCAGACAGCTCACCTCCAACAGGTAAACTTTTACCTGCCCTGCTGTGTGATGGAAAAACTCCTGCAGCAACAACAGGGACTTCAGCCGTGGATCAGCCTGCTGCTTTTAAAACGTCATCACTCAGGATGAGCAGTCATTGGTAAAAGGCACATCTTCAACAGGTAGACCTGTTGTCATGGAGGCGCAGATCCCTGCTGTGCTGGGCTGACAGGCCCAAACCAAACCAAACCAAACCAAGCAGAGCCAGCCCATGACCGTCGAAAAGGGGCACGTGTGCTTTCAGTTTGGTCCAACCGAAGTAATCAAAGCAAAACTCATCAATTTAGATCTAAACCAAACCTGTTAAGAGGCGACGGCTGAGCAAGTTGTGGAAAACAGCTACAACCGGTCCTGGACAGTTACTGGATCTCAGTGTGGACAGTTGAGCCAAACAGGTGTAAGTGT
Organism: Epinephelus cyanopodus; assembly: GCA_026686955.1. NCBI lineage: Eukaryota > Metazoa > Chordata > Actinopteri > Perciformes > Serranidae > Epinephelus > Epinephelus cyanopodus. The sequence continues at coordinate 39,570,423 of CM048927.1, read as the reverse complement.
AATCAGGTTAAGTCAGATCTAGATATGAGGTGCATTTAAAAGGGAGCGTGAAGGGGGTCCCTCTTCGTTCTGACCTGATGTTTGCACATTGAACAAAGACCTTGAAAATGTTAACAATTAAAAGTTCTGTCTTTTATTTAAGTATTTAAAACCACACAGAGTGCAGACTGTCCACTACCACCTATAGTCAGGGCTTTAAAAATGCAGTAAGATGTTAAAGTGAAAGGACAGAAAAGATTTAAAACTAAAAAAAAAATCCTACAAAATGTACAAGAGCACTGATGATCGTAAACAACCTAAAAACAGGCACATGGAGAATTTCAACGACATGAGACAAAGCATATGTACAAAAGTGGAACAGCCTGTGGAGAGAAACATTTTTCTTCTACATCCGTAGCCGTACGTCCGTCCTTTATAACAGTCTGTAGGACCGTAGGAAAATACCGTCCATGTCAAGAATACAACTACTAAAATTGTCTTTTCACACAGCCTAGAAATAGTATATAGTATATAGTGACTGTGCTTCCCTTTGTGTGTGTTTCTTAAAATGAAATAAACTATCCAACAGCTGGAGCTACAGATGGAAAAAAAGTGCTGCTAGCATTTATTAAAAACACCTTAAGTGAAGAAAAATCGGAGGTGAGACGAGCTGAGGTCTCTGCATGTTCCTGTAACACCTGTGTATCCGTCTGATCAGCACAAGCTTCGTCTCTTCAGGGGTTTTCCTTCCGTCTGGCAGAGGCGTGTCTCCAGCTCCACGACCACGCGCCTCATCATGCCTCCCAGCTGATCGTGAATCTGGACGAGCTGCTGCGGGGAGCAGTAACTGAGTTCTAGTGGCGTCATCCTGCCGCTGAGCGCCTCCACCTCTGAGTGCAGCGGTCCGTCAGCTCTCTGCTCTCCGGCCGGCGTGTCAGGAGTCTCATTCCTGGAGCCGTCCTGCTCCGGCCTCCCGTCTGCAGGGACGGGCTCGTCCATCAGCGCCATCGCTGCAGACAGAAATATGACGTTTAGATACTGAGAGGGAGAGCCTGACATTTAGAGAAATACATATTAGTGAAGAGTTCGATAAGTCTGATGAGGATCAACGCCATTTTAACATCTATATATTAAATATGAAGCTACAGCGTGACGGTGAGCGAGCCTCATTATGTACAGTTTTTACAAACCTAGTGTCTCTCCTGAGGTCTTGTCCTCCTCGTCCTGGTTGTGAGGAGCACTGGTCTCTTCCAGTTCAGACGTCATCATCTCTGTTTCATCAAAACTCTTCAACTCGTCACCACCTCGTCCTTTACGCTGCAAGACAATTATTCAGACGTCAAATACAAGTTCACCTTAATGTATTTTTGTAAACTGTATGTAATCGTGTGTGTGTGTGTGTGTGTGTGTGTGTGTGTGTGTGTGTGCGACCCTCTGCCCCCTCAGCGTACCTGTTGCTCATAGATCTTAAGTGCCTTTTTGACATTAGAGATCTTAGGTGAGCGAATTGGCAGAGTCTTGATTTCACTGGGAGTGAGAGCACTGAGGTCACCGACTGTTTTGATGTTTCTGGCTCGAACCAGCTGCCCAAAACCACGAGACCTGCGGGACAATCAACGGCAGTAACAATGAGACGCACCTGATTCGACAAGAGATAAAAAAACAACTGATAACCATTTGACCATTTCATGAACCTGCTCTGTACTCACCACATGTTGGAGGAAATCTGAGGCAGCACAGCTTCTACAGGTGTGGAGCAGCCAACCAGAGCAGGGTAGATACAGTCTCTGGAGACGGGCCGTGGCTCCTGGCTCATTTCAGAAATCTGGGGGGCAAAAGAGTCGCATCTACCGTCAGGACAAAAATCCTTTAACTGTGAACAGAACTGTGCACGATTCAATATTTTATACTAGAACTGAATCACACGAAAGTGTCGGCAGTCAAATTCCATTGTGGGTGAGTAAATGAGCACATTATAGGAGCTTCTCCTTTGTCACTTCTCTTGTGCCCTCGAAAACAACGGCTGTGAGTTGTTGGTTATTTAATAAGTTTAACATCTAAAAAGGGACGTAGTTTTACTTTATATCCACAGCATCAGTTCTTTGGTGTGTAGATTGATATTAACAGTGATTTATTGCTTTTAACAATAGGACAGTATCAGCGTGAAAGAGGGTTAGAGAGTAAAGGGCCATCTGCTGCAGCAAGACCTTTGAACTAGAGATACGCGGTTGAACCGACACCGCAGATAAACCGCGGATCGGGCGGATGACGCCACGAAAAATAATATTTTAATAAAATTCGGGGCGGGTTGCGGTTGAAGCACTCAAATTAAAAAAAAAAAAAAAAAAAAATCAACATTTTACATATTATTCCAAACGTAAACAAACGATACAAAAACACTTTTTAATCAGGCAATTGTTTGCTCATCATCTTACTGGCAAGCTATAATGAACTGCACTGTTTGAAAAAGACGATAGGTCTACTAATAGCGAGGCATCTTCAATAGACCTAAAAACTAATCGGCGGATGGCGGGCGGGTTCGGTTTTGAAAACTGGTGAAAAAACGTTCGTGCAAATGGATAGCGGACGGATAGAGATTTTAAGAAGCGGTTGCGGATGAAAAAATACGTCATCCGCGCGTCTCTACTTTGAGCATGTGGTGTCTGCTCTAGCAGATGAGCAACTGGGTGCCCCGAATCACATGTTCTTTGATAATCCAGAATAAAAACCCAGAAATAAAATGAAGACAAAATACCCTCAGTGAACCACCTTTTCTGTGGGTCACCTGCCTGATGCAGGACTGTGTTGTGCCAGGTCTTGACCAACAATGTGTGCCATGCACTGAACGATACTGATCGCATGTTGGTGTAAGACAGATTTAATATTTACAATCTTTCCAGAAGCTTCAGAGTCACATATTTCCAAAGCAGAGCTACAGGGAGAGCAAATATTGGACCAGTGGACGGACACATGACCCCAAATGAATGTTCATGTTGCTCCTTGTCAGCTTTAATACCCGCCCCAGAAAACTGAACCACCAGTAAGTAGTGAGAACAATAAAAGTTGATTTTTCATTTGTGTGCATACCAGGCATTTCTTGGAGCTCTTGTAACCTGGACTGTGCAGATTTCTGGGACTGAAGATCAGCAGGCCCTTTGTTGGAGTAGTGACATGCTAGAATAGGGAGCAGAGACGGTGTCATGTTAGATCAAAGTAGACTATGTGCTGCAGAAAAAGTCTGGTTTATGCAGATTAGGAAAATATCAATTAAGACCAATGCTGGCTTCGGTTATACCTTCGGCTGTGGGATAGCACTACCCTTGGATCTTCTTGGGGAGCTGGTTCTGATTGCAGGGCTGCGACGATCAATGTCGTCTGCCATTTCCTGATGTTGGATCGGATCCGCAAAAGACACACGTCTGGACTGCAAAGTTAAACGGAATTAAAAAAAGATATTTAAAGTCAGAGTTGTGTTTTTCAAATGTGAGTAGGTTGCTTTGTCACTTACTTTGACAAGGTGACGGGGTCTCCTCCTCAAGTGGTCTCTTCAGGCCCTTCTTCAGAATACTGGTCGATGGGGACGCTGAGGGAGACCAGGTTCCCTTGGTCCTGCCACTGCTGGGGCTTTGGCCGACATCTGCCCCCGTTAAAGCCTCCAAGTCCTTTAGCTTCGCCGGAGAATCCAGCAAAACATTGTTGCTTGTCGGTTCTGATAAACCAGAGGCATCTGTCACATCAGCCAGAGCAGAATCCAAACTTGCGACGACACTGCTCTCAGTGTTGGCGGTCTGAGTTTCCTCGTCCTGACACTCTGCAGTCTGGGATTTGTCGTCTTTATCACTTTCCTGTAGAGGTGTGATGTCATCACCGGCACCGGTCTCTGTGTGCTGGTTTGTTGAATCGCCATCGAGGTTGGAGGCAGACTGTTTGTCCTCCTCTGAAAAATCATCTATGACATTTGGACACTCAGTGTGGTCTTGTCCGGAGGAGGTACTGTGACTGTCCTCAGCTGTGTCCTCCACTGGATCAAGCGGATGTTCTTGGTGGTTTGAATCTGAATTGTCACTTTGTTTTTCTGTAACATTGTCGACAGACTCTGAAACTTCTTCAGCTTTCTCAACTAGAAACTCTGAAGCCTGCAGTGTCTTTGTTGTCTCAGCAGGAGTCGCCGTTGTGCCCTGAACAGATGTGTCAGCGGACAACTTTTCCTGAGTCTGTTCAGTACTAATCCCAACTGATTCAAGCATTTCAGCAGAGTCCCCAGTGTCACTTTTCTGACAAGAGGTGTTCTCAATGTTTGAGTCTTTTTCTTCCTTACGAGGTGACTCACTGAGCGAGTCGCTCATTATACTGTTGTCGGTCTCAGTTTTCTCTACGTCTACCTCCATTGGTGATTCTTCCTTACTTTGCTCCTCAGTGCTGGGTGTAACCTGGAGCAATTCAGAAGCCTGCAAATCTTGGGTTAACTGTGAATCCTCAAAATCTGTTTCAGCTTCTATGCTTTGTGAATCTGCCTTTTGAGAAGAACCAGAATCATCCTTTACTATTTTAATTTTGCTGTCTTTAGGGTCAATGGTGAGAGGACTTGGAAGAGACGCTCGAGGTTTCCTGCCTCTCTTTTTGGGCACTTGGGAATTTTCTTTGGCCTCTGAGGATTCAGACTCCGAGGACTCTACACTGGATACTAACGCTTGGGAGGATCTTCGTCTCGAGTATCTGCCCTGCCTTGGGAGGACTCTGATGATCCTGCAGCATCTAATGACTGAGAACTCTCTGGGGTCTTGCTAGGACTTGACTGTGAAAGCTCCTCGTGTACCTTACTCCTTCTGGCCCTACCTCTAACTCTGGCCTCTGTCTGACCAGCAGCTGACGAGGCTGCCTGCGAATGAGACCTGGTCCTTCCTAATGAGTCTTTATTTTCACCTTTATCTTCAGACTCTGCCTCAGATGAGGCCTTGCTTCTTCTGGATCTACGTCGAGTCTGGCTATCAGAGGATGAAGGTGTGATACCTTGAGAATCCTCTTGGCTAAGGATGTCATAAGTTTCTTCACTTGTCTTGTGTTCATCTGTGACCCCTGATTCATTCACCAACTCGACTGTTGTGTTTCTACCTTGGGAATTGTCATTTGTCAGAGAAGTGGCTATGAGAGAATCTCGCTTTTCCTCGTTGGTCTTTTCCATAAGTTCAACTTCTTGGATTGGCCAACACTTTGAGGAGAAGAAGAGATAATTTGAGAAGCTTTCTTCAGCTTATCAGAGTCGTTTTCAGCCTGTTCTATAATCTCAACCTTTTGGGATTTGCCACTAGTTTGAGGTGAAGGAGTGACTGTTTGAGAATCTTCTTTCAATTTATCGGCATCAGCCTGTTCTACAATCTCAACCTCTTGGGATTTGCCACTAGTTTGAGGGGATGGAGTGATTGTTTGAGAATCTTCCTTCAGTTTATTTGCATCAGCCTGTTCTATAACCTCAACCTCTTGGGATTTGCCACCAGTTTGAGGGGAAGGAGTGATTGTTTGAGAATCTTCCTTCAGCTTATTGGCACCTTTTTCAGCCTGTTCTACAATCTCAACCTCCTGGGATTTGCTACCAGTTTGAGGGGACAAAGTGATCATTTGAGAATCTTTTTTTGGCATATCATCCTCCTTTTCGGCTTGTTTCACTTGCTCATTTTTGGCACTTTGGCTGGATTCTTCCTTTTCAGGCAACACCTTTGTCTTCGTTCCACCCTCCTCCTTGTTCTCCACTGACACCTTGCTCTGCCGTCTCTGCCGACCCTTTGACTGGCTTTCATGATCAGACTGCATGCTTGACTGCGAGTCCGTCTGGCTGGACTCTCTAGTGCTTCTCCTTCTGAGCTCAGGTTTATTAATTAAGTCCTGTGAGTTGCTGTACAGTCTGATCTTCTTGTGCGGTCTACCCTGAGAGTTGGTCTGGCTCGGCTCGCTCCGAGCCCTCGTTCGTATTCTGCTACTCTCCTCCTCAGCAGCCAGCTTACCTCTAGTGTTTGGTTTACTTGCCGTTGAGCTCAGCTGTGGAGAATCACTTTTAGGTTCCTCTCCAGAACGCCTCCTTTTCACCAGAGTGTACTTTTCTTCCCGTTCGTCAGGGTCCTCTCCAGGCAATAGGGGTTTGACTCTGCTGCGTCCAGACCGCCTGGGTTCGCCTGGAGAAGTCTGGGACAACTGAGAATCATCCAGACTCTGCTCAGACTCCTCTTCCTGGCTTGATGGCTTCATTTCCACTGAGGAAGCCAGTTTTGTACTTTCCTTGGACTCCAGTTCAGTCTGGGTGTCCGGGATAACATCTTCATCCTCTGTTGGGTCACTGGGCAGTCTCTCAGTTAGTCTTACTGGCTCACTTCTTATCCCAGAGTCTTTTGGCCTTACAGGGGACTCAAGGGCATCAATCGAAGGACATTGTGAGTTTGTTTTTCCTGTCTGAGAGGACTGTGAGTCCTGAGAGTTTGGACCAGTGGATGTCCGGGAAGCCCGAGAGGACGATTTCCTGTTGGTTTTAGAGCGTTCTTGGCTGTTGGAGGTCTTTAAGAGGGGACCCGTGAACGTAGACGCACTGCTTGGACTGGCAGGTTTTCCCTCAGCATACGTCTCCAGTGTGATAAAGGACTGACGCCGACTATTGGGTTTCTGGGGAGTCCCTGAGATTAAATCTGAAGAGCCAGAGATGTTAGGACTGTTGCCTTCTTTAGACTGCATTTCCAAGTCTTCTGATCTATCGTCACTCTTGACATCATCCTCCATCGAAACGTCTGCTGACTCAATGTTCACCTTTTCCTGCTCCTGGTTTTCTGGAATGTTCTCTACTGTTTTTGGGCTGGCATAGTCTTGAGTCTCTTTTGTTAGAACTTCAGAGTCTCCTTCTTTTTCCACATCTTCCTGAGGAATCTGAGGGAAAACAGATAAGTGACTAAATCTGTCTGCGAAGATATACAGAAAGATGTCAGATCAGGGCAAAAACTGATGCTTTAAGGTGTTAACATGCATTGTTCGCAGGGTATAACCTAATTTCAAATCTGTGTGGGAAAGAGCACACCATAAAGATAATGTGCTGATACGTCATCAAGTATAAAAAATGAAACAGTCCACAATAATCAAGTTCTAAATGTCCTTAAACGAGACAATAAAGTCCCATTGTCTTCAAAAGAGTACTTTCACTACTTTCAACAGCGTCTTATCTTGTTACTATTAGTATAATTGGTCAAGATGTCCTCATGTGAGGACTCAACTCAAAAAACCATCTTAAGACTTTATAGGTATTTGCAACTAACAAAATGTAACTACCGTGGCTTAAACCAAGGTATAACAGTTCAGCATCTTGGAGAGTTTTGTGAGAAAAAAAAAACCTCATCAGGTTCTTCATCACTGCAATTCAAAGAGTCACTATATCAAAGGTTCAAACTGCAGGAGACAATGAGTGTGGTTACATGATGGCTTCTCATTCGGAACAAAATAAATCTGAATGAAATCATTCAGAATTAAAGTCTTTCCAGGTAATTTACATGAGATATATTCATTGCAAATGAGGGTTTACATGGGAGATCAGTTTAATCGCCTTTATTCAGGTCCACAACGTTTGGGGCAGGGAAGGTTTCTGATTGGATAGGGGGCGGGGCAGATGTTACGTGTTTACGTTACGACAACAACCTTGTTCTGCTAATGCTTCGTCTGTTGAGGAGGAGGAGAAGGGAGGTAGAAGGTCGAAGAAGGGAGACAGAAGACCGTGCTGTGGCGAATGGAAACCACTGAGTGCAACGAGGCCGACTGCTCTATCTCAGCCCGTTGCTATGCGCACTATATACATTATCACGCCAGAAGGGCAAGGAAACGAGCATGTGCAGAAAGACCGGAATGAATTTAAAGAGGAATGAGTGTATACATGCACACAAAATTCTTTGCACCCTGCCTTTGGACAATGTTATCTCTCATGAGAGACATTTATTTTGGATCCTAAGTGCAGCTACCAGAAGGTGGCTAAAACTAGCAACACCTACAGTTGATAACTGGATTGGTTTATATATATGGTATCTTTTGGATGGAAAGGATTACTTTTTCTATTAGACTGCAACAAGACTAGTGTTTGAAATGATAGGAAAGTTGGATGGTGTGTATTACACCTGTATGTTCTTCATTTGTTTAAGGTGAATTTAGGTCCCCTTGTGTCCCCCTTTCTTAGTTTCTTTTTTATCCTTGTTAAATAATAACAGTAACATGAAACCACACCACAACATTCTGTTTTTATATAGTAAGTTCAGTTTCTTTTTTATTAGTTATTTATGATCATAACTGTTCATAACATTTACGCAATTGGTGCTTTTTGGCTTTTGTATTATAAACTGTAACTGTGTATGACAGAGAGCCTGGAGAGATAGAACTATTAAGTCCTGAGTATTTAAACTTTATCCAACCTCCATTAAACATGTTCATGTTGATCATTTATTATTTTTTTTCCCCCATGCACTGAGAGAGTTACCGTAACTGATTACAAAGTTGTGTAACACAACAAACATCCCCTCAATGACATCAGAATGCCTCCTGGATGTCTCATGGGGAGGTACACTGGCCACATCCAACTGTAAGGACGCTTTGGTTCAGACCCAGAACATACTGGAGAGATTACACATGTGGCCTGGAACTCCTCCTCCTCCCCCACGAAGAGTTAGAGGGGCGTAGCTGGCAAGAAAAAGATTTGTGATAACCACACTTTGCCTGCTGCCACCTCTCTTCTGGATATTGCTCGGTGTCATACGAGTTAGCGTGTGTTTGATAAAGCATATCAAGCATGACTTCATCCCAAAACGTCCTTTGGAGTGTGCAAACTGGTGCACAATCCTGTCTCTGCCACAATTCATGCTCCAAATGATTTTTGTACCATTAATGAATTTATGACTGAAACTCTAAAACACGTGGTCTCTGCCAATAACAATGTACAAGGAGTTTTTGTCCTATCAGCATAAAAACAGGACAGAAGCAGCTCCCAGCAGAGTCTCTCCTGCCAGTGTTTATTTTGTTTTCCACCCGTGATGTGGATGTGTGTTTTATTACCTTTTCAGGAGCTTCTGTGGTGACCTTGTCAGCTTGTTGGGTTGACACATTGTCTCTGTGGGGGAAAAAAAGCAGGTTTATAATGTGGACGCTGCCTTTTTAATGAGAGAGTAGGGATTGATCTTGATCCTGGGAGCTCAGAACTTACTGAGAGTCTTCTTGGCTCTGTGTGTACTGGGTAAAAACTGTCGTATCCAGAGAAGCATCAAGGTTGTTGTACATGGCGGGGATGTCCACCCTGTGTGCCAAAGACAACGTTAGCTCTACACAAGACAGTATGGACACTTTATTAATGTGTTCTCTGACAGACAAACAGGCAAAAAGACAAATCTAACCTTTTAGTCCTCTTCACCTCCTTCTGGTGCTCCGTCAGAACGCGCTCCTTCGTCTCAGGAGGAATGAAGACGAAGTCGATGGAGGCTTCTTCCTCCAAAACTTCTCTGCGAGGAGGCTTTGGAGAGCCGAAGTCCAGCTTTGTCTGTTTATGGGAACACAATGGAAACCAGTCACACAGTGGCCAGATGATGAGCAATTAGAAACAAAGAAAAACAGACAGTCTGAGTAGAATGAGCAGTAACTGTCTTTGCATGGTCACAAAACATTTTCTTCATTTGCTGAATGGCAGATTTCCCATGTTACTTAAACATTACATAAACAGCGTAAACATCTTTTGCAGAACCATCTTAAAGACATTCATGTTGCCAGTGACAAAGAAACTGGAAAAGAAAGTGCAGAAACAGAAAAAGGCCAGACACTGGTTCTATGCGTGGCGTCTGACGAAGGACGAGGGGGCAGATCAGCAGAGTTTGTCTTTTTCTAGTGTTTGTGTGTCCCTTTGTGATCACTCTATGCCACATCTCTGATTTCTGAGGTTTTTGTGGGTCTGTGAATGCAGCACAGATTGAACTTGTCATGACTTTTATTTTTCCCCTTAGCAGTTGTATGTAACACTCAAGACTTCCTTGTGATCAATTTGTGGTCAGATCAATAAGAGCTGATCGGATCGATGGATTACAGGAGCAGCTGCCGCAGAGTTGAGTGAAAGCAAACTTTCTGAGACAGATATTTACTACACACAATAATAATGACATGTTCCTCATGAAACCTTGAAACTTACAGCAACTGGCTTGGACGTCTTGGTGGAGCTCTTGTCCTTCAGCTCAGCAGCTTTTCCCAGCAGAGAGTCCCTCTTCCCCACAGAGGACACCGGCATCCCGCTGAGATTCGTCTCCAACTGGGAACTCTCGCTCTGAAGACACAAACAACATCAGCCACAGCTAATAAGAACAGAGAGAGCAGTGAATGTAGCTCAGGCCACGACACTGAACAAGTAACAGTTACTCACTGAGTACTGTCCACTGAGCTCATCAGGAACACTGACAGCCTCGAAGCAAGGAAGGATGATCGGGGTGTTGTGTTTCACTTGGCTCAGTATTGGTCTGTGGAAAGGAAACGGCAACCATGAGACTGCTGCAATTTCCTCTTTATTTGGTCTGTCATAAAACTAAAATCTTTTCCTTTGTTGCCTTCCACTACAGCCGTATGTTACCATGACCTTTTAGCCAGACACTGAGCCACACCTGCAGAAAACCTGACAACAATAACTATAAGCTGGACATTTTCACCTGATCTCTTCGGGGTAAGTGAGGCTGACTGAGTTGGCGAAGGTGGAGTTCCAGAACTGGGTGACGGAGGTGCGGAGGTGCTTGCTCTTGTGAGGGAACAACACACAGAGCAGAGGAGAAAGCAGAGCCAGCAGCTCGTCGTCGTACGCCAGAGTGGAGCGGGTCTGCAGGCAGCCGAGAACGTCACTGAGAAGCTTCTCCAACTGCAGGAGAACAAAAAAGGTTTCAGAAAGTGACTGGTTAAAATGCTTCAATGTAAAAAAACGTGCACCCATCTGACATGAATCCCACCTTTCCCAGGAGCTGTGAGGAGAATTTTGACATTTCGCTTGCTGCTTGTTTGTAGACGAGGGTGAGAGGCTGGATCAGAGACGTCAGAGCTTCCTTGACAGTGTTGGCGAGAACGAGATTGGAGAAGAGAGCAGACAGGATGGAGACCAGGGCGAGTCCTGTGGCTTCAGACGAGGCCTCCGGCGCCTCCAGATAAACCTCCAGACATTGGACCAGCAGGGACTGGAAGGTGGACAGATTCCCCAGGACCTTGTTCCTCTTTTTCATCCAGTTTACTGGAGTGGAGGAGCTGGAGGAAACAGAAGGGTAACAAGATTTAATTCTCCATTTAATCTAAATATGAGGTCTGATGAGGTCAGCTTTACTTCTTACACTTGAGCTTCTGCTGAAAGTGAGGCGTGTACGGGGAGAAGTCCACACACTCCACCACGACCTGGAGGATTACTGGCAACAGCATTTAATGTCGAGGGAACCTGAAGGATCAGACAGCATCAATATGTTAAAGCAGGTTTTCAAAACATTTAAAAGCTATACTTGTACCAGTTTTAAAAAGCAACCAGGGTGAGTGATTCGTCAAATTGCCAAAATCTATTATTACAGCGTCATTTTATATCACAGAAACAGTTCAGTAATATATTTTTACAACTTTTTTCACAGATTTTTTAATCTCAAGAGTTTTTCTGGTTCAATAAACTATGAAATAATATCATTGTATTAACAGTTGCTTCACCGTGACAGCAGTTTTTCTGTCGTCCACTCACCGTCAGAGCATCTTTCTCTACTGCAGCTGTCATCTTTGCACAGAGCTCCTCGCAGCAGATGTTCTCCTCAGCTGTGACCACCAGCGCAGAGCAGCGGGCGAACACTTTGTACAGCTTCGACCATGAAGACAGCATCGACTTCTGGGCCGCCTGCACAAAGCAGCACAGTGGTCTCAATCAGGCCCGTTGGTTAAAGTGAAAACAGGATTCTGGACAAACCCGCACAGGTTGACAGTGTAATGATCAACAGACCTGCTGTAGCGGTGCGCCATGTAGCAGGTGTGTGACGGGGAACATCAGTGCAGAGTGCATGGCGCTGAAGTTGTGCTCCAGAGCGTCTCCTTGGTTGACCTCGTTCGACTGTAAAAAGAAGTGATTGAAAATGTTGAGTTAATGTAGTGCTCTGCTGGCACGTTCACTTTACAAGGCTGTCAGAGGAAACGCATCACCCTGCAGGAAGCAGCTACGCCAGTGTTTTGTGGTTGTGCCGTTTTGTGGTGCACTCAATTTGCTGCAGATTCGCAGTCGGGTCCAGTGTTTTGGGCTTTTTTTTCCCAACTGCTTTTTTGGGGGCAATTTTATCCCCTGTACTTCCTCCAAATTGTAATGCCAGACAGCCCTCGTCACCTCTGCATTTCTCTTCGTAACTCAGTTATCAATTACTGCTGAAGGTTCATTTCACCCTCACAAATCAATACAAAATATTGATTGATCATGACACCAAAGTTGATCAGCTTGAGTTAGACAAAAATCGAAACTCAGACTTATGTTCAACAACTCTCCCCACGTCTCTGCCTACCTGTGTGATGGTGTCAGTGAGCGAGCTGACCACCACGCTCCACATCCTCCACAGCTGCTCCTTGTTCTGCACAGATGCAGCGCTGCGTCCGATGGCACCCAGCACCGCCTCCCCAAACGCCAGAGGGGAAGTGGGGCCCGACAGGCCGCAGCTCACCAGCGTCTGAAGGCACTGAAAAAACCTGCAGATGGAAAGACGTCAAGTCAGAGCATGAACCACATCCATGAAGCCGCAGAACGACATAAATACAAAAAATATATTTCTGGATTCTTCGTTCACTGTGAAGACGTGCAAGTTTTCTTCAGTTTCAAATTTAACATAACACAGGTGAGTGACTGATATACAAATGACCATTTGACAGGGTGAAATATTCCTTTTAGTCAAACTCATCCTGGAGTTTACAGTTACACCACCAGAGGACACCAAACAACAATCCATGACAACACTACTCTCCACAGGTTGAATAATGTAACAGTGCTGTGTAATGATAAAGTGAAAAACTGATCGTGTTTGGGAAACTGTCACAAACACATTAAAACATTGTTCACGGGTGCTTTTCCTGTAACTGTGGTCAACTTGAGTCCAAGATTGTAACAACGACATTTAATCATAAATATTAATCACACTGGAGTGTAATGGAGTTATTAATTGACCATGTGTTACTGTGCATCTAAAATCAAAAGTGTGTGTAATCGTTTCAGGTGCATTGAACATGACTCGCTCTCTGTCAGTGGACTGAAGGTCTGTAGCAGTGATGATGTAGAATGACATTTACCAAAACTGTTTAGTGACAGCTGTTTACAGACTACAAAGTAAAGATAAATGCAACAACAGATCTTTTTGCTTTGGTCTGGAGAAACCAACTAAACTACCAGAAGTGGGAATCTCTACATGCATCAAGGCTGTGCAATTAATCATCTGGTGATCGCAATTACGATTTTGAGGTCAAACGATTTCAAAATGAATGAAATCGAGGGTAAATGATTTTTGGTCATGGACGGCTGGAGATGTTATTTTGTCTTCTACGGAAGCCACGTATGCGCAATACCGCCCCCTCCCCTCTCCTCCTCTCTTCACTCCACGAGCCAGTCAAGTAGGTGAACTACGAATAATGCAGGGGCAGGTGATCACGGAAGATTTCAAAAACAGTGTGCAGAAATGGCAGAGGGAGAGCGAGAGAGGTTGCTGTGTGTGTGTGTGTGTGTGTGTGTGTGTGTGTGTGTTGCAGGTGAAGGTCAAGGGGACACCAAACACCAGGGCCGACCCTAACCCTAACCCACACCTCATGATTCTGACTCAGACGGCTGCGATGCCACTATCAACACACAAATTTTTCATTTCTGTGATTTATTTTTTTTCTCACTAAGAACGAACAAGAAAACAAACTAAAGTGTGACGGAGCAGCAACTTCAACCAGCTGTTTTCCAACAGTGGCTGGAAATATGAACTATGGCTTCTAATGTCTATGTTCCTAAAATATTAGTTCATACAGTGCAGCTCTCGTCCAGCTCTCATCTCTCTTCAGTTTCATAAAAGGCCAAATTGCTTCCATACGCTGTTAAACCAGGGGGTGCCCGGTTGGATTGGATCCATCTGTGGTCGCTCACGCTCAGCCATCGTAGACTCGCTTAGAACTTAAACACCATGCACATGTTGACGACCGTTACATTTCACCATCCCGTGGTTCAATCATAAGGAATGTTCAGGCTCAAGAGGGAATCATGACCCATATGAGAATATTTTCCCCTCTTCTCTTACAAACTCCAGCTGTGAGCTCAGATTAAATCTCACATGAATAAATGAATAAACATCAGACTCACCTCTCGTCCTCTATGTACGCTGTCAGCTTGCTGCTGTTGTAGAGCAGGAGGATGAGGAACAGAGCCGGCGTTCCCTGAGGAAGGAAACACAAAGCGTCCTCTTTATAAGCATTTCCATAAAAAACTGAATATGAATATGTGACTGACGGTGGAGTGCGACGCACTCACATTCAGCACATCCATCTTTCCCACTTGATAGGAGGCCGAGCCGAGAACTCTCTGAGGAATACCTTTCACCGTGGCCTCGAACAGAATCTGAGGATTTCACAGTCAGAGGGAGCAGAGATATTTGAGTTTTAAACATTTCAACAACTTCTATTAAACAGCAACAGAACAATAAAATTCAAAGATATTCAAATTGTTGGTTTAAAGCCAAGGTAGGCAGTTTCATTTTGGCATCACTGGACAAAAGCTCCATCATAAACTTTGAGCAGAGTAATTTAACAGGTCTGAGAGAAAACGCTCCTCCTCCTGGCTCTGTTTTCAGGCTTTAAAAAAATCTAGCCAACGTCAGGAGACTTCCTATTGGCTGGTCTACAAATGCAGATGGGCGTGCATGTGTCTTTGGTGAAAGCCTGATTCAATGAAGGAGAATCCTGAGAGGGTTGCTGTTAGGTATTGGCAACAACTGCCTACACTGCAAATCAACATGAAAACGGAAGACGGACTGATCAAAAACAGAGTCTGACAATAAACGAAGTCAAACGCTCATCAACGTCAGCAAAATGTTTCAGAGATGGAGGGAAAATGTTGCTAATAGTTTAGCATTCTGCTAACTGGAGCCAAAGGCTGCTAACTGTAACAAACGTTAGCTAGAGCCTCGAATCACAGCATGTTCTCCGCCTCACTCCCCGCCGCTACAGGCCACCTCGCCAGGAGGAAAGCAGGCAACAGTTTTGGAGACAGACCCCAGTCAGTGGCTGCAGCAACCTGAACGCAGCCAGTGCAAACCCCATGTCCGGGGGACCTGACAGCCCTGACTCCCTGCTGGAGCCGCAAACTTTCTGTTGCTGCTGTTACACAGGTTAAAACCGGTATGAACACTGGACACCAGTCTGCTGTGGCAGCCAGCACCGGAATGGTTTGCACTGGCCGAATTCAGGCTGCTACAATTGTCAACCACTGCTGTCTGAAGAGGGACTGTGGGGTGGTTGGCAGCTAATTCTTGTCTCAGATGTCGTCCGATAAACAGAGAGTGAGCAGGATGAGGAGGGGCTGAGTGAATAAGCTGCGTGGAACTCTACAATGAAATCAGATTAAATAAACCTGTGTATTGTAAACACTGTGTTACTGTATGAAGTGCATGCATATATGTCCATGGTCGTCCGGAGGCTTAAGACAGAGACAGCTGATGGGAAGACGGTGTATTTGCTGTTGTTTTGTTTTTTGCCTTCCCCATAATTGTGTCGACCCCAGCTTTAAAGTAGCGAGACAAGTTGGTCGAGAGTCACTGAAACAGTAAACTAATAAAGAAATCATCACAGAAAAACGGTCTCAAACTTCTGCTGGAAAAACTTGATTTGCTCTTTCATCATGCCTAAACACAAGTCTGAACATGCTGCTGGAGGGAATGTGGAGAAATAATGGTCGACTGTTCCCATATTGTTTTGGTCTTCTGTTCAGGAAGCAGCAGCTATCATCTCCAAAAACGTTGGGTTTTATTAGTAGTACAATATTTAATGTTATCTTTGACAAATCCCTGACGGACTAAGTAAAGATGATACTGGTCTACTAAAAGATCTTGCTCCAGAAAAACTGCCCCACTGTCTTTTTGTAAATACTGTTAAACACTTTCATCTTCTGGAGAAAACGGTGGAGAAAATGGCGTGTTTCTGTAGCCAACGAGACAGATGTCACGTTAGGAAAATTTGCCTCGACTTTTTAAACACGCCATGACCTCATACTTGTTGGGGGGGTTTTGTGTACTGCTTTTCATTTCTTTTGTTTCTGTACTTACTGAGTGAGTGTATACAGTGAGTCTGGGACATGAAAGATGAGGCACACTTGAAGGCTTCTGATCTCAGTCTTACCAGGACTTTGTCTGCAGGCAGAGCTTCTGAGGTGACGATGCTCTGCAGAGCCTGAAGCATCAGTGTCAGCACTTCACCGCCCTGACGGTCCTTCTTGCTGCCTACTGACAGATTAAACTCATCAATACAGAGAAATACAAATGCAAACACATTCTTTTATACTGAGAGAATAAAATCTTAATGTAATAGAAGAGAGTCATCATCGGGGACGGACCCCTCAGTGTGTTTGTCTCTTCACAGCAGTCCAGACCACGAGGATCCGACCGTTCTGACTTAAACTGATGTGACAGTGTGAGTGGGTCGGGCAGGAGAGAGACGAGGAGTCTCACTGGTCCTCCTCTCAAAGGAGATCCCAGACCCAATCAGTGTGCTCTATGTGGAGCTACGAGGTGGGAACCACAACTTTACGATCCCCACACTGCTGAGCAGCAGCCACAATAACAGCTGAGATCATTATCGATTAAAGCATACAGCAGTGGAGCCATTGTTCTGTTTGTCCCTCATTTCATCGCTGGAATTTGCACAATATCAAAGATTATCTTCTTGGAATTACATGCACTGACTTTTTTTCTGTACTGCACCATTTTGTGTCATTTGTCCTTCTTTATCTGCAGTTCTGCAAAAGCTGTGTCCAGATCCAAACAAAACTACAGTAATGCACAGTGAAACTTTAAACAGTCAAAGGAACATCTGAAGTGTTTCTCAGAGAGTCGTGTCCACAGCTCAAATTTTACGTTCACCACTTTGCATGTGGCATTTCAAGCCGGGACGAGGCACAACAGTAAACAAGACAAATGACAAAGGTTTTAGCATCTAATCAATTCTAAATAAGGACTTGCTTATAAAAATGTAACACACCACAACTGTGCATGTCAGTGACCGGACTGGAGAGCAGAAAAGCTGCGACTGCTGACTGAATATTTGATATAAACATGGATTGCGTGCGTAACATGGATTTGCATTCCTTTTGCTGTGCTCCTCATATCACGTGTGATCAAGATGACTTGAAGATACAAGTACTCACCAGACTCTATCGTTAAGTTGACAAACCGGACAAGATTCGTCCAAGTGAGGGCCAGAAGAGAATCTGTAGGAGAGGAAAAGTTTGAACAGTTAGTTTTCATGCACTCAGGACGGCAGGTTTTAGGTTAAAGATGTAAAAGCAGGAAATCTGAGAGCACACTCTGAGATAATCTGATTTACAGACACGTGATCAGCAGTCAGTACCCATATGTTTGAACAAGGCCTGCATATCATCAGTGATGAAAAGAAGTCTTTTACAGAAACTAACATACTTTGATGTTTCAGTTTCAGTCAGACTTTAAACACAACTGGTTTGGACATAACAACAAGGTGCTACGAGCGGTGATCTCTCCTCTCATCTCTGTGCAGCGCTGACACAGAGGTACTTTCCCTGTCTGATGTCTTTGTCGTGCAAAATTTTTAACGTAAAACCCACTTACTGATTCTCTTCAATCAGCCCACTAATGATATGTTTTCCATTTCCTCTAAGACAGTCAATAATTGTCAAGAACAGCTGTTTCCATAATTGTGAACTCTGAGCATTTACGTAAGAGCGGCCTCCTACAGCTTATGTGGAGCTCTTGGCAATGACACTGGCTTCATTCAACTCGAGCAACAATGACTGACGTTCTGCCAAACACTGACAGGGGGAGCTGGAGAGGATATTCCAATAACTGTTTAGAAAACCAGAAATTCAATCAGCTCCGCCCAGTAAAACCATGACGTTTACCTGATGCGTCTTTGCCAACGTTGATGAATCCATCTCTGATACTCGATGTCAGCACAGCAGCGTGTTTAGTGAAAGAGGACGAACCAGAGAGGAGCAGGTGGTTCAGGGGCTCTGGGAAGAGAAAAAGACAATCTGGCTCATGTGGGAAACAGAGCAGGTCAGTGCACATGGCTGTTGCAGCATCATGTATGAGCTGGCGCTGCGAAGCTCTGACTCTCACCGAGACTCAGGACGAGTTTGTTCTTTGCTGCTGCGGCGACAACCTCTGGTCCGAGGAAATAGTGAAGCAGCATCTCCAGGCCCAGCAGCTGGATGGAGGGGAAGGAGGTGGAGACCTGGACGCTGGAGTTCAGGCTCAACCGAGACGAATTGGCAGGGCTGTTGAAGCCTGGAGTGGCTGTAACAGGAGGACAAAAAACGACACGTTACAGCCTCCATCAAGATGATCGAGTGTGTCATATGCTGCAGGGGAGTGATGTGTCTGGGTGGAGGGAGGTGGATGTATAAACATACCAGTCTTGGGTGTGCTGGGTGTGACAGCCCCATTCTGAGCACCCGCTCTTGAGGCGGTGCTCGGGACTGATGAGGCGTCTGAGCCGATGGTGCACTGGAGCAGAGGAACAGAAACCTGCAGAGAGACAAATATGTGTTACCCTGCAGTACACCACAGTTAGTAATAACTCAACAGGTCAAATGTCCCTAACCCAACAAAAAACGTTCCCTCCTGACACTATTCTGCAGTGGCACTACTCATCGTCGTGTACTTCATCACATTAAATCCATGGGTGCAAACTTCTGGAACTTGAGAGTGCAACTAGGTGGGAACACTGGGTTTAGACAAGAGGTGGAGGTGCCACAAAGTGTCCCATGGGCCGACAACAGAGCCGCAAAGCAGCTGGGTTCAACTTCAGACATCAGGCGTAAGTGCCCCAGCTCAGGAAGCTCACTGGGGAAAAAAAAGGTACCAGTAAGAAGCAGTACTGATTTCAAGGCACCACATGCGGATGGTTACTGACCCTGAAGGGCACCGTCGCTGCATTCTTGGCTCTGCACTGCCAAAGACAACTGTGATTGGTTTAAAGAATTACAAACAACCCAGAATGTTTTTTCACTTGATGCAGCATTATAATGGTTCAGGTGGACCTTTCTCAAACACAAGACTCAGGGTTTTTGAACAAAGAGGAAATGAAGCAAAAACAATATTGATTAATTTCACGCATTGATCCAGTGGTCCCTTCATACTACTCAAACTATGTATGTGTATAATAAGCCTGAACGCACATGTAACTCAGTTTTGACCCATTTATATGAGACTTTACAGTGAGTAAACAGAGACTGTCAGTATGTCTGCTTCATGCAGCACCATCAAAACAAATAAACACACCTTTTACTAAACACTTGCAGTAGCCTTCCTGAAAATTCCCCAAAATTTGCCCCTACTTTGCTTTGACAAGTCAAGAAGCCGGGACAGTTAAAAGGTGCAATCACAGCCAACAGTGTGACAATGTGAGACTCAGCTCGGAGCCCAGAGTGAATAACTCCTTAATATTTGTAATCATTCCTACAGATAATGAACATGATGTGAGGTCTTTGTCTTGGTTTTGCTGATGCAGACTGGCTAATAATTAAAGCATCTCTAACCTGGTCAAAGTTGGGGGACAGGTTGGGCCCCAGTTGGACCACCAGGTACCACCAGACCTCCACCTTGGTGAGCAGCAGGACCTCCGTCCTGACGTTGATGGATGTGAGCGGCTGCATCAGGAGCTTCATACGTTTGGCGCTGCACAGGATGTCTTCAGAGGTTGACAAGAGAATAAAAATTCAGCTATGAGACAAAGACATAAAGTCTGAGGGAAACAAACTGGGAGCAGAGAGTGGAGGCCTCACCTGGGTTGAGGGCGAAGTTATCTATGAGGCTCTTCCAGGCGATGAAGGCGATCTTCTTGATGGTGGGGGAGGAGCTGCGGAAACCAAGTTCCTCCAGATGCAGCAGAGAGTTGATGAAGGGGCCTCCTCTGTGCAGCAACTGGACAGCAAATACATTTTTAAATCACTTTGATGTGACTGAAAATATCTGTCTGAGAACTGTCAGACCTTTAGTTCATCTCAAACACAGTCTCTTCTTACTAAACTGCTCTGCATACTGGAAAGAGTAACAATTTGTCAGTAGACCATTGGTCGGATAAATAAAGACATCTGAAGACGTCATGTTTGACTCTGAGAAAGTGGGACGCACTTTTTTTTTTTTTTTTTTTAAACTGCTTCTGCCGGCCTTACTACAAATTCACATGACTGCTTAGTTCTTTAGTCAAACGTTCATCTGCTAATATTTCAGAGACTGAACGTGCACACATGTTTACACTTTACCTTCCCGAGCAGTTTCACAAATAAAGGCCAGAGCTTCAGGACGTTGGTTTCATTCTTGGACATGAAAAGCTTCTGCAGCTCTGGGATCAGTTTCTGTGAAGACAAACCGAGACACGTCAGCAGAGTTACTTAAACTGCTCGTTTTCTTTTCCTCTCAACAGGTGTTCAAAAAGAGGAAGACCGATGGGCTGAGTAAATCATGCATGCTGAATATTCATATATTCTCAGAAATATATTGACTCGAGTATTTTACTATACAAGATCAGTTGTGGATCTGTCTTGTCATGATTTTCGTCAAGGAAGTTAAAACGGATTTCAATGTAGAATTTTAACAGATCATTGTATTTTACTCAAAATCTCTACAGTGATGCTATCCAAGAGTGAAAAACTTTATTTTGTACAACAGCAAACTAGTTGTAAAACCTCCAATAGGTCTCAAGTGTTTGTAAATCGTGTCTTTGCCTGAGAAAATTCAAAGTGCAGGAAAACTGGTGAATACAGCAAGTTCTTGTAAAACACTCTAAATGCCACTTAAACTAATTTTTAAAAATCTGCTTATTTAAAAATAACTGCGATACTGTTGTGATTTTTGCATCTAATTATTAAAAATGTTGTAGTGAGTAAACAAAAGAGTAATGGCAGATGTTCATATTTCAACAAATAGAAAAAATATAAACTATTTAACAACCTTTATATCCATGTGAGTAGAGTTTACCAAGTTTATGAGGTGCATGTGAAGGCACCATGAGGTCAGTTCCTGTGTGAGTGTCAATCTCCACCACATGGATGGCAGGACAAAGCAGCGCAACCGTAAATGACACCAAACGGCGATAAAGATGTTCAGTATAGTTTTGGGTTTTTTTACATGACTGTTCTGGTACAAACATAAATCTGCAGGTGTGGCAGACAGCCGCCTCACCACACAGCAAATCTAGCACATCAGGTGCTTGGTGGGAGATAATCTCAGACCCTGATGGTGGGTGTAAATAAAATGTTTTTTCTTTTGCAATGTGTTGATCGCACCTTCAATTATCATTCAGCGATGACACAAACAAGACAATCGCTGCTGTTAGTGACGCGCACAGATACTCACCGAGGACATCATTGGTTCCATGATAGCAGCCACCTCCATCTGCTTCTCCAGCAGCAGAGGCATGCCCATCTCCATGGCTGCTGCGGCTCGTAGACGCACCTTGGAGGCAGAGTGCACCACCAACGGGATGATGAGCTTCGCCCACCGCAGCGCTCCATCGCCCATCTGGGCCGGGACCTGCTCCAGCATCCTGAAAATACCAGGAAACATCACAACCGACTCAGATCACAGTCAGCACGTCAGCAAGGACGTCACAACATACACAAAGTCCTTCTCTACTATTCAGTGTCATACAGTGTGAACAGTCCTGTAATTCACAGAGAGTCACAAAAAACCACCAGAGCCCAAAAATGTCCACGTGTATCTACCATACATTTATAACATGACCAAGTGTTCTTTTACCTGATGATAACGTTCAAGGCTTCGTGCTCCATCACCACAGACTGGATGTCCTCTCTGCTCCACACACTCTCCAGTGTTCCCAGTATAGACGGCACCTGGGTGTGTGAAGCAACATGAATCATACAGCAGCAATGTGACACCTTTCACCCCTAAAAAACACCACCACCACCGAGGGACGGGTACAGAACCAAGTATTAAACAAGCCCTGAGGCTAAATTATAAAAGATCGCAGTATTGATGAACTCTGATGTTATCCGTTTTCTCTCTGTGCCGGGGCTGGGTTCACTATTCAATGACTTTCCTCCCAGGTCAAACTGCCTCTAAGATAACTGGAGGGTGACGCTCACCTTTTTGCCGACCACCTCTGGAGGGAAGTTCTGTTTGGAGATGACCCATAATGCTCTAGTGCATGTGTTCTTATCGGTCGACTTCACCACCAGGGAGCAAAGTGCTGAGAGGATTTCTGCTGCAAACGTTTCTGGAAAACAAATAAACAGAATCAACCTCGTTCCTACACGATTAAAATCACATCTGAAAATAATAACGTTGAATATATGCAGGTGAACGCACCAGGCACTCCAGAGACGACGTGAGAATGATACACGCAGAATCCTAAAGCTTGCAGAGCAGCTTGGCTCAGCTCTGCGTTCGGACTAGTGATGTGAGCCTGGGAATGACAAACAGGAGACGAGAACAGAGTTATGTGTCACAGACATCCAGAGCTTCAATGTGAATATGTCACGTGTTAACGATGTCTAAACGACTCACCAAGATGACTTTACCCAGACGAGAAAAGTGCTTTTCAACTGCAGGGAGAAACTGTCGGCCCTCTTCTCCGCTGAGCCGACTGAAGAGGAAAAGGAAATTACTGTCTGACTCTAATAAGGACTTGGACATGTCCAGAGGACAGTCAAAGACAAGGACGGTTAACGTACTTTGCAATGGTGAGGTAGGCGTCTGTCTGCTCGGGCTGTCCAGCAGCGTTGTCCTCCAGAGACTCTAGCAGAGGAAGGAAGCTGGAGCTGCTTGGAGGCTCTGCGGTCGCCATCATTATTACTCACGTCCGAGGCTTTCAGAAAGAGACACACAGGACAGAGTCAGGAGAAGGGAGGACAGAGGACATGTTGGACAAAGGGGAGAAAGAGCAGGATGAGTCTGATCAAGGTCAAGAAACAACCAAAGAGCAAACTCATCTCGTAATCTGTGTGTAATTTTGTGGTAGGAAAAGCAGCATTTCTGGATTCCAGCTTCTGGGGCGGCTACGGCTCAGAGATACAGCGGGACATCGTGAATCGATGCTGTATCACAAATGTCAATAATCGATTATGTAAATGTTTGTTTGTAACATGATGTTGGCGGAAGCAAAAAAGGTGGAAGTCAACTGTGAGGTCAGTGTGGCACGCGGACGAGCCAAAGCTAACTTGTACTAATTCATCCTCACAAATCTAATTTAATGTCTAAATAATTCCATCTCAGTGTTTTCGCTACATTCACGCTGCTGCTCCTTCAAAACATTTTTATATTCGGACGAATATTGCAAAAAAAACCCCACACATTCGGTATTCGGTGGAATAAGTGAAAAACAAGGCCGAATAATAGCGGCGTGGTTTGATAACGCAATCAAACAGCGTGCGGTGACGGACGGAGTAAAATGTCGGCAGTGTGGCGATATTTTCCTCCGTCCGTCACCACACTCACATTTCCAACTAAAATAGTTTTGTGCGGGCAAAATAAATCATTCAGCACGCTGTGCGAGTAGAGTTCAACCAGCAACAGAAACGAAACGGCGGTCACAGACACGGACAGGAATACGTATTCCTGTCAAATACGGCAGCACATGATAACGGCTTACTGGTGAGAGAGAAGTCCGACTCCAGGTGAATAATTTGTTGTCATGACTGCCCAGTAGTACCTGGACAACTGAGCCATGGCGGCACACAGTATGTGGCATATCAGAGGAGAAATGAGCCGTTCACATTTCTCTGTTTGTGGCAGGTAACAGTCCACAAACCTCACCGCACTTTAGGGACTGTTCTTTACTTGTCAGGGTGGCTGGTTGATTTTTATTTTATTTATTTATTTTATTTTGATCCTCCCTATGTTAATCACTTACTGATGCTGTTTTTGAAGTATGAAAAAGACAATAAGTAATTTATTCCATTCAAATATCATTGATGTGTTATAGAAAAGTGATTTATCTTTTTCTAAATGACAAAAGGCACATCTGCCTCATTTTTGCTGTGGTATCGTGATACTACTCAGAACCGTGATACTTTCACTGGTATCATACTGTGGTCTGTGGTCTGTACTCTCAAGTTAACCCGCTCTGGAGCAGGTTAGCTGTTCAGCCTCAGTTACCACAGTGATTTATCCTGATTAAAAAGGGAACCAGCTTTGTAATACTGAAAACCCTGAAGTTACCGCCTAACTCCAAATCCTGCGTCATAGTTCAGGCTTCTGCTGTTAAAGCTGACATATCAGTGAATAACAAAGTGTGTGGCCTGTGTTTGTTCACTGTGCCTGCTCAGACTGATCAGTGGTTTGTGTCAGCTCCTCAGAAACACCTCGCAGATGATGACTGAGCAGACAGACAGACAGACAGACGCCATAACTCACCTCAGATAGATTTATGTGGAGCAGCCTTCACCCTCCACTGTATCCAGAGCTGCAAACATGAGACACATGAAGACAAAAGGTTACTGGTGTGTGTGTGTGTGTGTGTGTGTGTGTGTGTGTGTGTGTGTGGACACAGAGGCCATCAGTGCCAGTTAGCAGCTTCCCCTCGCACACACACAGGAACCACACCAGGCCCGTCCGGTGTGTCCAGGTGTAAACAACACAGCTTCATCGCCACAGCACGGTTTCACATGTGTAACTACTCAGGGACCGAGTCAGTGAACGCATCTCGTCGGGCAGCACCAGCCAGCAGCCTGCTAACGGTGACTAGCTTGAAGTTAGCTAGCATGCTAACGTGCTCGGGTCTGGAGCTGGGAAAGTTTCCTGCGGGAGAAAGTGCGCTAACAGCGGCGAGACACCGGCGAGACACCGGCTCACCTCCCGGTGCACCTGCCCGAGTTATTCACACACACCAGTCACAGAATAAACAAAGCTAGCGAACAAATATTTACACTTTAGAGACACACACACACACACACACACACACACACACACACACACACACACAGAGTGACGGCTCACCTCGGAGTTGAGGACGAAGCGCAGGAAGCAGCAGCGACACACACACACCATTCAAACCAGTACAGCTCCACGGCCCAGTTCTCTTACTGGTGTGTGTCTCCAGCTCTTCGTCGTCGCTTCTTTAGCTTCTTCTTCTCTTTCGCTCCTCTGCCCCGCGAATTTGCTGGCGCCAAACCACCACGCCGACGTACAAAATTACCTTTGACCCCGCGACGTCACAACCGGGCCCGCCCCTTTTACCTTATAAGGGAAACAGCAGGCTGCCGGAAAATATTATAACAATAATAATAATAATAATTAAATTCAGTAGAACTTTATTTATCCCGAACAACAATTAACACCCACAAAATATTATTTATTTTTTATGTTTATTATTTATTTATTTATCCAACTGGGTGGTAAACACACTGGGGATAGTTGTGTATCAGTTGCAAATAAATTTGGGAATTTATTGAAATAAAATATGAGTTAAAAAACAGAAATGTTTTACTTGCACCTGCTCCTTGTTGGACACTTTCATCTTTGTCTTGTTTGTTTGTCATAATGTTTTCATGTTTTTATTTTGGTTTGAAATACAGTCAGTCATTCCTCTTTACACTCTGTGTTCAGACAACAGAGTGTAAAATGACTCAGTAAACACTTAAACTATGCAAACACACCAATAACAGCGAGCGAGGGGGAAACTACAAGACATGCAGGTATCAAGTGTCCAACTGTATTGTTTGTTGATTTTGTTTATCCTTCACAAAAAACACCAATTTGAGGTTTATTATTTTTGCCCCTAATCCTGCTTCATACCGAAGGAAACCCACATTTTCCCACAGTAATGTAAAGTCTTTATGGTTCATGATCAATCTGCAAAATCCTTCCAGAATTTCTTGGCGTGAGAACGAAGCCAGAAAAGGTGTAAAACACTTGTGTTGCACTTTGTGTTGATGTCTTTCTTATATACATCTGCATGTAGTGATTGGCAGGATGATATTTATGAATAATTTTGAAGGACACCTCCTTAACCTTATTCACAGGAAGTTATTTATGAGGAAACATTCAAACCTGAGACAAACCTAGACACATGGCAATATCAAGACACATGTTAGCCTATATTTCTATATTATTAGATTTATTATATTTCTATATTAACACAGATGAACACTGAGTATCATCACTTAAGCTTATATACATTTGACCTCGCTGACTCTGCTGCTGTTTATCCCTCCACTGTCACTTTTACCTTTAACTTTGTCTTTAATTGCTCTTTTAGTTTCTATTTTCTACTTGTATTTTTATTCTATCTTTGCATACACCAATAAGCTGTGTGTACTACTACTGTAGGTCAGGGGTCGGCAAACTGAACTGTCAAAAGAACCATTTTTGTCCAAACCAAAAATAAAAATAAAATGCCTGGAGCAGCAAAAACATATTTGAGCCTTATAATGAAGGATTCCAGTAGAGGTCGTCTGAGCCTTCAAGGCCTTTCAGCACCACCTTCCGAAAAGCTGGTACCATGAGACAATCCCATAGAGCTGGAGAAATGTGCCCACTTCCTGTTTGCACATCAGCACAGTCTCAAGATCAGAGTCACCAGTTCAGTGTCTGACCAAATGTCTCCCCTTCTTCTGTTCCTGAGATATGACGTTAAAACATGATGTCACAGACAAGCTGACCTTTGACCTTTTGGATATCAGATGTCATCACCTCATTTTATCCCGTAAGACACACCTGTGCAGTTTTATTGTAATTAGTGTTTGAATTCTTGCAGTTTGGCCGAAAATATGTCGTGTGAGGTCACAGTGACCTTTAACCTTCAATCAGCAAATTTGAATCAGTTTCATTGTTGAATCTAAATTGACAGTTGTGCCAAATTTGAACAAATTCCCTCAAAGTGTTCTGAGGACGCTGCAGTCATGAGAATGGGACAACCAGAAAACATAATGCCTCCGCCGCAGCTATGGTCGGCACAGTTAACCCAGATTCCTCTTATCAAATACCAAATACCAAATACCAAATACTGTGCTTGATGCGACGGCTGGCTGTGAAAAAAATACTTTGCATAGTTAAAGTTTATAAAAATTAACTGGAATAAAAAGAAACCAGATCTGTTTTCTGTAAATGAAGCCTCAGGACAAGTGAACGCAGAGTTAGGACTGTTGACTTTATTTAAACACAAGAACAACGTCACAGATTCATTTCATACATCAGCTTCAAAGACTGACGACTTACAGTACATGATGAAAACAATGACATCATAAATACAGCAACAGGATTACATCAGTGTTTGAAAGCACCGCTCAGTGAAGATACTGGGTGTGATTCTGTGAGTACAGAGACGCATTAAAGGCAGTGTACTGGAACTGGAAGCCACCGGCTGTGACTGAGGCGTCAGACAGGAACTTCAGCGTCATCACGTTTCCTGTAAAACAAAGACAGACGGTTTGTTTTTTAAAAATCCAGAGACTCGTCTGTGTGGAAAAATGCAGTGTATGAAATGACGAGGACGTCTCACCTGTACTGATGATGTCATCAGGTAAATAATCGCCACAGAATCTGTAAACAAACAGATTAGGAAATGATCTTGAGTCAAAGTCAAGTTCAAAAGCGTTTTAGATACTTCTTACTTTCCCCCTCAGTGATCCTCACCTCCCAGCGAAGCCGGAGACATCGTCGTAGCTGTCGTACACCTCCAGGTAATCTGCCAGACAGCCCGTGTCATCCTCCACATCGAACTCCATGAAGTGGAGGTGGATCCTCTGGCCCAGGCGCACACGGATGTGCCAGTAGCAGATCTGTTCGTCCTGATACTCCTCAGGGAAGCCAGGAGACTGAATGATCCTCTGCTGGTCTGTCAGCACCCCGCCACACTCCTTGGCTGTAAGACATATGTGTGACATGTAGACGATAAATTAACTGCTCAGATGACATCACAGATACTAAACATTGGAACAATTTGATGCGGATACACACGTACCAGCAGTGTGACACAAGCAGGAAGTGGAAAATATGGCCAAAATTGGGTGTTGGGTCGTTGTTGTACCTCAAATACAGGTACGATACATCAGAATATCCTCTTACAAAGTGTTTTATTGACAAGTTTGACCCCAGATCTGTTGTACAGGTGCACATAGACGCTTCAGTATTAACCCCATTTTACCTAGACTGTGTGACAAACATGTTCCACTGGATCCATGAGTGTAAACTTTTAATATTCGATATAGGAGGATATTAGGACCAATAAAAACTAGTAAACATCACTGTTGCAGTTTCTCCTGGGTTGGGCCCTTTTGTTTTTGAGCTACACTGACTGGACTTTCAGGAACAGATGATCAGACAGTGAGGACACAAAGAGAGGAGAGGATCATGTTGACCTGAGCATTCCACAGCGTTTAGTAACCAGGCCTGTGAGTGAAGGAGCTTCAGACAGTCTCTGTATAATAAGGCGCCTGGCACCACCAGAACAGAGACACAGGACAGGTTGACCAATCTGGAACATCCCAAACAGCTGATGCGCAGAAATGTTGCTGTCTACATTCTGAATCCTTCATACTTTCAGATTTGTTTGATGCACATCGACGATTAAAAAATGCTACACTTGAAATGAAACAGAAGAAGTAGGAATGGACTGCACTTGTGTTGCGTCTTTCTAATCTTCCGACCACTCAAGGTACTTTTACACTATATGTCACATTCACACGCACATTCACACACTGGTGTCTGAGGCTACCATGCATGGTGCCACCTGTACTCAATAACCAATCACACACTCTCACACACAGATAGAGGAGCCGTCAGGAGCAGTTTGGGGTTCAGTATACTTTGACATGCTGGACGACGATGGACCGGAGGAGCTGGGATCAAACTGCTGATCTGATTTGTGGACGACCCGCTCTACCTCTGAGCCACAGCTGCAACCTGTGGAATTTTGTTCTTGTGTGTTTCAGTGTTCGGCTCCTACGAACCTGTTAGTGTTTGTTTATTTAAAGTTCCAGAGGACTGAACAGAGAGACGAAAACCATGACAACACTTACAAGATTACTCCAAGATAATCTGACTGTTGGGGTCAAACAAACTTAAGACAGAGGTACTGTATGAGCCAGATGTAAAACACTTAGGAGCTCCCCATTTGAATTTATGAGAAGTGATTTCAAATTGTCCGATCCATCTGAATCGTGTGCCTCCAAGTTTATCAATTCATTTTATTGATGGCAGCATGTTTTTTGAAAGTCGAACTCATGCGTTCATGCTGCTAGAAACGTGCAACAAGTAAGAGTCATAGCGGAGAGGAAGAAACGGTCCAAAGCCTGGCTTCATTTCACAAAGACAGACAACATCAGTGTTGCTTATATATCTGGAAAATGATCTTTTCAGTCGAGGGTGGAAACACAAACAATATGCTGAAACATCCTTCTCAGCAACATGGACTTTAAGTCCAGTCTGTCTGTGTGGGAAGGTCTCTAGATCCTCCAGGAGGAGCTGGAAAGTGTTGTTGAGGAGAGGGATGTCTGGGGTGCTTTGCTTGGCCTGCTGCCCCCGCGACCTGGTCCAGGATAAGCGGATGAATATGGATGGATGAATGTTTTGAATGTGGCGTCTGAATGTCTGGTGCGAAGGCAAAACCTTCTTGTAAATTATTCCAAGCTCAGGGTGTGCAGTAATAAATGTACATTTCTTAGCTGACAGACACCAAACGCGTCCCAACCAGAGCTCCTGCTAACTGTGCTCCATGATCGTAGATTCAGTAAACTCAAACCAGCGACACATTTTTCTGTCGCAGCAGTAGACGACAGCTCCGAAGCACCGTCAGCCGAGGACACGAGGATAAATGTGGTGTCTGTGCTCGCAGACGAAGCGACCACTTGAGACTGCCCACAGTGTTTTCCTTTAATCAGTCGGTGGGTTTGTGCATCTGTTTATGTGAAGGGTTCGGGTTTGGAGGGTCGGTCTGCTGCGTCAATTCAGAATATGGAAAAGAAAACCTTTTGTTGACTGAAGAAGAAAATCAAACACACATTTGGAGACTTGTGACAATGACTTCAAAGGTTTAAACACCAGACGTTCTGCAGGGAGAAGAAATGTGATGTTACCAGCTGGGACGGCCGGGCTCGTATTGTTTTCACCTTTTCAGTGTGTGTGTGTGTGTGTGTTTGTCATTATGGCAAAATGTGGTTCCTGTTGTAGTACCACAGGAGCAGTTTTGAGAACTCTATCAGGTGCTTATCAAATCAAATCAAATCAAATCTTTATTTATATGCCCCCACTCATACTTGTTGGATTCTCTTTAGGCACACACACAGAAGCAAGAGCGCCTACGCCAGAGAAAGTTACTCTCTGGGCCGACTACCTTTTAACACTATTCTTTAACCAATCATATATGTCTGTCTGTCTGTCTTGTCTTTCTGCCACAACTGTACGAGATACATCCATGAGACTTCACAGGTTTGTAGTTGGGATCACAATGATAGGGCCTATGATATGAAACACAATGAACAAATATTAAGGTGAACACAACAAACAGAGTGGCGTGTTTTTTATTTGCAGATTGTTCAAAAAACTAAGCTGACATCACTGAGTCTCACCTGGGATTCCACAGCTGATTGATTTTTAAAGAAATATTAAACTTTTCATTACAGGGTGTTAATGTTCCCTTAATATGACCTTCTGCTCTGACAGTGAACCTCGTCACCTCTAAGTATTAAAATTGGAAGTTATTAAGAAATCAGAGAAATTATGTTTGATTTCATGCACATTTTTTAGTGTTTTAAAATGTCTCAGTTTCTAAATAGAGCTGGATCAATAAATCACTGGTCGATGTGATCAGGATATTTAAGCTCACCACAGACACATCTGTATTAATATGTCGACAATGTGTCAGCCAACAAGTTATCAGAAATAGATGTTGCAGTTACAAAGTTTGTCCAGCAGGGAGCACCTACAAGTTTCAATTTTATAAATGTTTCAGTAAATATATTGATAATAATTCTATAATAACCAAGTTCAAGCTGCAATAATCAGCAGCTGATCAGATGACTGTGTGATTTTAACCCTTTCAAACCTGGATTGACATCTATTGTCTTGTGCTGCGTTCAGGTGCCTTTCACAAGCACCTGAAAAAAATGGTTTGATTTCTACAGAAAACATCAGCAAAAAAGGCAGTGAGCATAATTAGAAAAGTCTTATTACAAAATTATCTAAAACTAGGGAAATGTCAAGGTTTGAATATGTATTTAAAATTACGTCACAGAAAATAAATAAATAAATTATATTATTTAATTAAATTTTTATCTATCTTTTCAGGTAATTTTGGTGCGTTTTTGGCTTTTTACTTCGCTTTTACTTTCTTTTTCGCTATTTTCAGGCACATTCTTGTTGTTTTCTTTTTTTTTACTTTTCTTATTTTCAGAAAATTTCTTGTTTTTTTACCTTTTCTTTTTTGCTTATTTTTTTTTTAGGTAATTTTCTTGTTTGTTTTTTTACTTTTCTTTTTTGCTTATTTTTAGGTAATTTTATTTTATTTTATTTCATTTTTACTTTTATCTTGCCAATGTTCAGGCCATTCCATGAATTTCTAATTGCCTTCTTTCCGTGTTATGACAGAAAATCATGCCAATTTGCTCAGGTTTCAAAGGGTTAAAGGAGTCGCTCATAGTGATGATGAGTCCACAGAGAATCATCAGCTCTCTCAGGTCATCGTCATCGTGGTATTTCAGCTGCAGCTGTTATCAGAGACACAGCTATAAGGACTCACTGTTCTTTACCTGCTCAGCAGCAAACACACACACACACACACAGTTTGACAGGAACTCAGGGTATGATCCCAATCACATACTCTTCTTCTTTTAGCAGGTACTGCAGCTGCCCTTAAAAAGTACACACTGTTTCATGCCCTATGCACACAGTCAGGACAGACTACTGTCTCATAACATCATGCCCTGACCTTTGACCCTCTTGCTTATATATCTAAAACAATGCCAGGCTTGTTTGAAACTTGTTATGTCCTTTTGTTGTTGGTAATCTTTATAATTATTTTGTTCATTTAAATAATGGATATATTCCTATTATTACTATTCGACTGGTCATCAGTTACTGAATATGTTGTCATCCGTCATTGTGACCTCTGACAGCTGCCTGCGTCTCAGTCGACAGGACATATGTTCCGCTGTGCAGAGGACTGTGGGTCAGAAAAGCATGCTGACCTACAGACTGGATGTAGGAGAACATCCTGGTATTTCTGCCGTACTCTATTGATGACACACTGTTAGGGATGCATGATAATATCAGCATGTTATCCGTATATTGGATTTGGCTTTAAAATAAAATATCAGAATCAACCAACGTGCTAATTTGTGCCAATATGATAAACAGATATATATTGACTGGTTGCTCTGTGAACTCAAATGTAGATCAGAACCTTGTGTCAAGTGTTCACTGACAACAGGAAACAACAGGATACACAGAGAGCTGATGCAAAAATATAGAAAATGAGAAAGTGTTAAAAAGCCTTTACTGTCGTGGCTTAATCATTAAAAGAGCCATCAGCTCACCTGGTAGAGCACACACCTTTGTCCTTATCGTAGCAGCTGGGGTTCAATTCCAACCCACAGCCCTTTGCTGCATGTCATCCCCTCCACACTAATACTGTCCCATTAATTAAAGTTAGGAAGCCCTAAAAATACCTTTAAAAAACATAAGTTTTTACATCTGTACATCAAACTATGGACAATCAATTTTCCTTTCTTTTGATTGATACATGTTTATACATTGATTTGTGTTTTATATTTCTACCTACCGATGCTTCCTGTTTGCACTCTGGCTCTCTGCTGCTGTAAGGTTGCAAATGTCCCGCTGAGGGATGAATAAAGAATTATCTTATCTTATCTTTGACAGATTTCTTAAACCACCACAAAGTTAAACAACGCGCTCAGAAAACAAAAGGCTGTGTATCATTATTTTTCTTAGCGCTCCTCGAATTTTCTTCTTCTTCTTCTTCTTCTTCTTATTATTATTATTATTTAATTTTAAATGAAACGTTCTTTATAGATCAGACAATGAAATAACAGTGCTGCACAATGCAAACACAAATACACAGTCAGGGTGTTACATACGGTAAGTAGGCCTACATGGATTAAAACACTTCGAAAAATAAAGATAAACCAGAGAGGTTTTTTCAGTCAGAGGATTCGGGGAAGAAAGTTTGGTTATCGGCTATCGTCCAAATGAGTTGTTAGATATCGGCAAATAAATCCAATGTTGTGCATCCTTCATGTATTGTGACATGCTAAATCTTTTTCTCTCACACTATATAGTGTGGCGATGTGGGTACTGAAACGCACAGACAGTCAGAGACATAACTGAACATATAGTGGGGCCTTCAGCAGCTACAGAGATATTTTGGGACAGAAACAAAACTTCAGTGTGTTTTTTTCTTCTACGCCACATAAAAGACAAATTCCCGTCTCCTTGTGACAAACAATAAAGTTTTTGTGATGTTGAAATAGTGGTTTTATTCAGCTCACTGAGGCCACAGTGGCAAGTACATTCAGAGCTGCTTTTGTCACTCAGATGTTTATTTCCAAAATATTGCTTTTAAATGTTTTCCAGACGCACTTAAAGGACATGACGGATAAAATGTCTCTGGCTCATTATGAATCAGGCGGATTGTGAAATCAGCCGTGGTGGGTTTTAAACCACTCAGTCAATGTGCAGCCTATGTGCCAGTTATCACTTCCTCCACTCACATCTTATCCACACTGATGTTCCTGCTTCCTCCAGATTTATTCTTGGTCGGGTTGTGATAACATGATAACTCACAGGGTGGGACTGAGACTGTGGCTTTGAGTCAGGACCAACACAGAGTCCCCCGTCTCACTGCGTCTCACTGCGTCTCACTGCGTCTCACTGCGACTCACTGCGACTCACCGCGGTCCCATCCTGAACTGCTTCAGATCTCTGTATCATCCCTTGCGTGTGACTGGAAACCTCCTGAGTGAGTCTGTGCAGCCTCACACTCCATGACTATTCTTACCCTGCTGGCCTGGTCTCCCCAACCGGGACTGACACTCGGGGTGACTACGCTTGTGTATGTTCACATTTGA
This sequence comes from Epinephelus cyanopodus, assembly GCA_026686955.1. NCBI lineage: Eukaryota > Metazoa > Chordata > Actinopteri > Perciformes > Serranidae > Epinephelus > Epinephelus cyanopodus. The sequence continues at coordinate 39,536,156 of CM048927.1, read as the reverse complement.
AATGATACCAGTACAGATTCCAGTATCTAGACTTTGGTACCACTTTGTCTGTAATAAAAAATAAAAAACAACAACTTTTGGACCAGCTGTGGGGGTGACGTAGTCGACTAAACCGCATTTCTGCTCCTCTGCTCTTCTCTAATCACATGTAGAGCTAATTTTCTGGCACTGTTTCCCTGCTTGTGTGCGTCTGCTCATCTAGCAGTGATACTAGACTGTTACTGAAAATATAGAAAGGAAGCTGGACTCGACACCAAACTATGCCGGCACTGTAACGCATGTTTTGGCGTGCTGAGAAGCCAACTGAGCAACCAACAAAGCGACTAATGAATGAACAACAGAGAGTCTAATAGAGGGAACAAATAAGCAGTCAACAAAGAAGCCAATGGAGCAGCCAGTGGAGCGAACAACTGAGCAGCCAACAAAGTGGCCAATGGGGTAGCTGACAGAGCAGCCAGTGGAGCAACCAACTAAGTGACCAACGAAGCGACTGACGAAGCTCTAACAGAGAGCGACTAGCAGAGCTCTTGGCCAGCTTCCCAGCTTCAGGGCGCTTCTGCCTCTTGACTGAGGTTACACCTGGCAGGTGTACCTGCACCAGGCCATTTCCAGGAACAAGAGTTCTTTCCAAAAGCTACAACTCTGATGCTTGAAATACTTTGCTGCAAATGTAATGTCTTCACACCCTTTGGTCTCCCTTTTTTCATCTGTTGTCGAATGTGCTGCAGCGAGTGATGGAGAACAAGCTGAACCCAGCATGCCGTTACAGAGGTGTAGCAGTTAGTGTCAATATAATATATGGTGTGTATATAATGCACTTTGAATAAATACGTCCCGTGGATCTCAGTAGCTCACACAATTGACAAAGTTTGAAGTGAATCAAATTAACGGTTGCTGAGAAAATTGAGGGTCATACTGAGAGTTATAAAACCTGTACTCACAGTTTGGGTTGTAGCAGTACACGTCCCATTTTTCACTTTTGTTCCGCCTGTGTCCATAGTCAATGATGCCGATCCTCCCAAAGCCACAGTGGGCGCCAGCTTTGACGATGGGGTAACCAACTCGTCCTTTGTCGAACCATCCAGCAGAACACACATGGAAACCTGAGCAAGAGAAGAAAACAACCACTCACTCAATTAAACTCTTTTCTGCCGGCCAGCCACTTTCTTTTGAACTCTGCCAAACAGAGCAGCCTCAAAAGAAAAACCTGGACACCACAGTTCTGGTGGCCATTACCATTTTTTCCCTGTTTGTTGTTTTGTTGTTCTCTGTTGTGTGTGGAGACGGGGGGCTTTAGAGTTACAATCAGCAGACCCCACTGAGCCCAGATAAAGAAGAAACCTCCTGGGCAGAGAGCTGTGGGGAGACTCAGCTGTAACTGCTGACAGGGAGGCGGATCGAGTGGCTGGATTTAATCTCTGTGCCAAAGGAACGGTGATGTTACCCACCCAAGAAGGTGTTAACAGACTTTTACGACAGTCGTGGGGCCGGTTAAAACTTGGCATGGAGTCATAAAACAGCAAAGCGCTCGTGGAAAGAAGTGCTCACTCACTGCTTCCCAATGACCTTTACCCTGTGGACCTCTTTTTATGCACGTTAAAAGCATTCCAGCTGGTTTAGAGATGTAGCCTAGCACTTCTGTTACATCAAACATGATGTTTAATGTGCTTCATGGGAGAAAGGAAAGATAAACACAACCCTCGCTGCTTTCATTTGATGCTGCCAATGATGAAAGAGTGAAACATAATGAATCATGATCCATCTCTGTCAGCAGGAGCTGTGTGTGTGTGTGTGTGTGTGTGTGTGTATTGTTCATGAGTTTGCTGCAGACCTATTTGACGAGCTGCCTCCAGTTGGTCGTAAGTGGCCAGCTTCCCTCCCTCGTACTTGCAGACAGCCTTGGCCTCTTTATAAGTCAGCTGGTATCTCCCTTTGCGCGATTCCCGGTGGTAAACTCCAGCTGCTTGTTCTGTAGGAGAGAAAGACACAATAATAAACTGCTGCCACTGTCTGAAGCCAAGAGAGAACCCACAGTGACCTGCAGTGGAGGGACAGCCATGCTACAAAAATTACACGCTACACAGGATGCCTTGCTGTAGATTACAGGGACAGCTCACCCCTAAACCGATTCAGCATGTCGAGGTGCCGTTTGTGACAGTGAGGCCCAACAGTGAATGATATCACTCTGATTAGCAGTTCAGCTCAGTGCACGAGAAGAGAAATGGAAGTGAGGAAAGTAAACAACAAGCTAAAGTCCAGAGGGAGTGAGACCAAAACCAACTTGTTCCATAAGGTCGGATTATTTTTCTCTTTGGCAGAAACGTTTCCTGATGGTTTGTGTTGTTAATGTGCTAACTGGCTAACTAGCATCAAGACGCTCTTCCTGTTTCCCTTTTTGAATGATAAATACAGACGACAGCCGTCTGCTGGTGTGGACAGTTATTCCTACGTCCTGATTGGCAATTGGTTGAAGTCTTTGCCGTGAGTTCATGTGCAACTTTTTGGCTGAGACACGGCAACGTGAGACGATGCCGCCGGGGCCGTCATTGCTGTTAATTCAGTTTGGTGTGTCTGGGCCTTTACAGCTCAGCTGAGGACACCATTGATGTTTACATCTCACTCTCTCACAAGCACAAGCCTCTCGTCCATGAGTAGATGCACTCTTCCTTCTGCGGGGTGATTAGTGCTGTGTACTGTTCACATTTGAATGAATACTGGTGCCAATTCTAGTACCTGGAATTTGGTACAGGTATTCAACGCTAACTTTCTCAGTACTAGTAGCACTAGTATCGTTCGAGCAGACACACACAAGCAGAGACAGAAGATTAGCTGCAGATGATTAGAGAAGAGCATCAATCCCACAGCTTGTTCAAAATCTTTTTTGTTTTTATTATGTAAAAGCGTTGGATAACTCCACTGGAATTGGTACCAATATTGGATCAAATGTGAACGGTACATAACCTTAATCACTGCGCGGAGGGAAGAGTGCATCTACTCATGGATGAGCGGATCATGTTTGTGACAGCGCAACATAAACATTAATGGCGTCCTCTTTAGCTGAGCTGTAACGTTAGCTGGCTCAGTGGTGTTAGGTGAGCTCACAGTAGATGTACACTTCCTTCGTGTGGTGATTCAGTGGGCAGGTGTAGTTTGGTAGAAAGAAAATAGTTCCTGCAAGAAACTGCTCACAACAAAGTCTGTGGATTATCTGAGTTACTGGCTGCTTTGAGCTCCACAAGCTGAGTGTCATCCAGTTCCATTATACTGGAGAGACACCAGACATCTCTATGGCCGATCAACACTCTGCAGCTCACACCAAAACAATGTATAGTGATAAACAGCACTGACTTTGGAGTGAACTGTCCCTTTAAACTGCTCAGCAGAACGTAAAGAAGTTTAAATGAGCTCAGCCTTAAACATCTACAGCAGCAAAATGCAACACACACATTAAAGCAGCAGCAATATGAATCTAAAACCATCAGATATGTTAATAAAACGCTGACAGGGAACATTTTACTGCACAGTCAGTAAAAACAGCTGAAACATACTTTCAATTAATTAAGGTCTTAGATTCAGGACTTTACTTGTTGTTAAGTTTGATCATTAGTACTTTTACTTAAGTAAAGGATCAGAGTACTTTTTCCACTGCTGGTGATCTTTACCTGAGCTTCTGTACTTAACACACAATTAAAGGATTTACCTGATGTTGGTTCGACAGTCGAGCAGGTGACAGTGTTTTTAGTGAGAGGCTGAAGGTCAAACTGAGCCAAACATAAAGGTTGTGACACTTCTCTACATTTTGGAAGTTCACCAACAACTCCGTCATTTGCTCTCTGGCCTCCCTGGCGGGGAGTCCTCTGCTGATCCTGTTTTGGCTTTACGCATGCATGACTGCAGAGCTGAGCAGAGAGCGCTCAGAAAGTAACCTCAAGTTGATAATTTGACTTGTTTGATGGATGTTTTGTGAACTTATTAAACTCATGTGCTCACTGCTGCAGGAAGCTGCTGACTTTTCACCTCATCAGGTTCTCTCTCAGCGACTGGCTTAACATAAAACATGCAGTAGAGGAGAGAAGTTGCACATGTAGTAGAAAATGCTGTGCATGTGATTCAGGTGAGGCAAACTCATTAGCAATATGAAACACTCTCATTACTCTCACCTCAAAAACATAAAATATGGACCTTATAAAGTGAGTCAGTCAGCAGCTTGTTATATTTATATAAAAGCACACAGTAGGAGAGGCTGTAAAAACTCACTAACATTATTTCCAGCCAGTTTTCCCCCAAAGTAATGAAACCACTATAGAAAATATCTGAATGAACTGTTTTCTGTGACTGATCTGTTTGCATGTTTGGAAAGTCCTGAGATGAAGTCATTTCCTCTGTGTTTACTGGAGGTCATAAACATGCAGTCTGGCACAGGAGAGCTGCTGGACCGGTGCTTTGCCTTGATCAGTCCTTGTTACTCCTCACAGTGTGCCTTTATACGAGGATATTATTTGCTGTGTTTGCATAAACTGACAGAAACAAACTGAGGTAAAAGGGGCCGACATGTGGATTACATGTGAGGGAAATTAAGTTTGTTACTACGGCTAAAAAATGAATTCAAACTGTGCTTAAAACATGATGAAATACAGAGCAACACTGGTTAATGTTGAAAATGCTGTTTGATAATCAAAATAAACCGCAGATTATAATTTACTGGTTTTGATAGAGGAAATCATCTTGTTTAATGAACCACAGAAGTTTTATTATATATAAATGGTCACTACTTGATATTTTGGATTTTAACTTCATCACAGTTACTATAATGAAAAGAGTTCAGCTGCACGTGGTTCTTAACAAAGCTGTCACAGACTAATTAACATTTTTCCAGCTACACCGACGACCATAAGAGCAAAAAGCAGATATTTACCCAGCCAAATTGAATTATGAAATATTCCGTTTTTGAAGCCCCATGCCTGCGCCTCCTTCAGCAGGAAGCCGAGCGTCCAGAGGAGAGTGAAGAAGTGCATCCTGCAGCTGCTCCCCCCAGATGTTTCCAGGAGCTCTCTGCCTCCTCTGCCTGCTGCTGCTGCCTTTATACAGGAGGAGCGACTGCTGCCCCCGACAGAGGCGGGAGTTCACTGCTCAAGGAGCTACTGCATGTTTGTTAACGACAGCTGCTGCTCAATGGTTTGAGTATTAACACACAGTTTTGCTCTTTTCTACTTTCTGTTAATGGATATTGCTCTACATTTATCTGACAGCTGACAGTTGGTACCTAACAAAGTATTAAAACATGCTGGTGAAGAAAGTCTTGTAATTCTGAAAAGCTGCAGCTTCATGACACAACAGGCACAACTGTTTGACTATAGAGGAAGCTGAAGATACTTGTCAAGTTCTAAAATTTAAAATTTAATTTGAAGCTAAAAAGTTCAAAAACATCAATAATTTAACTCCCTTTCTAAATCATTTTATTAATTATACTTTTAGTTATTAAAAAGTTACTTTTTCTGTAACTTAAAGCTGCATGAGTTTATTTTTGGCCACTAGGGGGCAGAAGAACTACACACCAAGATGAAAAACAGATAATCTTGACATGCATAAATAATGTAAAGGGACATTTCAGTGATTTTACAGTTCAGTCTTTATCAAAGTACCACTCAAAGAGTGTGATAACCATGGACTGTATGAAATAATGGACGTGACAAGCGTGACGTCACCCATTGGTTTACGGACTCCTGTTTTGTCAACCTGGTAGAAACGGGGCTGAGCGGTGAGAATGAACCAAAACAAACCAAAACAATGAGCTAAAAGAGACAAAAACATCACGTAGAGCTGCAGAGGTGGGAGATCATGGTCTGTGTACATTACATGTTGTCATTTAATGTTCCTGTGATTATATTGCTAATGCAGCTTTATTTAAAGTGTCAGTTTGAATGTAGGATAATTTCTTGAGCTACATTTATGTTTTAACAGATTTTTTGAATTCCTGTGCCCACACAGCTCCCCTGCAGACTCCCATCAGCACAGTTTCACAACACACAGGCCACAGGTGGGCTGTTATAATCGAATGAAAGGAGCAGAACACGATACCATGTGTGGTATTCCAGATGCTAAGTGTCTAATGTGGTGCACCACCAGCTGAAATATGGACTGTGGTTTGCTCAAAGTTTGGAAATAGAATGTTTCTTAGCAGCAACTTCAGGGCCAACTTCAGGGCCAACTTCAGGGCCAACCACACGCCTGACTGAAGCCCAGGGTTCAATCTGCAGACTACATTTTCACTCAGTTAAAGCTGACCAATTAAGTTTCAGTTGCATCATGATGCAGACGTTCAGAGTAAATGTGGTCACAAATTTCTGAATGTTTTTATTTTCATATAAAGATAAAAAAATCAATATTACTGAGATACTTAACGCTGCTCTGATCAATACCTTTATATTAGCAACAGATTAAACATATAATACAGTATGAAATGAGAACCCAGATAATCACCAGTTCTGCAGTTGGCCTCGGCCCTGCAGAGCATTTTAGTGTCCTTTAACTCTTTGTGGTTTCATGGCTTGCAACTCTGAGGCTTTGGTTTAGTCTCATTATTATTGTTTTCATTTCCAAAACCTCTTAAACTCAGCATGCACTAACTGCTCAGCAGCAAACAGCAGACAGACACAGTCAGAGAGGAGCCGGTGAACATGGTGGAGCCTTCAGAGGCTGAAGAGTCAGATTCTTCCTTCAGGAGGTGGTGGAGACCAAAACAGAGCTGAAAGAGAGAAATCATGAGCCTTACATCAGCAGGTGACCAGAAACATGACTGCAAACGCACAGTGATGTTGCTTCATGTCTGGTGTAAAAATAGGGAACTGTTAACTACAACATTCACAATATCAACTGCATGAGGTCATTTTATCAAGTCACCAGAAAAAAAAAGGAGGCGCCATGGATACGTCACATTTGTACATTATGTTGTTGATACTGAGGCTGTGGTTAATTTGTGGTTCAGTTTAGGCACAAAAAACACTTGGTTATGGTGAGGAAAAGATTATTATGAAATAAACGCTTCTGGCAGTACAATCCCTGCTAGAAATACAGCAATGTCTTCATAAAATAAATCTAGAATTACCACCTTGTAATGAGATAAGATAAGATAAGATATACTTTATTGATTTCCCAGGGGGGAAATTCATCACATCCAAAACTTGTGACATATAAGAAAGCCTTAAAATATTCAAGTATCACAGCAGCACAAGACAAAAGCAAAGGACATTAAATAGAATAATAGTACGCCTCCATGAACCAGTCCACCCTGTGGTTGTATGACTCCGCCCACCAGTCCACCCTGTGGTTGTATGACTCCGCCCACCAGTCCAGTGTCTCTGACAGTCTCCATCATGTCAGTGAAAACATGGAGGCTTCACACACAGAAGATCTATACAATCAACAGTTTCAAGATTAGAGTCACCAATTCAGTATGTGACCAAATGTCTCCCCTTCTGTTCCTGAGATATGACGTTACAACATGATGATGTCACAGTCAAGCTGACCTTTGACCTTTTGACCTTCATTATTTTATCCTGTTAGACATTTGTCTTAAAGTTTGTCATAATGCGAGGTCACAGTGATCTTGACCTTTGACCTTTGTCCACAAAATTCTAATCAGTTTATTCTTCAGTCCAGGTGGACGATTGTGCCAAATTTGAAAGAAATGTCCTCAAGGCATCTTGAGATATTGTGTTCACAAGGAGGTAAACACGTATACAGTAACAACAGACTTGATTTATGAGGCACTTTTCAAACAAAGTTACAAAGTGCTTTAAATTGTTGATCCTGGATTTAAAACAGATTCAAACAAATAAAATGAGGCAATCTGAAGAAATACAAAGAACAATAAATAATAAAAATAAAACAGACAAAACACCGTCATTGATGCAGATGAGCAAAGCCACTAACTGCCCCGTAGATAACGCTGAGGAATATCAAATCAAACAATTAAATAAAACAATTACTGATGACAATACAAGAAAATAACAACAAAAATAATCAAATAAGACATAAATGAAATAAACTGTGTGCTAAAATCAATAAAAAAGCTTTTTTGAACAGATGAGTTTTAAGAAGAGATTTAAAAGACGTCACTGATTCAGTACATACAAACATATGTACAGAGGGACGGACGAACGGACAGACTGAAAACAAAGTTCATGGCACTGTCTCGTCTGGAAATGCAGCGATATCTCCGTAAAAAGCACTAAACCTCTGAGTCCTTACTTCACAAATAAATCACCTCTACATCACTTTAAAACGCTGATATGTCTGAAATGTGTAAATGTATTTGTGGTTTGCAGAGACACACTCTAATATGTCAGTGTCGGTTTATAGCTTGTTGAAATGTCCAGAGAACAATCAGCTAATGTAGATTTAAGATTCGTCAAAGAAAAACCAGAGAGATGATTGAAATGAGGAACTGGCAACTCAGGAATCCAAATGTGATGATGTTGTACAATTTCATTATTATCTCAGTGCTGTATGAGTCTGTCTGCTCAGTCAGTTGGGTGGAGTCTTATAAAATGGGGGTCCAACAGGGCAGCGAGTGTGTGCGGTATATTTTGTGTCAAACAATGAGGTAATGCATAAAATACACATTCGCCTTTTCCTGAGAAAACCACACGTCAATATTCAGATGGTAAATTTAGTGTTGTTACGATGGAGCACAAAAACAACAGGACGCCTCTGAAACATGACACCCTGTTTCCTCAGAATCACAGGTCAATGTGAGAGGGCGCACGCACACACACACACACACACACACACACACACACACACATACACACACGACCAATGGCTGCTGGGTATAATTGCCCTGAATTGGTTCCAGATCTGGGAGGAAATGATGTGCCGCCTCTCCCATTCAAACCCACACACGGAAAGTCCATCTCAGACGCAGTAATTGTGACATACTGTACGTTACAGCTGCGTTTACCAGCAGATTCATCATCGTTTCCATGTGTCCTACAAGGTTACGCAGCTCAGAGTGAGTCGTCTATATCATGATTAAACTACAATAAAAGTGCTCTTAATTTTTTACACTGCTGACATCACGTCTGTAATTACAAAGAAAAACACGTTAATGTGTCCAGAAATAGCAGCATGTCTCTGCCCACCCGGTGAATTTATGTCTAATATTTTTATTACCATTTTAGCTCCTCAGGGAGTTAGCTGGTTATTCAGCAGCTCAATGCTCCGCTGTGTTCATCAGCTGATCAGTACCTTTACCTGCACACAGAGCACAGAGCGTTCTGAATATTAACAGGAAGATGATAACTCATCACTGTTTGTCTTGTATTGTGCGCTTCTGCAAACTACTGATAAATTAGTTAGGGCCGTTTCATAGTCGACCCAAAGGCACGCAGACGCAGACGCAGACGCATCGAGACACATTGGTCACCATGATGCGTGCTTGCGTCTCAAAATGTGTCGTCCATTTTTTTGATACGCGACGCGCGTAACACCATGCATTGCCAGTGTGGTGATGATGCAAGTGACATACTTGAAATTAACCACTTTTTGTTATTCACAGAAGAAGCAGGTATGAAATATGGCGTGTGTGGGGCGTCGGTGGCGTAGTGGATAGAGCAGGTGCCCCATGTACAAGGCTGTTGCTGCAGGGGCCCGGGCTTGACTCCAGCCTGTGGCCATTTCCTGCATGTCACTAACCCTTTCACACTTGTCAGTCATGTCAATTAAAGGCTGAAAAATGCCCAAAAAATAAACAAAACAAGGAAAAATATGGTGGATGAGGAGGAAAAACTTTGCCAACTCGTACGGGCAGACCCTCATTTATATGACAGTTCTAGCGCCCTGCACTCTAATAGCAGTACTTGCTAACCGGAATGTACCGGTGACTCTTCTGCTTGACTTTGAAAGGAAGTGCGTAGCTTCGGTCGCTTGCGTCACTTGCTCGCATTGCGTGCGTTGACTATCTGTATGTTTCAAACGCATCCTATCAACATTTCCAAGAGCTGACTTTGTCGTGCAGAGGTGGAGGGCGTGATGGATGGTGTGTCACCTGGGCAGGACAGTAAGCTGCACATCACCCTTTGAGATCAACAACAAAACAAATAAGTTGTGTTTTGTGGCGAGTCACTGTGGTGTTTCCAGCGGCTTCTTGGGCACCTGTTTTTTTTTTTTTTACACTGACCCTTCACTGTTATTGCAACTGGGAAAGTGACGCAAACAGCAACTGTTTCTTTTCAAACTGTTGCTGTTTTTTCCAACAGGATAGTGGCATGAAAAGCGTTTTTTACTGAGACATCCCTGTTTTTCCTGCCTGGGAAGTACCGCAGGAAGCAGCTGTGACTATTTTCCTGCTGGGATCGTGACACAAAAACATAGACTGTTAAAATGACGGACCTAACATTCGTGACATCGCCCACTGGTTTGTGGACTCCTGTTTTGGAGCCTTGAGTTTGGCGATTAGGCCGTTGCCATCTTGTTTTTCTGGAGCCAGAAGTGACCATATGTGGGCGAGAGGTTGGCGCAGTCACTCAAGTGGCCACGCCCTTCAATAATGCAAAACTTTTCGCTTTAACAAAATGTAAATGGGTAATTTATAAAACAATTCAATAGCTATAGAGACTAAAACTGTTTTTTGTACTCGGCTGTAAACATGTTTATTTCTGCTGTGAAGTTACACTCGTTGACATGGAGGTCTGTGGGGACTGACTCTGTTTTGAAACCAGCCTCAAGTGGACATTTGATAAAATAACTTCTGCATTAGCTGCTGCTTGTATCAAGAGTGTTTCACTGACACATCATTGTTTTTCCTGTCGGGATAGTGCTATAAAAAGTGTCTGCTTTTTACCAACCTGTTGCTGTTCTCTCTGCAGAGGCAGTGACACAAAAATTGTTGTTTTTTGCTGAGACTCTGCTGCACTACCAGCTGGATTGTTCCCCTAAAAGCAAATGTTTCAAGCCAAGTCATGATCTTTTCCTAAGAATAGCCAAGTGTGTTTTGTTTTTGTCTAATCCCGACCACATGTTCACATAGCATTATCAACACTAAGTTTCAACATATCTGCTCCATAGTATTGTGCAAATGTGAGCGTGGTTTGCAGAAACAGTGCTTGTGTTTTTCTTGTTTGGTGTTTGGGCTGGTTGGCTCCAAGTGGCCAAAAAAATCTGCATGTCCAGTTTAATTTCATCTCATAACACATATTAAAGAGCTTTAAGGCAACGTTGGAACACTTTGGATATCGTCAGCAGTTCCCAGGAATCTCTGCAGAGTTTCCTGAGCGCTGGGGGTAACATGTGGTCGGTAATTACTACCTTGACATGCCGTGACATTCTCTGCACACATGTCAAACACGTTTGTAGAGCAGCGCTTGTTTTATTGTTCAGACTCTCCTTCTCTCCTGCTGACCGTCGCTGTGAACGACCTCCACATGCACGTCAAATACAACGAGCCCAGATGGGGAGAGGACGGCTGGACGGAGAGGGAGATGCAGAGGATAATAGTGTCTTTGTTTCTGGCCTGTTTTCTGTTTTCTTTCATTCTCAGGGGCTGTACTGCCTGACTCAAATGACTTAACATCCTGGCACTGGCGTGTGTCAAACTGGAGCTGCTGCTGGTGGAGCTCCTCTCTCTGGTGGTCTATGACACACATGCACTCACTCATACAAACCCACCCTCTTCGGTTTATTGCTGAAGATCCCTCCAGCAAATAAAACGACCCCACCAGGACACACTCATCATGTCATGAAGAAAACTCCTTATTCATCCATTCATCCATTCACAGGCATCAAAGGTTCAAACTGTCTCTTTGGTTTCACCAGCCACTGAGAGTCTGATCATCATGTATCTAGCCTGACTTTGTTTCCAAGAAATCAACTGAAAAATAAAGAAACACAACTGCTTGAAAGTAACTAAGTACTCAAGTACTGTACTCATGGATGTATCTCAAACAAGCATAAATTATGGCAACTGGACTAACATCGTGTGAGTAGAAGACGTTTCGCCTCTCATCCAAGAGGCTTCCTCAGTTCTAAAAGAGTCTGGAGGGGAGTACCAGATATTTATCCACCAGGAGGCTAGTGGCAAAAAAAGTGGTCACATGACCCGAAACCAATGTTTGAGAATTATCATGACCTGGATGACTGAGAACATCCACAGATTGTACTCATGGATGGATTATTGAATGGGCCCAGAGTGTAACAGAAAACAAGACGTCCCTCTCCCCAGCAATGCTCTCCAGCTCATCCTGGAGGACCTGAGGTGTTTCCAGACCAGGTGAGATCTATAATCCCTCCAGTGTGTTCTGGCTCTGCCCCGGGGCCTCCTACCAGCTGGACCAGGAGGATCCTGATCAGATGTTGAACCACCTCAACATGAAGTAGCAACGGCTCTACTCCGAGCTCCCTCCAGACATCTGACTCCTCCCTCTATCTCTAAGGCTGAGCCCAGACACCCTACAGAGGAAACTCATTTCAGACGCTTGTATCTGTGACCTCATTCTTTCAGTCACTACCCAGAGCTCATGACCACAGGTGAGGGTTGGGACGCAGATGGACCAGTAAGCTGAAAGCCTTCTGGCTTCTCCCTCTTCACCGCGACGGTCTTGCACAGCACCTGCATCGCTGCAGATGCACCAAAACCGCCGATCCATCTCATGCTCCATCTACCCTGTGATACTTGAATACCTTTGCTCGAGGCAGAAACTCTCTCCCAACCCAGAGGGGCATCTCCTTCGTGAATCGCCACCTCAACGTGGTGGAGGGGTCTGTGTGTCAGCCCCTGGTAAGGTCTCCAGAGACAAAGTGGCCCCAGAGGAGGGGCCAGATGAAGAGCGATTCAAGAAGACCTTGATGTCTTGGCAAAGTCTTACTTTGAGTACATCACCCGGGACACTGGGGCCAGACCTGGAGCCAGACCTGGAGCCAGACCTGGAGCCAGACCTGGGGGGGGGGAGCTCGCCAGAGAGCGTCTGGTGGCCAGGCCTTGGCTGGAGCGGCCGCCCTGTGCGCCCACCACCCACAGGGACAGGAATCAGGGTCGGCTGCATTGTGCGCTCGGTGGCAGGCAGGGGCGGGGCCCAGACGGGCTGATCCCTGGTGTTGCAGACTGGCTCTGAGGACGTGGATCCTCCACAAACCCAATTTCCAAAGCAAATCTGCTGCTGCTCTCTCGCTGCTAACATGTGTTTGTCATTCATGTTGCATAAATACATTCATACAGACATGTGCAGCTGCTGACTGATGGAGCCTGCTGCCTTTCTGTGCCACATACGACTGCACCAACACGTCACGGCCATCCATCCCATAGTTGCTGAGACCCTTTAACTCGAACTACAAGTCTGAGGCTGTGTTTTATGGTTTAGGCGAGGTCTCTTTGGGTCCAATAAATCCAAAATGCAAAGGGTAACGTTAAAAATTCATGCTTAAAAAACAATCAAACGTTAAGTTTAGAAGTAAACATTTATTTTTTATGAAGAGCTGAATGTTTTCACCTCAGGACGAACTGTGTTGATGTGATCTGTGATCTGACCTGGTTTTCAACATATCAGCCCTCCCATCTCATCAACAAAAACTCCTCTGCCTTTCCTTGGAAATCTGAGTGTTTCAAACAAGACTGTGCTTCCAACTTTGTGATGACAAACATGTCAGAGTGCATCTCGGTGTATGTGACCAGCTGCAGAGTTTGGTGTGGACGAACTTGAGAAACACCTTCGTGATGAACTCACATGTCGACTGTGAGCCAGATCTCTCTGACCAGCATCCATGTCAATAACTCTCCTGAGGCTGAGCGGGGAAAAACTCTCTGCAGCTCCGTCCAACATCTGGTGGAAATCCTGACACCAGAGGAGCAGAGGCCGTTACAGCAGCAGATTCATGCCTCAGGATTTACAATGACAAGGTCAGCTTTACATTACGGTGGTGTTTTAGAACATCCATTTACTTTTGACAACATTATATCAACCCAGCACAAACGTCTCAGGGTCAATTTGTCTTGTCTGTTGCGTGTTTTTAAACATTTGGCTCATATTGAAGGAAATAAGAGAGTTAAGTTTTTGAATTTAAACACCACTGAACACGATTTTAATGTTAAATATTCAGTGGCTCTTCAAGTCAAATATTTATGTCTCTTATTTGCTTCCACAGACTCAACAGTTCAACACTGACTCTCACTGATGGCACTGTGTTATTTACCAGACATCTTTCATTACATTAAATTAAACTTACATCATTAACTGCCTTATGAATATTTTTCTTTGGAGGAGGCATCATACTGTCTGGAATATACCTTAAAAAATCACACGTCCTGCTTTACTTGCTCTCCTCACAGCAGTCAGCAGAAAGAGCTGATGATAAAGTTTTCAGACCGATTTCAAAAACACAGAGTTAAAGTCATGACGTAAAGGCTTCAGCCTGAAGGTGGCCTCCATCAGCAGCATGAAGGAAACCTCACCTACTGCAATGACTTCCTCTACTGTGACCTCTCACACTCAGTGATGACCTGCTGGCGCCTCCTGTTGGTCACAGATGGGCAGGAACATCATCTGTCAGTGATGGAACACGGACATGGATCATTTACTGAAGTAAAGACACCGTTGCAACAATGTAAAAAGGTCCTTTATACAAACTTTAGTTAAAGTATACAAATATAATGAAATAATTGTAATCTAAAGTGCTGTAATGAAGCCCAGAGGTGCCAAATCTAAGGATCAGGCCCCTCCAAAGGCTTACAAGATGCATCTAAGGTGAGGTCATCAGTCAGAGAGGAAAGAGGAAAAACTAAGTTCAGACTTTTTCTTTAAGACTTTTCTATAAAATGTGTGAAATACAGGATAATTTCACCTCTTCAGGACTCCAGTTTCAATGAAACCATGTGAGGAGAAGGGCCGCAGCTAACAATTGTTCCTTTACTTTGCTAATTATTTTCCTGATGCATTGCTCTGTCTAAAAAATGTAGGAAAAAAAAGTTATAAAGCTCATCGCGGTTTTCCAAGGTGACATCTTCAAACTGCATCTTTTGTCCAAACACCAATAAATCAGTCGTTCTGACCTTTTTTATATCAAGAACAAGAAGATTAAAACCAACATTTTATCAGCAACAGCTGAAGTGGTGACTGCAGAGGAAGTGAAACCTGTAATAAAAATATTCAGCTTCGTTCTCACATCTATAGTGCAATAAATAGTAAAAATAAACCCCTAGAACTCCCTCAAGGACTCCTGATTGAGAACTGTTGATCTAACACCTGAAGACTCTGTATTTACTTTCATCGTGACAAATGAAAGCAGCAAATGCTCAAATTTCAGAAGCTGGAACCTGCAAATGTTTCGACATTTGTGCTTGAAAAACGACTAAAATGATTCGTTGATTGTCAAACAGTTGGCGGTTTTCTTTTTATCGACTAATCAATAAATGGACTAATAGTTGCCCTTCTGGGACCGTCATCATGGCCAAACTGACCGTCCCATAGGAAGCTGGAATGGAGCCTTGAGAAGTGCACAGAGCTGGTCGCTGAGTGTTCGCACACAGCGTGGAGGGCGATCACCTAACCAGTGGAGGTTGGCTGCAGAGGCTGCACTTGAACATCCACCCGGTGGTTCCTGAGGTCTCTCTGGGGTCACAGGCTCTGAGCTGAGGAGACAGAACATGGGAGCTTCTGGCTCTGGCTACGAAGAAAGGACGAGGTGTGAGGAAGGATCCTAGAGCTGGCTGCAGGGGGCGGTAGGTAGACGTGGCTCCCTGCTGACAGACCTGCAGCCAGCACAGTGACACTATCCGAGGTGCATCAGGTGAAAATGCCCAGCAGGTGGAGCCACCTGTGCTGGCACCCAGCCTTATTAAGAAGTTTAGAGGGTAAATGTCTGTTTGAGAGAACTGATAAATATCTGGGAAACACACCAGGGGCCCCGACTACATGCAGCTTCTTTTGTTAGTAGTCAGGAGCCACAAAGGTTGGCTGTCACTGATTTAGTCTTGAGTGATGCAGAGTGTTTAACGAGCTCATCACACTATATGTCTTAACGTAAAATCTAAATCTGTGAAGTTCATCCGTCAGATAAATGACGCAGAGTAAAAAGTATAATATTCCCACGTGAAACAGACAGTTGCAGCTCAGCTCCTGTGTCCCCTGAAGCTTCGTGTTCCTGATAATTTTATTCACACTGATATGAAAGATAAGATCAAGAGATTTCACTCTCTCATTGTATTTGGTCTCCTGTTGAGCCTCATACAAACTTACAGGTACCTGGTGTAATAATTAACAAGCCGAACGTGTCCTCGTCCACATATTTCTGCTCTTTTGTTCCACACGAGTCTCCACAGATCAAAGTGTGTGAAGCTAAATTCAGATTTGCTGACATGTGTGTGCACTAGATGGCAGCAGAGGGCTGCTGATGGGGAGCAGCCAGGTTTCTCCTGAACAATAAATCAGCTGTTCATGTTGCCAAGGTCACACTGTGTACCGACATGCTACATTGACAAAAGTATGTAGACACTTCTCTCTACTTTATTAATCCCTGAGGGACACACACACACACACACACACACACACACGCACACACACACACACACACACACACACAGGACCTATAATTAAAGAGAGACAAGAAGGGGAGCTCATGGACTGGTGCCAGAGCAGTTTGGGGTTTGGTGCCATGAGAGCAGGCACCTCTCCAGCCTCCAGTCCACACTGTATTTGGTCTAGACGGGGACTTGAACCGCAACTCTTCGGTTCCCAACCCAAGTTGCGACCTCCTGATGACTTTGTCAGTGACTTTGTCATCAGGGGGTGAAGGGGAAGGTGGATGGTGTGACACCTTGGCAGAACACCTGCCAAGCTGCAGACCATGAACAACTACCACTGGACACCAACAAGCAACGAAACCAGTTTCCATTTCCAGCGCCTTCATAGCCTCCAAACTAGGTGGATATATAGCAACCTGTCGTTTTTCTAACGGAGGTAGTGCCACACAAAAGAGCAGTTTTTCACTGAGACATAACTGCATTCCCTTCTGGAGTAGTGCCTAAAAAAGTGTTTTTTTTGTAACCAAGACATTGCTGCGTCTGTTTGAGGACAGCGCCAGAAAAAGTGGTTGTTTTTTTACAGACAAAACATGACCTTTTCCAAAGTATTTTTTTGTGCCCGATACAGTTATCATACATCAACCAGAGACTGAAGTAGAATCATCAACGTATCCTTAACCCATCTGTGGTTTGCAGAAACGTACAATGCTCACATTTTTTTCTGGTGATTGGGTATGACGGGTATGTCCTCCATTTGTCCACTTCATTTTATTTTCTTTCTCCTTTACTCCTCTGCAGAGAGTCCTGGTATCTGAGCTCAGATTTTAGATAGTAAAATAAAACTATCAAACTAAACAGGTAAATAAAAGGAAAATCCTGCAGCTCTGTCTGTGCAACATCACGTGTGTTTCACGCCCAACTCTCCGATCAGACCGACAATAGCAGCTTTCAGCAGCAGGAGGTCAAAGGTCAGAACATTGTGACTTTGTGACAATGTTATTTTAAACGGTTCAAAGAGCTTTTGTGATGCATATGGCCGCGCGGCATGTGAGGTCAGAGCACATCAGCGCTGTGTTCATGGAGGCGTGAGGACGAGTGAGTCGCTGTCTCACTCACTGGGGTTCATGTGAAACTCTCTCCTTCCCCAAATAGTCGTCTTCGTTCAGACCTGGGAACTAAACCGCTGTGTACACAAAGCATTTACATCACAAAGCTCCTTTTCCTCCTCGTTCTGTGGAGAGAAAACTTGTGTTTCTGCTGGAGACTCGCTTCATTAGTGCAGACTGTCATAAATTAGCCTGATTAAGAAAGTGACCACGTACGTAACCCCTGCACCTTTCCATCTCTCCTCTCCAAAGACACATGAAAAACACTTCTCAGAGTTAATTCACAAATCTCTCAGTAAACATGAGACACAGTGAACAAGGACGTAAACAATGCTGCATTCGAAATGTTCAAGACTCTGAAAATGAGGAAGGAAGTTTATTCATCACATCTGTTAGACCTTGAGGATACACACAGTGAGATTGGGTGAGTAAGGGAACTTGGAAAAACATGACCTCCGACATGGAAAAGTGCAGTGCTACTTTCATTCAAGTCAGAATTCCAAGTGGGAGATTCATCCAGCCCGAGGTCGCCGACATAAACACACCTGACGTCACAGTAAAGTACATCCTAAAGTATCCTGTGCAATATTACTTTTTAATTGTCAGTTTAGTGCAACATCTTTTTCTCAGAATCATTATCATGTGCAACACTACTTCTCAGTGTTATATCATATCTGCAATCTGCTTTGTTTCACCGTTTTAGTTCATTTTTAGTGACTCTTGTTCTCATCTTACATCTGCTGTTAGACCAACAGGCACTGGTTTTACTCCTTGAACCCCTTATATATATTTTGAATGTTTTAATTGTTGTTTTTAAAAACTAGGCCCAGTGTGTGACCCTGACCCGGGGAACTCACTGTATTGCAGTGTCCAAAGAAGTCCAAGAATGGCTGCAGACAGACAACATAAAGGAAGATCAACTCACTGTCTACTCACTGTTTGATGATCCAGGTGCTTCGGCTGGTTTAAGAGTTGACTGATTTGCAGGATGTGTGGAGAGAAGGCCGATGATGCTATAAACTGATGGTCTTGACTGTTGCGTTAAAACAAAAACAAAAATCCCCAAATAAACAGGCCTTTACAAAAACAAAGTTCAAATCATTGGGGCATTAAACAACGTCCACAAACAATAAACTAAGAGTAACCAAACACACGGCGAGTTATTGTATCTCCTGTGGTGTCTGTGGGAAGCTGTTGGGAGAGAGTTACTGCCCCAAGTGACGGAGTTCAAGTATCTCGGGGTCTTGTTCACGAGTGAGGGCAGAATGATACTGTGCTGGACCGCCGTGTGAAGCTTTCAGCTTCCTGGTCCATCTGCGTCCCAACCCTCACCTGTGGTCATGAGCTCTGTGTAGAGACTGAAAGAATGAGGTCACAGATACAAGCGTCTGAAAGTGTCTGGGCTCAGCCTTAGAGATAGAGGGAGGAGTCAGACATCTGGAGGGAGCTCGGAGTAGAGCCGCTGCTCCTTCATGTCGAGGTGGTTCAACATCTGATCAGGATCCTCCTGGTCCAGCTGGTAGGAGGCCCCGGAGCAGAGCCAGAACACACTGGAGGGGTTATAGATCTCACCTGGTCTGGGAACAGCTCGGGAGAGCGCAGATGAGGAGAGGGACGTCTGGGGTGCTTTGCTCGGTCTGCTGCCCTCGAGACCTGGTCCCGGATACGTGGATGAAAACAGATGGATGTTTTACAATAACACTGTAATATTTGCTTTTTAAAGCAGGACTGTGCACATTCTGAGAGAAGAAACAGCACAGTCTTCCTCTTACAGAGTTCTTAAGCAATAAAACTGTTTTCACTTAAATCCACTCAGAGGTTTTGCTGCCACGGCCTCGTTTGGTTTCTTCAGAAACTTCAGATGGATATTCCTGTGGATCTGACGTTACTGTATCACTTCACTGACTTCATGACTTGTAGTGTCTAGTTTCAGCATTTAGCCTGATGCCATAATTGTGGGTTGATGTCACAGTGGCTGCTGGTGAGCAAGAGTTATACAGGCTTATTTTAAAGTGAGGGATTTCGGTGCCTCCACCACTGAGCAGCACCATCACCATTATCTTGATCCCAAAGCTGTCGGCCACATCTGCCAAGTCTTGCTGAGGTGGAGCCTCATTTTCATTCCTCTAAGCAGCAGAGCTGTCGGGCTGAGAAGAACTGAAAAAGAGAAACAATGCTGAAAAAGCAGCGTGAATGGAAAGATGCTGCACTGAGAGAATAAAGCGGAAGGATGGTAGAAGGGAAGGGAACAGGGAAGGAGCCAAATAAAGGAAATGAAGTGAAAGTGTTCAAAAGTCAGAAATAGCTTCAGCAGCGGAAAAACTTTTCTCAGACGGGTGTGAAGTGTGAGGACGAGAAGGAGGAGACAGTATGAGCTCAGCTGCCTGTCTGTTATAATACAGCAGGCACAGGGAGATATAAGCAAACACACACACACACACACACACACACACACACACACACACACACACACACACACTCTGGGTGAAGTTATTGTAACCAGACTCCAGTCATGCCTGCAGCTCTGAGACTGTATTCAGACTCAGAGGTGGTTGATATGTGGATGAAAGCGGCCGCATGCTAACATGCTCACAGTGCTGATGCTAACATGCTGCGTTCACCATCTCAGTTTAGCTCCGGGGTCAGTGACCTGCACTATCAAACAGCCATTTTCGGCCAAAAAAGCTCTCAAATAATCTGCCTGGAGCTGCAAAACACATCTGAGCCTCATACTGAAGGTAACAGGAAGTCTAAATTCACCCAGCAACATTACTAATCGCTCTGAGGCTGCTTTCACACCTGCCCTGTTTGGTTTGGCTCAATCAAACTCAAGTTAGTTTGCCCCCTCAGTGCGGTTCGTTTGGGCAGGTGTGAACAAGAGCAGCTTTCTCACACAAGGCATTTGATCTGGTCCTCTTGTAAATGCTGCCGTGAGAACACGAACCAACTCTGGGCAATGTATTACTGTTTGCTAATTTAGAAATTTGCAAGGTTGGCAGTTAACGCAAACAAGTAAGTCCACGAACTGCCAGAAATTTCTGTTGTCCTCCAAGACATTTTTTTCTATCTTGAATCCATAGCTAGCTTAGCTCGAGAGATCTGAGACAAGACGTGATTGGCTGTATGACACACATTTAGTTGACGACATGTAAAAACATTTACATATTCTGTGTGTAGGCTAAACATTTTTACAATTGAGAATTGTAGAATCACTCAGGGCTTGTGACAATGCAAAATGAAAATGAACAAAACACAGGTAGCCTACCTCCAGTTTTAGCATGTTAACGTTTGCTGAATAGCACCAAACATAATGTAGAGCTGGGCCTGATGGGAGTGTCAGTTTCACAAGTGTTTGGTAATAAAACTAAGTATGTGACAAATCAAAAATGAGACCAGATGATGGTGCTGAAAGAGAAGTGGAAGAAGACTGTTGATTCTGTAAAAGACATCAAGGTGTGTAACAAATGTCACGGCACTTCTGTCACCAATAAATCATTTACACCAAAGAAACCTTAACAATACCGTCTTAAAGATTAAGAAAGTAGTAAATAAATCTGCATCGCTCTGGTTTTCAAGTTACCTTTGGGGCAGGAACAGTACGTCTCTTATAATGACGTCAATACATTCTTATGTTATATCACTTGTGGAGTGCCTCAAGGCTCTATCCTCGGGCCATTATTCATTTTAATTTATATGAATGATCTAAGTCAGCAGTTCCAAACTGATGAGCCGAGATCCAAAGTCACCGCAAGTGACTTGAAAATGTGTCAAGTTTGTAAAAAAAAACAAACACACTTTATTTTGAAGTACAGTGAATTTCTGGCACAAAGCTTTTACTTTGAAGTGCTGTTTTCTGCTGTAGAGTGAGTGACTAACGCACAGCTAAATGAGCTTGATGACATGGCCAAACACAAGGTTCCAGGGAGCAAGGACAAACCTGGACCCTGTAGCTGCACCAACACTGATCTAAGTCATGTTTCAAACAAACTGTCTGGTGGTATCATCTGAATACAGAAGTGTCTTCTCTCACATAAAGACTCTGGAGAAACTGGTTAAGAAATAAATCAAGAACCCATAAAGATAAGTTGTAATTAATTATCTCTTAATATGTTGTGTTCAAACATGTTGTGTTGTTTGGCGCTCAGCCAAATGGTCTTTAAATATAATAATTAATGATAGATCTACTGTTATTTCTGAAGTGCAGCCAACAGTGTGTTTGTTGTTTGTCCTCATATTGGAGAGTCAGGTTTCCTAAAACTAAAAAGTGTGTACATGGCAGGAAAAAGCATTTCCCCTCTCCAACAATCGACCGTCGCCCTGAGCAGTGTGTCGGCTCAGCAGCAGCTCATCAGGACATTGATCGTGTTAACGAGGGCTCGACCTCTCGGCTCTGTACAGCTGCAGATTTATTTTCCTCCCTCTGACAGCCAGATTTAACCCGACTGCTCCGTGACTTCACCAGCGCGTCGCTGTGCTGGCAGACGACTCTCACACAGTCAGGAGGGAGGAAACCAACCCAAAACCACTGAGAGGGAGCACGCTGAGATTTATGAGCTCACCTCCAGTCAGGCAGGAAAAACAGAACAAACATCGACTTGTTTCACATCACAGCTGAAGTTTCCTCCTGCTGAACATAAGAAACATAATGCAGGCATGAAAGAAAAAAAATCTGCTCATTTTTCTGAATAAACAAGATCAATAGCTTTCAAAGGAAAACACTTCTGATATTGTTTCTCTGAATTAAAAAGATCACATTCTTGTTAATTCAGAAAAAACCTGGATTTACAAGATTATTATTCAGAATTAAGAAAATGAATTCTGGGGGAAAATTCTGCTTGTTTTTAAATTAAGAAGATAATAATCTCACTGATTCAGCTTTTGAATGAGATGATTATCTTGTTTTTCAGAAAAAATAGAATTTATGAGATTATTGTTTCAGAATTGAGATTTTTTTTTCTAGAGCAAAAAATGTCCTCTTCTCTATGAATTAACAAGATAATAATCTAAATTCAGAAAAATATACATTTCTCATTATTCTGAATTTAAAAGATAATATTCTTGTTAATTCAAGATTATTATTTCAGAATTAGGAAAAGGAATTCTGGGAGAAAATTCTAGTCTTTGTTTTTCTTAATTAACAAGATAATAATCTCTGAATTCAGATTTTTTACAAAATAATGATCACATTAATTTATTTTAGTTTTGAATCAGATGATAATCTTGTTATTCAGATTTTGAACAAGATAATATTTTAACATGATTTTAATATTATTTTTGAAAAAAGAAAAAACAAAAAAAAAAATCTGAGATTATTTTTGTTAAATTAGAAAAAGAGCAGATTTTTTTTTCTGTGAAAACTTTTCTCTTAATTTTGAGATTAAAATCTTGTTAATACAGAAAGATAATAGATAATAATTATGATGAAAATAATAATCTTGTAAATTCGCTTTTTTTATTTTTTAAATTACCAAGATTATCTTGTTAATTCAGAAAAATAGGGCATTTTTTCCTAAAGTGAACTCATTACACCTCCAGAAGGAATAGTTTAAATAAGAAGAGATAAAGTTTTGTTTTTGTCTATTTGTATGTTTTTTAAAGTGTGCAAGGTTTTAAAGCCCACCTCACCTTTTGTCCTACGACATCTATTGCACGTCTGTCCGTCCTGGAAGAGGGATCCCTCCTCAGTTGCTCTTCCTGAGCTTTCTACCGTTTTTTTCCCCGTTAAAGGGTTTTTTTGGGGAGTTTTTCCTGATCAGCTGTGAGGGTCTAAAGGACAGAGGGATGTTGTATGCTGTGAAGCCCTGTGAGGCAAATTGTGATTTGTGATATTGGGCTTTATAAATAAAATTGATTGATTGATTGATCGTCTCTGATAACTTAAGGTCCAGACATTCAGGAGATTTTTACTCAGAGCTGATTTATCCATAGAGGTCTCTTCCTCTCCAAAACAAATGGACTTCTTAATTTTAACCAGTAAAAACCCTGAATAAAGCAGTTTGTGTTAAAAATCTATGTTCCCAATGCAGTTTGGCTCGTAGCTGAGAAGCTGCTGATGCCAAAATGCAACGACCCTGTCTGGAGCCAGTGTTTGTTGATTCTTAGTTTCAGGTGATTAAACACTAAAGAACACTTTGCTGTGTTAACTTTCTGCCCCCTAAACCCTTCACACTGAATCTTTACAGTCAGTGACTGAATGTATAATTACAGAGTCATTTTGTGAAAGCTTGAGTGTCATAATGATCATCGCAGTGGGAGGCCTAACCAGCGAGGTGTAAATTACAGCATCAGATCAGCCTGTGTCTGTGCGATCACACATCAAACATGTAAACAGCACGGTTTAGTGGTCCAAACAGATGTTTTACTGAACTTTGAAGTGTGCAGATACACACACACACACACACACACACACACACACACACACACACACACACACACACACACACACACAGGCAGAGTTATGTGTGATGTTTAAAATTAAAGCTCAGATTTACGCCCCTCCTTCTGATGCTGCCTTCGTAGATGTTGAACATACGACTGAGCCAAACACAACAGACTCACCGGCTTTTGACATAAGCAAATTTATTGTTCTTGCTCCGTGTGCGGTGTTACATAAACATGTAGTGGTGTAAGTCTGCTCACCGTGTGAAAAGGACTGTACAGGAAGTACTAAAGATTTCATGTCTGAGCTGGAAACTGTGTGGGTGGGTGAGTTTTAGTAAACTGTGCCAAGACACAGCCGAGCCAAGTCAGAACTCATCGTCTGGCGCTGTATGTACATACATACCATGTGATATTATTTACACACACTCTCTGCACTCACACACTCTGACACACACAAGCTCCAAGTCCCTGACACGTTTACTGTAAGACTGTCACATAAAATGAAAAAAAAAAAAGGCCACAGAGCGCCCTTCTAACCCGTCGACAGCTCAGGCTCCGCCCCTTCCTGTGGGAACAGTGACGGTAGATTTATAACTCTGGACGCTCTCCTTTGAGGTTTCTCAAAGTTTCCACCCACTGCCACAGCTGCAGAGTGGACACGGCGTCACAGGGACTTTATATCTATATAACACGGCAGCGCGTACCAAACCCACTTTGACTCAAAGCACTGCATGTTCAGGTCGGAGAGGATCAGTGTCAGCACTGCAGCACATCTACTGTATCATCATCTGAGGAGGCTTTAAGGCACAAACCACAGAGCTGGAGACACAATGTTTATCATCAAGTGTTGTTCAAGGGACCTAATATGAAGCAAACACTGAGCAATCAGAGCAGGAGGAGGTCTTACAGACAGAGGTGCTCCAGCAGAGACAATATGAGGAAAATAAAGTGTTTTTGCTCAAATAAAAACTTTAAATATAAGTCTGAGCATAACAGGTCGCCTTTAACGGTTCAGGTGCTGGTGATATTTTACATTTTAATATTTATTATTGTCAACTAAGAGACCAAAACCAACAATGTATAGATCAAAAGATCAAATACTGCCCTGATATCGCTCACTCCTCTGTGCCACAGAGCCCTGTTACACACACATCAATGAGCCACACTGCAGCACTGCAACTATCAATTATTTTAATTTCAGATTAATAGTTTGGTCAAAACCAGATGTCTGAGAAGGGGGAAAAAAATAAAGTCAAAGGTGACATCTTTAGATTCTTAGTAATCAACATCTTTTTCAGCTTTACTGTAAATACTCGCTACAGCTTTAAATGTGTTAATCCGCAGCTGAAAATAGTCCCAAATAAATTTATGGTTTTCTCATATTTAAGTTTAGTTTCCTAAAAACCACAGAGTCCGACTGCTCTAGCAAACTCCTTATAATTAAACTTTATATTAAGACACGATGACAATGACGCGCTACGCAAGATTAAACGATGGATTTAACGTGTACGACACTTGTTGTCTTTCATGATCCGAGCCGACACGTATGACGCTGCGTCTGTAGTCTGAACCCCATATTAGTCTTTAATGTTGCCAAAATACAAGACAAGGTGACGATCGAGCTCACGTTTGTCAGTTTACTGCTCAGACGCAAAGCTCGTTGAGTGACGTCTGACCTGCAGCTTCTGCTCTAGTCATGTGTCATCTTCCTGTTTTAACAACCTTTTCATTTTAAATTAAGTTCTTTGTGAAAAATATTCACCTCATCACCGTTATTAGAGGAGGGCTTTACAGATTTACACCTTCAGTAGGAAACTAAAATGTTCTGAGCGCCACAGAGACGACCACATGGTTGGTTTTGGTCTGTTCACGGGATGTGTTAACAGGAAGCCAAATACAGAGTCACACCAGCTGTAATCTTTAAGGGTTCAGAGGCTGAGCGGTGAGTCGGTACCCTGCGATCAGATCCAGAGAAGGGAGTGCAACTGGAGCATACAATAACCCACACACACACACACACACCCACACTCACACTGAAGAAAATTTAAATCTTTACGAGACTTGACTCTTAATATTCTCTGTGCAAAATGAGGGTAAGACGTCTATTGCTTAGTAAATGTTAGTAGTACCACGATGTCGTCAGAGCCACCTTCACAAATATGTGCTTGTAATAATCCTGTAAAGTCGAAAGTATCTGGAGTGACATATTTTCTGAGGCCTGTTGGGTGCAAAGTTTATACTGAGAAAAAAGGCATTTTAGTGTTTATAAAAATATACAAATATAAGCCAATGTTGTGCGGCTCTGTACACAGCCTGCCTGCTGGGTTTATGTGGTTGAAGTGATGGTTTCCATGAGTCTGTTTCTCTTGAGTAACTGCAGACAATCTCACCACTAACTCTACTCTCTCTTTCTCTGTCTAACACCAAGGAGTTCATGCTTCGTCGCTCCTCCACCGCCCGCCGCCGCCGTCAGCGAAAAACACACAGAAGAAGAAAAAAGAAGTCACGCTGCGTCTGTGTGGTTGGGCTTGAATCTCCCGCGTAAAGAAAAGAAAAGGCCACAGAGTCCCCCCTCGCACACGCAGTCTAGTTCATGTCACTGGTGTTGTAGCCGTGCAGAGGGATGAGTGTGTTCAGTCCGCCGTCCACCTCGGGCCCCGTCCTCCAGGGATCTGTTTGTCGGACCGGTCCTGCCGCGCCCCGTCCTGAGGGATCAGTGGACCCCTCCGTTGTAGGACTTCCCGTACATGTTGAAATCCGTTTCGACAAAGTGTGTGGTGACGGGCTGCTTGTACAGAGGGTTGGAGGCCTGAGGGTGAGACAGGAGACAGGAAGTCACACAGCGGCACGAGATGAGAGCTTTAAAACACAGGTGAAGTGTGATGCCTCTAGTGTGACATATAACAAACACGTCATAAACAATATCAATCACTTAGCGTCTGTTAAATGGCGGCTGATCTTGTCCTCTGCTCGGAGGGTGAGGAGCTCCTGAACCTCACTATTCTCACAATTTGTAGAAATCCTCAGCCGCTGCTCTTTGTCTTTGAGTTAGCTGCTAACTGCTACTTTTTAAATCTCCCGCAGTGAGCTGCACACGACACACACTGTCAAAACGTCACACACCCCGCCCATAACCCCGTCCTGCTCGCTGTCCTATTTACACAGACATCTTTTCAGAGTTGTTTCTACCTTTGCTCCCGGCGCAGAGGTGAGAAAACTCCGTCCCCCCATTGAGCAATCATACCTTATATACAGAACAACGAGGCGGCATAACGGTGCGATATTCCCGTCTTTAACGAGCAGTGTCAAAGAGGCTAATGATGGTGTTAAACAGTCAAGCAGGTTTTTCAACTATTGTGTATCCCCGCAACCACAGGAGGTCCGTGAACATACAGTCGTAAATGTGCACACTGGCTGATTGGTCTAGTAGTTTGTGAGATTAGCTGCTGTCACACTTTTATTTTCAAACAAAGGCAAAAATACCCCATAAAGTAATATCAAAAACAACATCAGCTGAAAATCAAAATGAATTATTTCACTCTCAACATTTCGCTGTGGTTACTATTGTTTCATGAAAAAACTATTTCAGAACATTTTCAGCGTCTTCCTGATGAATTTAGTCACTTGTGTCTTGTGCAGTGTTGGAATTTCCTCTGATTCTGTGATTTGTTTGTGGCTGTAATTTATGGTGTTTTATGAGCATCATATTTTTACTTGACACTCTTCCTTATAATGAAAAACAAGGCTGGATGCAGTTAAAGGCACCAGAACAACATTTCACAGATGAGGATGCTCGTTCTTACCATCTCGTATCGGGCTCGTGAGCGTGCGCTCTGGAAGCGTGCAAACTCTCTCCGGTCATGAATGGTGATGACCAACTTCCAGGCAGCGAGCAGCACCACCCCAGCAGGATGCTGCCGACCACTGCCAGCAGCACCATCATGGCATCGGGCCCGGTGGCACACTCTGACACAGGAAGAGGAACATTAGAATCCCAACAGTCAGCGGCGCTCTGACAGCTTGGTATTTTCCTGACCTTTAAATTCACTGTCTGTGTGGTGTTTGGTGCCCAGTGCAGAGCGCACAGCACAGCAGGGAGGAGAGGAGCCAACAGCAGGGAGCTCATTCAAAATCATTTAAATATCAACATATATTTAACTGATGTGTCCAGATCTAATCACTAGCAGCAATCAAAACAGCAGTTTCAGTGGATGTAATGGACAGTGTGAAGACGCCCTGAGTGGTTAAACTGCAGCCTGTCTCACTGCTGCTGGCTGCAGCGCTGACGCTCAGCACTGAATCAATTTCAGAAATTGTTCTCTGTTAGTCACTCAGACACAAACACATGAAAACAGAGTCCAGGCTGGAAAATACCAAACTTGCTCTTGAATCATCAGATGCTAGATCTTTGGTTACAAGACAAGAAGAAGAATATAAATGTTTAAACATGTCACAGTTTGATCTGAATCTGTGTCTGACATTTGGTGAAGTCATGAAGAAGTCATCAACTCATGTGCAGCCAGTTTTAGTTAAAGTCTGAGTCTGTGCTTTAATGTGACAGCTTCACAGATCGCAGCCAACATGGAGGTAAAAAAACAAAACAAGATCTGAGGTCAGGAGCAGAGACTGTTGGACCTTTAAAAATTGTGCTGGGTGATATTTAATAATCACAAACACAGTCTGCAGGCTGCTGGCTGTGAGCAGGTTAAAGAGGAGGACGTGTTTGGAGCACTGACCTGGCTCTTTGAGAGCTGTGAGGATGGATTGTCCGCTGGCGTGCTCAGAATACGTGAACTTCATGACACAGTCGTTGTCTGTCTTATAGAGACAAAGCACAGCGCCGGGCTCGTCCGTTCCTGGAAGGGAAGGAGAGGGAAACAGAAACATGCTGAGTTTCAACCAGAAGGAAAACTAATAAGAGTTCCGCTGAAGTGTTTATTTGGATCAGTTAAAATCATCTTCAAGTTCATTTCTGCAGCTTTTTAGTTTTTACACGACAAAAGACTGAAAAACAAAACAATAAAACCTCCTACACATCCTGTTACTGGATTAATGCGCCCAAAAGACGCCCAAAACAAAATGGCGCCCTCATCTGCATTACTGTATGCGTATTAAAATAAATATGTAACTAAGAAAAATGTGTCACTGTTTATATCTTTATTTTTTGAGTTAATAATTATGAGGGAGGCGCCTCCTTCTTTTGCTGGAGCACCTGCCCACCAAAAATGTCTGTGCACTGATTTAAAGCTCAGTTTCAGTGATGAATCCTGGAGGAAGCGTATGTCACACATGATGTGTTCAAGGACTGTCTGAAATTTGGAAATTTAACAATAATTTCTGTTTTTACAGTTTGTGGCTCTGAATGGTTTGATTTTGGTATTTACTCTTCTAACTCTGACTCTCTTAAACATTTATTAATTGTTTCTTTTATTTGTTTCCGTTTTCAGCTCCATTGAACTCACTCTGATCTTGTAGTTGCACTATGAATATTGTTTCTGTGTGTAAAGCAGTTTGTAAACTTGTTTTTGAAAGGTGCTAAAAATAAAATTTGTTATTAATATTTAGCTTTTTAGAAATCATGCCTGTTGTATCCAGCAGCAGGTTTTGGTGTCAGAGTATTAAAAATAAATACAAAAACTGACTATTTAAAGGTGCATTTCCCCCTCTGAGCCAAAATAAAAACATACATCCTCTGTTCGGCAGCACCTCCTCCCCTCTGATACATAAGGAACAGTCCCTTAGGGAAACTAATTTCTGAAGGGACAAGTATCCATCTACATCTCTGAGTTTTATTCATTCCTTCTCTCTGCAGGCCCTCGTGTTCTCCTGCTGCTCTGAGGGACACGTTATCAGATTATCGTTAATATTATCTGTTGAGCTTTGGCTTCAGATTTTGTGAGAAAGGAGAAAAAATGAGGAGAAGCTGAGGAGGAATCAGCTGCTGAGGGAAAAACAGAGCACACTTGTGAGCCGTCGTCACATAGCCTGAATTTCTTTGCTGTGAAATCACAGCTGAGGCGCAGATATCCTGCGTGCCCTTACTTTCAGTCAATCTTCATCACCCAAAAAGACTCAGAAGCTCACAGGGGAGGGTGAGGTCACGCTGCCCCTGGTCCACCCCTCCCTGTGCCCCCCCCTCCTCCTCTCCATCAGCTCCTCCTCCTCCTATTTCATGCACAAAGTATCTGGAATGTACATGTGGAGTCCATTAAGGCCAGTCAGATGGCTGAACTCGTTGGGAATGCTATGAAACACGTCAGATCTGGGCCAGGGCCACGCTGGGCCAAAATGGAGCGCTCTTATAATAGTCTCTGGAACTAAACACACAACCAACAGACTCTTCTTTCTCCTCTGTGAGAAGCCGCGCAGCATCACAGCGCCGTGAAGGCCATAAATCACTGTGAGCTTATTAATGCATTCCTAAACATCTCCTGAATGTTTCCCTCCAGGCTGCCAGCAACATTAAGCTTTATACGCTACATACAAACACTCAGAGTGGGACTGAGCTCCACCTGATCCTGCTGCTTTTTAAAGCAACACCTGAAAGAGACGATACTTTGGAGCAGGGTTTGTGTCGTGGGTGGATTCTCTCTCAGCTCAGATTTTAGACCTGAATCGACTGAACTCTTTAAACCAGATGAGGCGGTGAGGGTGTGTGTGTTGTTTCCTGCTGTGTGGAGTGTGTGTTTTGAGCTGTGAGCTTCCCAGAGTGACACCTGCTATATAATAACATCAGGGCTGACCGCTGCTCACTGGGTGTGATTTCATTATTGAATTAGAGAATGTGTGTGAGGTGTTAAACAGGAAAAGATGTGAAGCAGTGAAGCCCCAACTGACCGACCACAGAGAGCTGAGCATTAACAACAACGATCAACGGCTCATAGTCTGAAGTGCATTTAGGGAGTGTCAGACGCTACTTTGATGGTTAAACGGTGCATAAGGTGGCCGTATTTACACTTTAAACAATCATAGGTGTGTTTTGGGCGCAACATGAATTCAACCAATCAGAGTGTCATCTCCCATTTCCTTTAAAAACTAGGTGAACCTGCACCTGGTGCTATTTGCTGCTATTGGAAAATTGGAGAAGCAAGTGTTTTTCTGCTGAGAGTAACGCAGTCAGAGCTGTGATGTCACTGCAGCAAATATAGTGGGACATTTAATAGATCTGCACAAGTAACTGAAATAGTATTGAAATATACAGCAAAGTGAAGTATTCACATCACAGGAGCTGCAATTCTTCAACAAGGTCAAATGTGTCACAACACACTGTTTTCACAGACGCAGTGTGATCTGCAGAGTTGAGAAATTATATTTCAGATGTTAAGAACATGTTTGTTTGGTAAAGCAGTAATCACATAATGATTTTCATATTCTATTTGGGGCATATTCAGCTCGAACATCTGAGCAGCAAACTTGGAAACAGAACTTAACTCTTAGCTTCCAAAAATAGTCACTGACTTTACGCTGCTCCTCGTGTGTAAATGTGGACAGTGTGTGTCAAAGGACCAGACACACCGAACTGACATCAGAGAAATAGTGGTGATAAATGTTGCATCCCCTCATGTTGCCTTTGTCTTGGCCAAAAAGTAGCACTTAAACACACACTGCACAAAGACTGCAGCCGATGGCCAACAGTGCACCTGTACAAGAGGAGGAAACACTTTATACCAGCAGGCGACAGGTGTCTGAACTCATCATTCAAAAAGGAAAACTGAGAGACGGACAGGACGGATTCAAGTTGCTAGTTAGCCTGTTAGCACATGAACAACACAACCTGTTGAAAGAAAAAATTATATTTTCCGCTTGCTAGCGAACAATAACAGAAACAGTTACAAACTGTTTTTGCTGAAGAGCTCAACGGCTAAATGAACCTCACCGAATATAAAAAGTCTGTTTCGATCTCACTCCCTCTTGACGTGAGTCATGTGTCAGTCTCTTATCGTGCACTGAGCTGAGCTGACAATTGGAGTGATTTCACTCACCGGCGGGCTCCATCAGCTCCACCAGCACCGCCACCGAGTCAACAGACTAAATCAGCCAAAAATCAGCCAGCGAGGGCTAAAAGTGAAGGACGCACTGAAAGAAGTAGGGTGACAGACTCTCTGCCGGCCTGACATTGACCATCGGCCTGATGTGTCAGTTCCCTTAATGGAGATTTGGACAGCAGCGTCATTATCATGTCAATACTGTCCTCATTAATGATGTTTTATTTCACCCACAAACAACCCATCCACACTCCCTGTGTGTGTGTGTGTGTGTGTGTGTGTGTGTGTGTGTGTGTGTGTGTGTGTGTGTGTGTGTGTGAACCTGCCTCTACAGGCACATTCTACAGATGGTGTTCCTCCCACTAACAACTGCGCCCAGGTTAAATAACTGTCCTTTAATTCAATATATTGCATCATAAATCTGTGGTGTGTATACCGTGTGTAGTGACACAGTCTCCTACACACCAGGACTTTAAGTAATCAAACAGAAAATTAATGTGATCACAATAACATGTCATGATATGACACGTTCTTCACTCCATCTTGTTATTACTCCAGTATGCGTGTGTAAATATTGAAGTGTGTGTGCTTGAGCCTGGTGTGAGAGTTAATATTTACTGTATCCCATCAGACTTGTTAACGTGTCACATTAAAGCAGAGATTTACTGGACTCTGGCTCAGCTCCACAACAACAACATGGAGTCTAATAAAACGTGACAGAGGAAGAAGAACGCTATGTGAAGACGCCGCAGATGTAAATACTTGTCTCTGCCATCCAGCTGTGTGTGTGTGTGTGTGTGTGTGTGTGTGTTTACTCACTGAGGGTCTCCACAGTGATGATTTCATCCTTGCACAGGCGCTGGCACGTCTGGTTGTCTGCGAGACGTCCTGAGTCGAAAAGCCGGCACTCGATACACTCCCTGAACCAGAGCAGAGGAAGTTCAATGGAAAAGACGAGGACACACTTCCACTCAAATATTTCAAAAATGCGTCTTTGATCTTTATTTATGAGCTAGAAAGAACTCAGAGAGCACAAAGCTGCACCAGGGCTGCACAGCCTGTAAACTAATTTTAATGCTGTTTGTTAGTTTTACTCAGTCAGCTGACAACATGTCGCCCGAGCTTTCTTAAAACACTCTCAGGTTCTGTGCTGTGAAGTGTCAGCAGGTGGAAAGCAGGTGAACAGAGCACCGCGAGGCCTGACACCATAACTACTTTTGTTGGATGATATGTTGTCCCAGACATAACCGCAATAAATTATTGCGGTTATGTCTGGGACAATTATTAGACCATTTTATGCCTCTGATATGATGGTAACGCTAGTTCACAAATTCAAAGAGCAATGACATTTTAATTTCTAAGAATGTTCAGACATTGGAATTAGAAAATTGAAAAAATATTTAACATATTTGGAAAAAGAAAACTAAATATAAAAGTGCAGTGCTTTTCATGGGAGAAACACAAAATTACTGAGTTTGAGAATTAAAGCAACATTTGGCCACAAAAACAAAACCAGGTGATGCCTCTGTTGTGACCAATAGACAAGCTCAGTGAAGCTTCAGGAACGCAGCAATTGCCTCCATAATTCGGCTGCTGTGCTGCAGTCGTCTCCTGAGGATGGACGGCTGGAAAGTCAGGTGGTTTGTTGGTGGATTTACGAAGTGGAGGATGAAAATTTTGAAGGGTAAAACCACAAACAACAGAATTTTTGGGTCACTGTCAGAGATTAAAACACTAAAGACTATCAGGACTGTGTCTCTTTCGCTCCAAAAGTGCAGCTGCTGGCGACAGGTAAGTTGAGGTGGGACTAACACACCCAGATCATGTGACTCCTGCATGTATACAGTCAGTCAGACCCAAACTGGCCGAGGCGCTCTGAGCATGCTCCACAGTTTCCGCCCCGGGCTTTGACCCGGAAGTCCAATA
The DNA here is from genome assembly GCA_026686955.1 of Epinephelus cyanopodus. Classification (NCBI taxonomy): domain Eukaryota; kingdom Metazoa; phylum Chordata; class Actinopteri; order Perciformes; family Serranidae; genus Epinephelus; species Epinephelus cyanopodus. The sequence continues at coordinate 39,502,248 of CM048927.1, read as the reverse complement.
GCATTAAATGTGTAAGAGAAGAAGAAGCCGGTAACAACATGGAGAAATCTACATCCAGAGCCGTGACTTTTTGGACGGACCAAATGTACAGAGCTGTAAAGTTGTCCACCATGGTAGCAGTTAGCAGCTGCTAGTTTCCTCTGACATGTTCTCCCTGTGTTCTCCCTCTGTGGGTTTCCTCCAGGTGCTCCAGCTTCCTCCCACAGTCCAAAGACATGCAGGTTAACTGGTGACTCTAAATTGTCCGTAGGTGTGAATGTGAGTGTGAGTGGTTGTGTGTCTCTATGTGTCAGCCCTGTGATAGTCTGGTGACCTGTCCAGGGTGAACCCTGCCTCTCACCCAGTGCCAGCTGGGATAGACTCCAGCTATGCTGTGTTGTTTTAATTTTCGTCAGACTCATCATGACAGTGGACAGGGCTGGAGGGGAAAAAGAGAGAATCACTGCACCAGCGGGGAAAACCCTGCTGTTCTATCTGTCATCATCTCGGCCTAAATATTGGTGACATTCTCATGTAGAAAAAAATCATGCATGTCAACACAACAGGCAACACTGAGGTTAGGAAAAGGATCACGTTCATGTTCATGTATCATGTACAGTAAGTTTATATCACAGTTATCGTGACAAGCCTTCTTTTGTTTCAAACACCACCTAGCTGGCCGTACAAGTGCAGCACACACAGCTGACACAGCAGTGATGACCTGCCTCTAAACTCAGGTCGGGGGTTAAAGGTCAGTCCTTAAAGATCGCCACTGCCTTGGCAAACTGGAGCCATGTGTGCGTAAGGAGGCCTGTTGATAGGACACAGCAGATTTTCTGTCCTCACAGGAGACGGTCTTCTTTACTAGACGTCTGATAGGCGTTTAACTCTGACCTCAGAGAACCTGAGCGACCACACTGAGAGATGCAAGTTCAGACAGCGGGGCAACAGTTTAATTTCTTAAGGTCACAAATGGTATGAGAGTTATCTGGACAAGTCTGTAATGACTTCATCATCAAAGCTGAGATAAGTCCATCAGAGGGTGAGTTATGTGAGGGTCTGACTCTGGTTTTGGACCCGATCTGTTTGATGCTTTGACCTTTTCCCTGCTCGGCTGACTGCGTCTCATCACTGTAGACGTTTAAAGCATCATTAAAATACACATATTAAAGCCTGATAGTTTCGTCTTTTTGCCTTCATCAGTGGCGAAGTGCTTGTTACAGTGATGCGACGTTACCTTTTGGTGCCGCAGGCGTCGGGGCAGGTGGGGCACTTCTCACAGGTGTCTCCGAAGGCTCCTGGCTCGGTGCACTGACAGCGGCCGCACACGCAGTTTCCTCGCCCGCTGCACATCTGCCCGTCATCTGAGATGCAGGACGACGTCTCTGTGGAGCAGTTACAGTTGTCTCCGATGTAACCAGCGTGACACTTACACTCCCCGCAGTGACATTCTCCGTGACCTGGGAGAGAGAAGAACAGAGCAGGTCAGTAAAGACACTCACTGGGGAGGTTATAATATGGTACCATCCAGGTACAATTAAAAACATAGAGGGATACAAGTGGAACAACAGGGGCTGAAAAATGAAGCCAACGCAGAAGTGCAAAAACTGCAGTTCCTCTACTGTCCACTTGAGGCTGGTTCCAAGAGCGAGTCAGTCCACACAGACCCCCATGTTAACATGTCCAACTTTACAGCAGAAATAAACATGTTTATTAACATGTTAAAGTGCCTTCATGACATTGACAAATGGATGTCAGAAAACTCCCTGCAGCTTAATCTCAAAAATATATTTCCAGGATCAGATCATTCCTTGCAACAAACATCTGGGAACTGTTATTCATGCATTCATAACAGCTGACTAGATTATTGCGATTCCTTGCTTTCTGGCATCAGTCAAAAATCCTTCTCATGCCTCCAGCTCATCCAAAACTCTGCTGCCAGAATCTTGACTCAGACTAGAAACATGACCACATCACCAATGCTGGCGTCCCTCCTCTGGTGACCTGCTGCTTTTAATATTGATTTTAAGATTTAACTGATTACTTACAGAGAGGCCTCACTCCAAGTTATATGACTGATCTTTTACTGCCCTATGTTCCTCCTCACACCTTGTGCCCTCTACACCCTGAGTAGGTGAAGGGTGCGGTTCAGGAAAGGCTCTGAGTCAGGTCCACCCCTCGCTCCTCCACAGCTCCACCCTCTTTTTCCAAATATGGTCACTTCTGGCTCCAAAAATCCAAACTGCCAAAACTGAGGCTTCTAAAGGGGAGTTCACAAACCAGTGGGCGACTAAGTCCATTATTTTTATGATCAAATACCTTCATATTCACACTTTGTGTAACTTCCCATAAAGAGAGTTATAAATACACCACGGGAAAACAGCAGTGGCCAATCCAGAGCCAGCAGAGAGCGGCTGCATGCACAGAAACCAAAAAGGCAGAGCGCAAACTTTATTTCAATTACAGCCCGGGGGCAGGACAGACTTGGCCCACAACAGGACACTGGGTGGCCCACCGACCATTTTCTAATTCACAAAACAAAGTGATTCAAGTCTGGAGTGTGAAAACAGCATCAACATAGAGCTTGTTTCCAAAATGAACTACGGGTGGATCCCCTGAACCTCCTGACGCAGGTCTGGGCTAATTCTTTTTTCTATTAATTATTAATGTGTGGTTATTAGACTGGCCCCTGGCTTCCTGATGTTTTGCAAAAGTGGCCCCTGCAAAGGCAAGCTGAGTGTCCCTGCTGACGTCCTGTCTGTTCACCTGCACAAACCGCACCCAGGTACAAAATTAGCTCCTTTTTCCCCCTGTTGGGGAGACCATACACTCAGTGTCCTGACAAAAAAGAATTTGTGCAACCTGCACAAACAGAATCCTTCAACATGATGAAGATGATAAAATACAAAGCATGAAAAACAGGCCCAGACCTGAGGTACACAAGGGCGTCCAGATACTTCTGGCCATGAAGTATGACAAAATTTGACCAGTGCTGTGAAGAAAAGTGCTGCCAGTGTCCAGAAATCTGTGACCTGAAGCAACATCAGTGTTCTCTGTCTGAACAAACACACAGAGTCAAGCTCAGTTTCTTCTTCCTGAGAGAACCATCTAACCTTCCTCTGCAGCAGTGAACAGCTGCAGCAGCTGGAGCTTCACAGCACTGAGCTAATCCACGTCCACACAGAGCAAACTGCCCCTTCGTGCCACACGCATTAACTTGTTATCTGCGCTGGGATAACGCCAACAGAAGGCAACTCTTTGGGGGAAAGCTGCGTCCCATCGGGTCTCGTTGAAGCTCTGATTGGTCTCGGTCTTCTGTGTGAGCGCTCTCCCTGTGCAGACCAGAGCGATCCCTGACGGAGGGAGGACAGCAGCTGTAATCAGGGAAGCGTTACTTGACAAGCTTGTTTCACACTAGTTGTTCCAAGACCCTCCACAAAGACAGCATTCATCAGGCTGCTATCTCAGCTGGGTAAGGAGTGGACAGACAGGAGATGGGCGCACTTCATCAAGGACAAGCTGCAGGCGGATCTAATCAACAATTCATGGTCTGTATTAGAAGAAATGTGCAGAACAATAGCAGGAAGAAAACATCAGTACTGTGATGTGTTGGACATACGAGGGCAGCTGCTGATCATTAGACCCTCAGAGGACGGCTGGTGATGATCCTGCAGAGGCAAACCGATCTAACAGAAGTCCCTACTGGATCTGAGCTGCTGTAAAAAGTAACATGTGGCTTCGTTGTGCAGCCCAGAGACCACCAAACTTGTCCATTGACAAGTTTCTACAACAGTGAAAATGCTAGTTAACTTTGCCGCCCTACGTCAGTCTCATCCTGACAGGTCAGTCGTGTTTGTCAAATCATAAACCTTTCAGAAAAATTAATTAATCAATTAACAGTTAATTTTCCCGATAACTGTGATACATTTCCATTTCTGAACACTTCTAGTAGAAACACAGTGAAAACAGAATTATGATGTGAGGTAGGAGTGAAGACTGTAAAGATGGAGGAGAAACTGGGTCACAAACTAATGAAATCACTGTTTGTCTGTGCAGGAGTGGCTCCGGCTCCTCCTGCCCAACATGCACTCATGACAGTCGCGGATCAGAACCATCAGATGGAGCTGCCACTCGACCTCAGAAAACACAGGCTGTGATTAAACACAGATCCTCAACGAGGTCACGGAGACTTCTCCAAATGAACAGGAAGCGTTCAGTTCAATCATGAATGCAGCGGTCAGGGTTTTGTAACAAACTGTCTGGAGTCACAGACACGCTGTAAATTCTTCCTGGTTTCCTCCTAATAATACATTTTTGGTTCATTTTTTAAAAGGTGGAAAAACTGAGACTGATCTAATTATCTTCTATTTTATAAGAGTCTGGTGCACCACTCCCCAAACCTCAGCCGGTGGAGGCCGACTGATGAGTGGCATTTGGCTGAGTCATGGTACCAATCCTGGGAATGTGTCCTTAAATGACACCGCTGCTGCTACTCGGGCATTCAGAGGGCGAGAAGTGTTTCTTTGTGTGAGGGTTTGGGGAGGAAAGAAGAAGTGCAAGTGCAGCTGCTTTGACATCGGCTTACTGTTCAGCAAGTCCTGACGAGCTGCTTCCAGGTCTGCTGTCTACACACACTCTGCTCACTGTAGATTATACAAGTCTGCGTATTTGTTCCACCTTAGTTTGTGAAGGAGCTGCCTGGTGTTCTCCTGCACTGCTTTCTGCAGCTTTAAGTGTTTTAGTGTCTTTCAGCTCACACCTGCTGTGTTTTGGTTCAGTTTCACTGCTCTTGTGTTGTTTCCTGCAGCAGCGAGCGGCCAATAAGACAAAGTCAGCGACTAACTGGTGAACACAACGAAGCATTCAGCAGCTAAAGAGCCAAGTATTTCTCTCAGGAGAAGGTGGAGACCAAAACAGAGCAACAAGGAGATGGAACATTGGACCAACATTTGCAAGGTGAAAACTAATGATGCTTCAAGTATTCTGGACATGAACTAAAATGTCACAATAAGGTCACAATAAAAACTATATACACTATGAAGACCCTTTAACTGTTTGTACACAGTATAACCTTTTTGGGTGGGTGGAGCTTTGATGAAGGAAAACAGTTCTCCAAGACATTAGAGCTTGTTTTGCACAATAGAGGAAGATGATGTGATGTGGATGTGGAAAGTCCATGACCAAACGTGGACATGTGACGAGGTCACAGTGAGGATGAGTTGCGCATTGCAACATGCTCAAAGCTTATTATGGGATTTTTGCCCAATGAAGCAAAAATAAAATGGTTAATGACATCAAGACAAACACAATTCTGACCTGAATCAATTTGTTCTTATACAACGTATTTGCATTGATAGGCCCAGTAACCAAAAGCAAAGAGTTGAATTACTTCCACTGAAGCCTCAAACCCAACAACCTCTTATCCACATGGAGCCATCTGACTGTGCAGAATAATGTCCTGACTACAAGATCCCGATATGCTGATGGTATAAAAGCAGCCTGAGTGAACCAGCTCAGCTTTTATCACTGCCTGAGTTAAGTTGTCTCCATGTTGTCAAATTACAGCCAGGTACTGCATCTTTATCTGGATCCTGATAGCTTCAGGCTCACAACACCTCACTTAAGATAAACTGGCATCCTGACAGAGGAGAACACCAGCCCTCAGCACTGCAGCAGCCCACATTCGATAACCATCAACATGCCTTACAACAGATGTTTGGAGCAAGTGCATGAGCTCCTTACCCATCATTCCTTTCTGTTACTGAGCTGCCAAGTCGCTCCATTTCTTTCTCTTGGCTTTGTGTCGGGGCATTTTGATTCGCTGCTCGACTGTGAGATTAAACACCGCTGGTGATAAACACAGCTGTGGCAGAGGAGGAGATATGGAATGTGTTCAGATCCTTCAGAGCTGTGACCTTCCTCTTTTGACTTGCAACTTTTCCATGACGTTCCTCGAGACACTCAGTCAGCACCGACAGGCTGCCCAGATGAGGCCAAAGAGCCGTTCAAGACAAATCAAACTGAGAATTTGACCTCAGACAGGAGGTGCTTCCTCTTTTCTGAATAATGCATCTTGTCATACAACCCAGTCCCGTCTTACAGACAGTATGTGACCACACAGCTGATTGTTCCAGTGATCTGTCAGATCAGAAGAGACAAGAGTGATATGGAAGTATATTGAGGAACTCAGTTTGCAATTCATCATTTAAGATTGCGAGAGATTCCTGTGCATGGGAGGACAGAGTCATGAGCATGACAGATGATTGAGCATGCTCAGGGCATTGGGAAACATTTGAGACCATCTGAAGAGCTCAGAAGTCGACAAACAGCTGGAGGAATGATCAGCATTGCAAATATGACTCTGCTCATACTAATATGTGCACTCAGTAGCACTCACAGTTTCATATCTTTCTGTCGTCAGTATACTTCCACACAGTGACAAGTGTAGCAGAGAATGAGCAAACTGAAGCAGACAGCGGGCTGTCAGAGCTCAGCCTGCTGCAGCAGAGTCTCCCTCATGTTGCTCTCTTCCTCTGCAGAGCGGATTACAGCTCACTGAGTTAATTCACATGTTGCATCACGATTGCGGAGCAGGATGAAAAAAAGAATAAAAACCAGAGAGTATAGTCTAGCGCCTTCACTGCCTCAGCTTTCAGTTTTCTTTCAGAATACACCGCAGACTTTAAGCTGACATTAATAAATGAAGCCAAGTTCTCATTTAAATATATAAATTCTGTACGATAATATATTGAGGAGATGTCTTTAAAGTGCTCACAGAAAATAACTAGAATTGCCGCCTTGCAGTTACACATTGAGGTGAAGGAGGCAACAGGGTCTGAGACACCCAGGGTTAATGCCACAAACGCAGCTGGGAAATGCTGCCGTGTTTCAGTGGCAAACACATGGGTACACAATCTGCATTTCCTGGTTTGCACTCAACAAAGCAGAACAGCACAATCCTATTTACACCCAAACTCCTCAGCTTCCTTAAAAAGAACAGCTGATTTGCCTTCTTACAGATGCTGTCAGTGTTGAGTCTGTTCTTGATAATCTGAGCCTCAGAAACAAGCTGGAAAAAGTGTCGAGCTGTGCTGTAACATCACTGGGTGTGTTTGTATTGTCTGTTTTGTTGCACTAACGACTGTCTGTGTCTCAAGCTGCCCCTCAGGGACATTAAAGCCTTACCTTACCTATTGATTCAGGCATAATGTAAATCTGACTGTGGGGAACAGTTTGAGAAGAGCTGTGTAAGATGTGAGATACTCTTCCTCCTTTATATCTCCAGCTAGTGAAGCATCGCCCCCCTAAAACGCAGCATATGAATTATGGGCTGTATTGTGTCAGACTGCTGCCTTCAAAGGCACAATTATGGGATAAAGAATATATTTTTTCCTAACCCGAGCCAGCAGCAGACTCAGAGCAGAGACAGACTGTATGTAGATGCATTCCCACATTTTCTGCCTGGAGACATGCTGGGTTTCAGCATCACATTTAAACAGGCCTCTGTAAATATTTGGAGATTATATGAAGAGGAAATGAGCTGTTGGGTTATTTTTAGAGGGATAGCTGTTGCACCATATCATGCAAATGTGCCAGACGGGAGAGCTCAGCTCTGGAAACAAAAACTAATGCAGCCTTTTTTATGAAAGCCTTCAAAATAAACTAAATGTTCCCCGAGCAAATTACATCTGACATCTGGAAGCAACAGCCCTCTGTGCATATCCAAATATTTCCCGTCTGCAGTGATACAGTGTAGAGAGAAGCGTCAGACACATCATCCTCTCTGCTGCGTGTTCTGTGCAGGAAACTGAGGATGAGATGGACGGGACGCAGATGTGTAATCCGTCAGATGTCTACAAACTCAGTCCCAGTTGTTTCAGAGCAGCTGGGGAATCATCTCACCTTGGAGTTATTCAGCTCTCTGCCTTTTTGATTTAAGCCCACAACTGTAATTCTTAGCCACATTTTCTAAATGTCGAATTTTGTAGCAGATACGTTGAAACTTTACATCTTTCAAAAACGCTGTGGTGAAGGTGTGTTTATGTTCAGGCACAAAAACACTTGGTTATGAATTGGAAATGATCAGGTTTGGCTCAAAACATCCTGTAGCTCAGATGCCGCTGGGAAACGCTACGATGAGTTGCTTCTAAATCCCAAGTTTAGTGAAGCACACCCGGGTGCAGTGCCACAAACGCTGCTGGGAAAAGTTGTGACGTGTCGCCAAAACCACCAAAGTTTGATGCCATAAACGCTGCTGAGAAACCCTGCAATGTGCCATTAAAAACACTCACCTCACCCAGGTTGAGTGCTACAGGCGCCGCTGGGAAACACCCTGATATCAATTAAAGCATTAAAGTTCTGTGGCACAGATACCACCTGGAAAGGTGCTATGCCGCTTAAAACTCCCAGGTTTAATGCTATAAATGCTGCTGGGACATGCTGCGACGTGTTGGTAAAATACACCCAGGTTCAGTGCCACAAATGTTGCTGAAAAATGCTGCAATATGCTGCCAAATACACCCAGGTCTGATGCCACAAACACAGCTGGGAAATACTGCGATATTTCAATGAAAAGCCATCGGGGTTTTGTGGCTCAAATGCCACTTTGAAACGCCACAAAGTGTTAGTGAAAACCCCAAAGTTCAGAGCAACAAACGCCTCGGAAACGTCGTCGTATATCGCCAAAACACCCAGGCTTAATCTTACACACACACTGGGAATAAAAACACTAAGAGCTGCTAAAAAACACTTGATGCTGTTTGTTGGTCTGTAGCTCAGCAGGTGTGTCACAGTCTGCTCACTAACTGCGTCACTGATATAATCTCAATACACATGTAACAGATCTGTGGTTTGCAGATAACAACAGGCTTCTTTCAGATTTGAAACAGACTAAAACAGATACGATCACTTTCACAATGAGCCCAGATTCTTTATCTGCTGCAGAGGATCCTCTGCTGCAGAGCGACAGCAGCCGTCACACTGAACTCAGTAACCCTCATTAGGAATGCAGTGTGTGATATGATGTGGTAGCATGCAGAGGGACGGGATGAAGGGCCGAAACGCTCCCTCTCCTTCCCACTGTTGACCCAAAGAGAGAAACAGTCACTTCCTGCGCTGCAGTGGCGGTCAAAGAGCTGCCTGTGTCCCAGAGGCTGTGGTGTGTTTGTGTGTGTGTGGAAAGAAAACACGGCCTCTAACTTCGCACATCTCCAGCGGCAGCCTGAAGCTCGGCCTTATTTTCTGCTCTCAGCTGAGCCTGATGAAAAGCTCCAGTGAATATTTGAGATGCTTGTGGTGCACCCTGATTCGCCGCCATCACACAAAGAATTCCTACATTTATAAAAAAAAAAGAAAAAAAAAAAGAGTCTGTCTCGAGGGAGGACGGAGAGGCGTACACGCTTTATTTCCTGTGCCAGTTTCCTGTGGGAAATCCTGCAGCACATTACTGACATACCTGCATTTAATCTTTAAAATAATGTCGCTACAAAAATATGAGTGAAGGTAAATATCAGCAGCTAAACTTCCTGTTTCCATGGAAACATACAGCCACATTATTCATATTCAGAATCAACACAGTGCACTGTCACTGATTTTTAACATGTTAGCGAAAAGGTCATGTCTGTTTCGTTTAACTGGAGGCAGGTCTGAGTCACAGGGGCTGCAGGGTAAACACAGTGACCCAGACATCCTGTGTGTGCGTAGAATACCTCCAGGCATCTGAAGGCGGGGTGAACAGTTGGCCATCACAGAGAAGGGCGAGACGCTGTCCTCATTCAAATATGAAGATTATGACGCTCACTTTTGGACAGTCTTTTCTGAAACGGATTCACATTTGACACAGTTAAACACAAAAGGCAGGTCTGTCAGCGCGCTATACTGTCCCAGAAATTGTTCCCTACAATAAACAATATTATTGTCATTTAAAGACCATTTCATGCCACTGACTCTCAGAGAGCAATGGACTTTTAATTCTTAAGAATAATAAAACAGTGGAATATGAATAAAACAAACATATTTTTTTAAAAGACACCTGTTAATATACACAACAAAGTATATATAAAAATATACAACCTTTCCCAGAATTACACTAAAAATACTTAGTTTGAGACTAAATACAAAGTTTGACATACAAAAAAAAGATCAAGTGATGCCTCAGTGACCCACAGACAAGCTTAGTGAAGCTCCAGGAGCAGTTTGCTGGTGGATTCATAAAGTGGAGGATGAAGTTTTTGGAGGGTGAAACTACAAATGACAGATTTTTTGGCTCGTTGTCAGCGGCTGGCTGGTAGCGACTATCAGGACTGAGCGTCTTCTGCTCTTAAAGTGCAGCTGCAGGCTACCAGTGAGCTACACTGTGTCGTCTCTGAGGAGTTGTTCTATTTTTCTTAAACTTGCATGCATGAGTACGTGAGATGGGGAGAGCAGAATGAGGAGAGAATCACTTTATATTGGTCAGGACAACCCTGCTGGTTATTCTGGCATCATGTTGGTGACATAATGTACGATAAGTCGTTAACATCATTATCATGACGTGCCTCGTCAAAGATTTAAAAAAGAGACCTTGAGAGTTCAAACCCAGAGTTACTGAAATTTCCACACACAGAATTCCTGATCCTGAAGTCAGCGAGGTATGTGTGTGTGTGTGTGTGTGTGTGTGTGTGTGTGTGTGTTGGAGGAGCAGGGTTTTTTTGGGGGGATTTCTAAGGAAATCTCCATTAAAGCTCTGCTCATCCAGTTTCCCCGCACCTGGCCTGAGCTCCTCTCTAGAGACACTTACAGAACCACCGCTGCTGTATTTAGGGAGGTGTTACTGCTCCACCTGCAGCACCAGCTCCTACTCTTGGTGACCTGTGACCTCCACTGCAGAGGTGACTGTGCATGTTCAGAAAGACAGTGTTTGTCGGCAGGTCACAGGTCATCAAGGCTCCTGTTGATGTGGTGTGCTGCTAAATACACCCAGGTTTGATCTTACAAGGACGTCTTAGGACAGGGTCAATGCTAATAATACACAATGACCTAATTGTATAATATCTAAATTCCTATCCTTACATAAGATAACACTCCTACATGTTGTCCTAAGCTAGAGATAAGACTTCACATCAAGGACGTCGCTGTAATGAGGCCCCTGAGCTTTGTTTTTATTATCAATTAATCTGATTATTTGTTTGATCTATAAAATATCACAAATTTGAAAGGTTATGAACAAACAAATATCCAGAGCTCGTTTGTTTTGTAGAAAGCTAAAACAAAAAACAGGTAAATACTCACCTTCCTTTTTGGCACTGCTACTAAAACAATTCATTTCTTATTAAAATAAATAAGGGTTAATTTTTCATACTTTTTATCTGCAGTAAAAACATGTCACCATTGGAGTGTATTGTTGTGTGACTCAGCTGCAGCCACAGCGGTGGTCTTTGAGACAGACTCAAGTTTGACAGCCGCCACATAGTTTTCTAAATAAAGGATCTAAATGTACCACGATACGCTCTGAGTGTTCCAGTTAATACGACCACAGCCTGTGTGTGTGGTGTTTCTTCTTTGTCTGAATATGTGAAATGACAGAGAGCTCCGAGAGTTAATTTCAGAGCCTTTTTTCCAGCCAGACGAATCGATCCCAGCTTGCAGCCCCTCCCTGACCCTGGGAAGGAACGCAGGATCTGAGTGTAGGACTTTAACTGAGAGCTCTGACAGCAGAACAATATCACCAAAACCACTTCACCTAATTACACAGCAGGCTGCGAGATAAAATTACTGTTTGGTCGCAGGCTCAGACGGCTGAGAGGCTGTTTCTTCTTATTGTGTGTTGCAGTGAAAAACATACGGAGACATTAAACAGAAGCTTTAAATTCAGGTCACACTGCGTCACAGTGAAGGCCTCACTTGGACTCAATAAGTGGTCAGATATCATTCAGCTCCACATCAGCAGAGCTCTCTCCTCCAGAAACAAACAACTGCCGAGCAGAGATGGAAACAGAAGTGATGCTTTCAATAAGAACCACAAAGACAGGCAGCAGAGAGCCTCTGAGTAAACCCTGTGAAACCTCTGACAGACAGCGGCTTCTGTAAACAAGGCGAGTCAGCGAGCACCCAAACTGCTGATGAGGCACTTTGTTTTTTGGGGGTTTTTTCCACAGAAAATTCACAGACGGGACAAAATAACATCAGAAATCAGTTCTGGTGTCTCGACAGGCACTCGGATCATTTCCCCGAGCAGAGACTTGAGGTTCTTTGAGTTTACTCGAGGACACGAGACTCAAAGTTTAAACACGGTCAGTCCCATTTTGTGTCATTCATCAGAAATGACCAGTAATCCTCCTCCAGGGCTGAAATACAGACTGTTCTGATAAGATAAGAGAGAGACACAACACACAGAGACTTTTCTGTCTGACTCCCCAAACTCTGAGCTGCTGAAGCTTCTCTGCCCCGCAGGAAAATAAGCAAACTGCACAGAGGGGGAGGAAATTAGGAAGTATCACTGTCAAACAGCCATTTTCAGTGACTTAATACTGCGTGACATTAATTACATGTTAAAGAGTTACTCAGCCCAGTCGCTAGAAGAAACTGGTGGCATTAAACATTTCTACTAACCACAGACATGTTACATTTGCAGGTTTCATACGTCTCACATCAATGTTTCTTAAGTGGTGAAGTTTATGAGCTGAACTGTCATCTGGAGGTGGAGGAGATGGTGGACGGCGTGACACCTTGGCGACACCTGCCAAGCTGCAGACCGCTGTTTGTGACCAACAAGCTTCAACACCATTTGACTTGTGGCGACCCTTCACAGTTTCCCCAAAGTGTTTGCGGCATGAGACCTCGGTGCATCGCAGAGTTTCCTGGAAGCATTTCAGTCATGAAAACTGGTGTTTCTCACATAGTGTCAGTATATTTTCTGAGCTGAAAATGATCTTTTATAAACCATTATCAAGTGTTTTTGTGCCTAAACCAAATCACACCGTCACCACAGCACCGCTGAGAAAGTTCAATGTATCCGCTACAAAATGATGCACAAATGTAACGTAACTGGTTTGCCAAAATGTAAATTGCAAACATTTTTTCTTGTGATTGGGCTGAAACACTTCACTCACCAAATGATCGTTTGTATATAAATTACTCACTCGTGTGATGTTGAATTCACGAGGAAAACTTTGTTTTTCCCACGTCTTCACAGCAAACGAAGAATCCATAAAGTGAAAAAAATTGTTGATGAGACACATAAAAATTGAGATAGCAGCTAAACTATATCTAAATATCCAACAAACTCTTAACAACTCGTGCAGTATAATCCACGTCTCATTTATCTTATCGTATGCTCAGTACTTTCCAAACAGATGGGGAACTGAACAAAAATCATCGCCAGCAGACTAGAACTATGTACGAAGTAAAGTTGTTGTTTTTTCTGGCGTGGTTGGACCTCGTGGACGGACCAGAGAGCAGGTAAATACACAGCAGGAAGCAGCACGAAGGCCAGTGAAAATGTTAAAGCAGTTACTTCCTTTTCATATTCCTTCAGTGTCTCTCTTAAACTTGGAGTAATTCAGAGTGATGTTCGAGTGCTGCTTGGACAGAGACGGACAGTATGAAGTGGTGACCAGTCATTTCACTGTGACAGCGAAGTGGCTTCAATCAGCGCGTCCACCTGCGGTATTTCATCACTGCTGATTGAAGCCGATCGTCAATAGAGTCGTTTGTTTCGGGACTGAATGCTGACTGTAAACTTTCCCACTCAATAAAAAAGACAGATGTCAGCAGGTTTCAGTTCAGATTTACATAAGGTTTAGCAAAAATGCGTGTTTGGGAAGTAGTGAGTGTACGACTGGATACATGAGACCTGGATTAAAAAGGATGAGTTGTGTGAGAGTTTGCAAATGGGTGTTTTGATATAGCTTTGCTGTCGTTAAATGTGGACCCCAATTACTTTAATTCATCAAGAACTTTCTCTGTTTTTGGATTCTTCTGTCACCATGGAGGCGTGAGAGAAAAACAGTTGTCTCCATGAATTCAACGTAACATTAGGTAAGTCGTGGATATCCAAAAGATCATTTAGAGGGTGAATAACTCCTGTAAGAGGCTCAAGGATTTCAGATATTTCTCCTGAGATTAAAATACAAATGATTCATTTTTAAAATCCAGACAGCTCTGTTAGATTCAGAGACCCGGAGGACACGGCAACAACAACCTGCTCCTCCAGTATCACTGCAGCACAGAGCAACACATGAGAGCAGAAAGAAGAAGTGAAACACTCGTTGTGGGAACAGAGACCTTTCTGTGGGGAAACTGATGTGTCAGACTGCGGTCTAGTTCATGCCCAACACTGACACAGATATTCTTCACTGCACGGCTTTATTAAAATCTGAGGATCAGGAGCTGAGTCTGTAAGCTACTGTACACAGATCTGTGGCTGATGGGAAAACAGCTGCTTGGCTGTCAATAAAAGTATTAACACTGAGGGGGAAGAATGTGGCAGTTTTAAAGACAAAGTGAAAACACAGGTGTCATATTAAACTAGAGGACCTGAGGCATCCACTGGAACCAAACATGCTCTGCCATCTTGTCAGAAAGGGGCCAAAAAAAATTACGCTAAATTTTGGCGAAACAGGAACATTGCTATTTTTTGAAATGATTTCTGCACACTGGGGATCCTTCACAGTCTTATAATTACATACATTTGGTTTGACTGGAAAACTGAGAGGCAACAGTCAAATACTCTTCACACTGTTTCACTCCTGCACACAATCAGTATTTGATTAAGGTGGTATGATGTTATGATGTGATTACACCTCGCAGTAATTTCTTTGGTCAATGTTTGATTTCACTTTTCTCTAATCGTTCACTGGAGGCCATTTTGTTGGCCAATACACATACAAAATACATGTGAAAGTATGATTATTGGGATTACAATTGCAGGAAGTAATCAGTGTGAAACCTCTGCTCATATTTCCTGACAGCTGGCCTGGTCCCAGATAAAGCCTGGAAGTCCTGGAGGAACTGATTTAAACTCATGCTACCTGATCTTAAATTAGTGTGTTCCCCTTTAAAGGGCTGTCACAACAATATTACCACCCTATCTGTGTGTGTGTGTGTGTGTGTGTGTGTGTGTGTGTGTGTGTGTGTGTGTGTTTCCGTCGGGGTGAAACAGCCAAAAAATGCGGGCTATTAAAATGTGCAGGCTGAGACAGGCTCCTTCTGCAAACTCAGCAGAGCTGCTCGTCATCAGAAACAAACACGGGGGGGCTTCAAAGGAACCCACTTCTTCTTCTTCTTCTTCTTCTTCTTCTTCTGTGGTTTATGTGCCAGTAAAAGAAGAAGAACGCCACCTCTAAAATAAGCAGCCTGCACGGCTCCCTGACGCTCAGAGGCCACGCAGCAGCAGCAGCAGCAGCAGCAGCAGCAGCAGCAGCAGCTCTGACGCTGGTTTCATGTGGAGAACATCCCATGTCTGACGGACAACAGTCATTAACAGCCATGAAAACAGTGTTTACTTGTAGATTGTCCTCGGTCTCAGAGTCACAGGACACCTCAACATCCACTGGCATTACTCACAGTGAGCAGAAGACAAAGGCCTATAAAAAGACAGACAGGAGGGGACACGGAGACACAACGATCACCTCTGTGGCCGCACTTATCTCTAAGCTCTGTTTGTTAAAGGCTGACGTCTGCTGAGTCAGCATTTTGTTTGCTGACTGTGGGGGAAGAGTTATCAGACGTGAAGGTACGGGAATGTCACCATGATTTTATTTTGCTATTTTTAAAGCTCTCCCTGTCGACATGTGAGGAGGCTCCGGGTGTCTGGAGGTCAAGATAAGAGGAGGACCTTGTAGACTGTCAACAGACCGGACCAAGGGTTACTTATTTACTCCTCCAAGGAGGCGTGATTATGTATGTGACTGACAATGAAAGCTGGGTGAGGTTTTCTGGACAGATTTGTGTTGAATAAACTCACTTATTCAAGTAAGAACATATGAGGCTCATCAAACTGACTTCCCCCACCTTGTCTTTCATTGCTGCTGAGCAGGGTCTTTGCTGTCAGGTTCATCTGTTTGAACATTAAATATCTTGTCTGTACTGTATTAAATTGAATAAAGCGGTCAAAATGGTTTTTACAAATCATTACATTTTCGTCCCAATTATTTTTGGAATCAGGGTCGTAGAATTCAGGAGCTCTCCTTTATTTTATTTTATTTTATTTTATTTCTTTATTTAGAGAACAGTGCACATTAATGAACACTGCTGTAAATGCGCCAAAGGCTAATTTTCAACTGCAGTCCTCCAGCATGATGTTAAAAAGACCTCATTTCATCACACTGTGGACAACACAGCACGAATCTAACACGGAGCAGGCAGCTGTGATTGAAACAATTACAGCTGTTTATATTTAAGGGTCTAAATCCTGGGGACCTCCTGATACTGCAGAGCCACCCACGAGGCTGAGCTGTCCCAAAGCCTGACTGACTTCACAATGAGCCCTGAAAACAGCTGCTGAGCCCAAATAATGAAACCCAAACATTTTCACCCCACTGTGGAAACATGGCTTTCTGTCCAGTAGGGGAGAGCGGGGTCGGTTGGGAAAGTGCTGCAACAATGTCCTTCCTATTCACCAAGCTCATACACAGCCCTCATTCCTCACAGTTTGTTCACAGCTTTAAAATCCACAGTATAAAAGTACATCTGTTATTTTTCTTCATCCATGCTGGTTTTAGATATGTTTATACAAACAACATCGTTGGACAGCTGATTTTCTGGCCTATCAGCTCGTGCTAGTTTTAGCTGTGCATATTTGTTGGTGTTAGCACAGGAGTCCAAAGTGTGATAGAGACCCACTGTGAAGTAACAGGGTGAATGTTTACTGCATGAACTTCACATATTTCGACCTCTGGGCAGAATTCAACTATTCGACCTTTTTTTTCAAAATTAAAATGAACAGCCTTCATGCACCTACAGGCCACATGCAGTTTAGAGTAACCACACTGAGCTGATGATGAAATGAAGACTTGCTTGGCCACGTTCCATATCTCAGTGATTTACGAAAATATAGTAATTTTACAAAGGTTTTCTTTTTTAAAAATATATGTGTAAATATTAGGTGTTCAAACTCACAGAGCTTGTTTTTTCAATATTGTTGATATTTTTTAGCCCAGGACGAGGCGTCCCAGCTGTCCCGAGGGGGCTGAATTTTGTAAAATGCACTTCCTGTACATTTTACAAAACTGTGCCTTTCATGTTGAGGTTGGGCTCTAAAAATATTATAATAAACAATAAATTTGACAATAATAATAACAAATTGGACAGTCCCACAACTCTATGTTTCAGTGAAAGCTCAATAAACAATACTGTTATTCAACAGAATGCTGGAACGAGAAACACAACCACGACTACAGAAATGAAAGACACTGGATTAGGCTGTGATCAGATAACAGCAGTTACACATCAAACTACCAGCCTCATCCTACAGAGAGTAAATCAGTGTTAGGGAGAAAAAATAACATCTAAATGGAATTTCCAAAGTATCAATAGAAGATTTTACTGCTGAGAAGCAACTACTGCCTCAAACAAACAGACCAAGAAATTATGTGTTTCAGTTTCTCATTTTTTGATGACAATTCGTATGTTGAGGGTGAGAAGATGAAATACAGTAAAAGCCATTTCTATAGCTGCATTAGCAGCTACTGCTGGAGGCTCTGTGGAGAGAAAGGTGTGGGTGTGGGAGGAGTCAGGTAGTGGGGCTGTAGCAGACGTCTGTATCTGTCAATCATTTTCATTACAGTTCAAGTAGTAATATAATAAAAGGTTATTTTATGTCGATACAAAAATGTCCCAACGGACCCTGCTCTCCCCTGCACATACATGGTGACTTGATCTGGGTTGTTTTTGTGTGGCTCAAACAGGGACAGTGTGCATGTGTATATTTGAGCTAAAAATGTGATCCTATAGGTGGTTTTTAATTTAAAAGAGCATTTCCTGAGATCTCTGCTCAGTCCGAAGCCTCATCATTTCAAATACTACCTGAGTACACCCAGACGGCGTCAGACTGAGACCTCAAACATACTCCAGTGCAGAGAAACGCCTGCAGGTTTTTGATTAGTCTCCACACGGCGACAGGATCAGGGTGTGTCCTTGTACCTGCAGTATTTCACCGCAGAGACCTGAGGTCTTTGTCTGCAGCGGTCAAGTTCAGTCAAGTCTCAAAGAGCGGTGGAGGAGAGGGAGGAGTCTTCCGGTGTTTTCTTTACCTCAGGGCGTGAGGACTGAGTGTCAGGTGCCCAGGTGCTGCGCAGGGAGCTTTGTTTAGTCAGACACAGAAAATACACCCAAAGGCTGCGTTCACATCACAGCGCTCGGTTCACATGTATCCCCAGATCTGATCTTCCTGCTCCGACTGTTCATGTTTGAAGTGACTCATGTCTGACATCAGTGTGAACGGAGCTCTGCCCTGAAATGCCTCACATGACGACAATAAGGTCACACACATGTACCCCAACAATGACAAGAAATGTCACATTTGCAAAACAGGAAGTTGGGTAAAAAATGATTGACAGAGCGGTGCGTCTCTCCCGAATGATTTGCTGTGCAGGTCAGATGAAAACGAAAACCTGTATAAGCCGTAGCTTTAGCTCCATTAGCAGCTGCTGTTGATGGCTGTGTGGAGAGAGAGGTGTGGGAGGAATTAAGCTGAAAACACACTGGTGCCGCTGCAGTGCAGGCGTCACCTCTCTCTTTATACATCTATGGTGAGGAGACGAGTCGAGCTGCCGTAGGAGCAGAGAAGAAGAGTTGCTACAGGAGCCAGTAAGTACAAACAGAGAGTGAGAGGGGGAAATGCATTTAACTCTGGGGGCGGCGAGAGAAAATAGTAAAGTGGCATAAAGTGTTGGCTGTTATTTGTCATGCAAAGAAGACGATATTCACTGATGGCAGCGGCCGATGCTTTTCTGAGTGTCAATTTTGCACGGACTACACAGCAGGGCTCTGAGGAAGATAAGTAACATGTTTGAGACCAACAGATTTTTTTCCCCTGCTAAACATAATAAACATAAATGTCAGCATGACTCCGCCCACCTTTAACTAAGTAGAGGTCAGTCTTAAAACACCTGTTGGAGTGAGCAGGGCCTTTAAACATGAGCGTACGAGGATGCTGAGCTTATTTTTTTTAACAGCACAGAAAAATCAAAGAAGTTTATTCAGTTGTAATGAACCTGGTGCTGCTGGTGATCTCTGCAATTTAATGAAGACCAGACTCACTAATTGTTGCATGTTTCAGTAGTGACACATAAAACACTCGTGTGAAGCGCAGACTTTGAACCAAACTTTACAAAGACTTTACAGACAGCAGACTGACCCCAGACCTCTTTCCCAACTAACAAACAGCAGCTGACACTCAACAAGAATCGACTGGTGAATCTGAGGACGTGCTTCTTTTAAGTTAATGATTTAATGCTCATTGCAACATGTTTCAAAACTAATTACATCAAGTATTTCAACTTCAGTCTAATAGTCAGGCTATAAAAAACAGAGCTGCCACACTGAGAAGACTCTAACACATTGTTCTGGCCTGGTTTGGTTTGGTTTGGCCCGTAATCCCAGCGCAGCGGGGATTGTGATTCGTCACAGTCACTCCGATGTAAAGAATAAATAATTATAAGACGTAAAAATAAGAGCATGAAATAGACGAATGTTAAGCAGATGCTTTTCTCTTTATAACTACAAAAAATGAGAAATATTTTACTGACAGCAGCTGAGCTGAAGCTGCACATATTGTCTTCATGGTCAAAGTGACGCTCAGGAGCACTTCCTGTGATTCAACATGTCTTCGCTGCAGCTGACTCCTCACTCCTTTTAAATCTAAAGTAAAGTTCACCTCTGGTTTCTAACCGACGTTCCTTTAACACAACAAACAGCCCTGTGAGTCTGAGGAGAGCTGTTTCCTTCAGTAGAGCACAGAGCCAGTAACGCTCGGCACGAACATGAATAACACACATGTTCCCATTTACCCTATAAGGAGACACTGACATACACATGGTGGGCACACACACACACACACACACACACACACACACACACACACACACACACACACACACACACACTGGCAGGACACAGCGTTGGGACAGCAGTTTTATTTACAGGCTAAAAGAGGGTTTGCGCAAGTCTGGAAAATAAAGCAGCGCTATTTCTGGCAACTTCTGAAGCCTGCTGAGCGCTGAGATCATTATTCAGACCCAGCTGCAGAGTCTGCAGAGGAGATGTGGGTCAGGGGGGCAGGAGGACCAGGAACTGAAGACTCAACAGTGACGAACAAACAGGAGAGAAGAGCCTGAACAACACGGGCTCTCTGAGGGTGATGATGATGATGATGATGATGATGATGATGATATATCACCAGCTGATATTCCTCAACAAACATTTAGCAGATGCTCGACATTTTTGGGTGATGACTCCATAAATTTGGTTGTGCAAAGTTACGTACTGAGGAAGTTCTTAAGCTGAACAGTAAACAACAGTCCATTTGTAAACTGAGGGAGTTGTTGATAAATGGAAACCTATTCTTTAAGAAGCCAGACAACTTTCTCGACCCAGAAAGAAACATATCATCTTTTAGTTTATCTGGAAAATTCCAAAAAGTGACAATATTTTGATCTGTAGACTGAAGGTGTTTTACACTGAAGGATGTTCATATTAAATGTGGCCAAAGCTTCAAACACTGAGGTGAAGTCAAAAACACCTCAGGCTCCAGATCGCTCTCAGTACTCTGTTCACAATGTTATTTGTCTATTTTGGCTTCAGTATGACGTCACAGTGTGTTGGATGTCTTTATGTGGTCATCTGCTCCAGGCACGCTACTGCAAGTGTTTACATTACTCAGCCTGCACGGCTACATGAAGCAACATGCTAACATCAGAGAAACATGTGGGCTTATATTGAGCCCCTTTTCCACTGCTTAAAAAAAACTGCAAACACCTGCTAACATCTGGTTGTGTAATGTAATGGGACACAATCAGCTGTCACACCCGGGTCAGATGACTCTAAAGCAGGCACGGGTATTTATCGGCTCCAGCTCTGATCGGCAGTGATGGAATCACAACACCAACATGGACGCAGTAGTTTTAATGTTAACCGACGAGATGCAGTGATGCACCGCCACAAAATGCGGCATCAACTGAAGAGCCAGTAGCTGCAGCAAGTAGTTAACTCAGCTCCTACAATGAGGGCTAAAATCAAGAAATAAAATAAGGGTGAAAAAAACTTAAAATTCCTGTTGTAAAACATTTATGATCTACAGCATCTGCCTGCACATCTTTATACACACACACACACACACACACACACACACACACTGATACTAATTAATCTGTACAACAGTGCAGAAATCCAGTGAGTCACCCTCGCATGAGTTCTACTGACGAGAAACAGACATTAACAAATGCTGGGAAGTAAATCTGCCCACTGACACATACACACACGCACACACACACACACACACACACACACAACATCTCAGGGGTTTGCACAAAACACCTTAAGTTAAGATTGTCCCTAAAGTCCAGGTTAAGGTTTTTGGTTGCACAAAACATGTCTTCTCCTTCAGGTCTCCTTAAAATGTTCACTTAAGTGTCTAAGATTTTCTCCTTATCTTGGTCTTGTAGTTAAGGAATTTCTTCAACTTACTTAAACCATTGCAGGTGCCAGCAAACATATAGTTACCATGGAAACTGTAAAAATGTTACCGCTGTAAAACCTCTCTCGATGCAGTATATGTCTTAACACTGCAAATTTCCCCGCTGTGGGACGAATAAAGGATTATCTTATCTTATCTTCATATTTTTTCTTAACTTGAGAAACCTTCTAAGGGATTCTGTGCAACACTCTTATGTAAGTCCCTCAGCAAAGGAAAAATTAAGCCTTATGTGTCAAACCTAAGGAAAAAACATGAGGGTGTTTTGGCAGCAGGTCCTTCTACAAATCTTGACAGAGTCTGTGTAGCGCACTCGTGTGTCTGCACGTGTCGTTCACCTTGAAGATTCTCCTCAGAGAGCCTTGGGGCTACACACACACACACACACACACACACACACAGACATAAAGACAAAGACAGATGGCTGCGTAGATTGTGAGGCTAAGATTTCAGGAACATTCAGAGACAGACAGTCGTCCAGCACAGGTCATTTGACCCCACACACAGAACATCCTCCTTCAGCTCCTGCATCTATGTCCTCTGTCATAAAGTCTATGTGTTAAATAAATATCATGATGATATAAAAGCTACAGAAAAGTTGTTGTCGAGATGTAAACGGCCTGTTTCTTCTCTTTGATTATTACACCCAGGCATGGTCTGCATGTAGACAGATAGTTTGGAGGACGGATATTTTCCTTTTCATTTCAGCCTTGAGTTAAAAAACAAAAAACGCCTTTAAAACTCTGGATTCTTGGTGTGTGTGTGTGTGTGGACATTTAGAAGAGTGTGTTTGGCAGGGTTGGAAATTAACACCCACCACCTGCCAAATGAGGGTGAATTTAGTCAGCGATGGGTGGATTTTATTAAACTGGTAATATATTTTTTCTCATGAAAAAGCTAACTCAGTCACGTGGTGCTTTACCTCAGTAGTGTTGTGTGTCCTCAGTGTGTCTTCCTTACCAATCCGAGTGAGGTTTTTCTACTTCGTCTTCTTGTGTGTGTTTACTGGCGGACCAAAAAGCAACGAGAGATTCACACGTCTTTTCAACACTGATATGATGCACTGAGCAGTTCCACCAAAAACATGACCTCCCACTGAACCGGAGTTAGCCGCTTCACAACACAGTGAAAACCCTTACATGTATATATCTGCACAACAAGGCAAAAACAGACCAGCAGGGATCTAATCTGTTCATCAGCCTCAAAGAGAGTTTACCTGAGCTGTCACAGAGATATCATATCACAGCTGAGCATCATAAAAACAGCTTCAGTAAGATGGAG
Organism: Epinephelus cyanopodus; assembly: GCA_026686955.1. Lineage (NCBI taxonomy): Eukaryota > Metazoa > Chordata > Actinopteri > Perciformes > Serranidae > Epinephelus > Epinephelus cyanopodus. The sequence continues at coordinate 39,479,318 of CM048927.1, read as the reverse complement.
TCCCTCATGGCAGCTGTCGAGGCAACTTTTATTGTTTCACTGGGAGAAGAAGAAAACCAGTAAATTTAAAATATATCCGTCATATTTGAGGCCTGGTACTCCAGTATTACACTCACAGTATAAAGCTCACTGGGGAGCTGTGTGTTCAGTGGTTTTGGCTGCTTCGGCTGCCTCGTGTCACCACAGCACACACACACCCATTTACAGCGTGTACACGTACACACACACACACGCAGCAGCCGGTCTGTCCAGCAGGTGTGAGCCACAGCTGGGTGTGGAGCTGCCTGTGTCCTCACATTCAACTCGGACTGGAGACCAGCAGATTACAGTGGACCAGGATTGAATTATCTCATCAACTTATCATGAGGATGAGAAAATAAGTCCTACAATCCAATTAAATTCATCAAACTGGATTCTTTCAGCATTAAACTTCATTCTTGACCTCAAAAAACCTAAACTCAAAGTCCACTTACTGGATTTGTCCCCGAGCTCATCTCCATGATCTTTATGACTGATCAACTCCACCCGCTGACAAAGACTCCTGATGAAGCTCTACATGAACTCTGAGTTGGTATTGTCTCGTCAAACTTTTATTTTCCAGGTCAGAAATTGGCCAAATTGTTGAAGTTTCAAACCGACACAGTTCCCAATGTGTTATGGATGAAATCTCAAGCTTTCCCTTCACATTCATTTATCTGTGGAGCTGGACCCTACATTAGCAGCACTGTAGGAATGTTTATTACACATCTGGTTATTCATTGCACCACACTGTGGGAGTGCAGAGCTACTCTGGGCACAAATGGAGCAACAGAACGTCCGGCGCAATGAAAGTAAAACTTCATTTCTGTTCATTGCAATGAGTCTAAAAGTTTGCTCTCACTCACCTCTGCAGCAGCTGCTCCTCTCATTCATCAGTCTCTTGATACATCGATTATCTACCCTGCTACTCAAACTCTGCAAACTGCTGCTGAAGAAACGGGCCCTTACAGAGTGCACTCCTGGGCCGTTCTCTGTATTATTACATATTCTCGGTACCGGCGCAACTGCAGAGAGCTCGTGTTACCAGGGCAAGAATATTACAATTAATATAACAAGTTCAGCGACATAATCTGCGGCTGTGACTGAGGCTCACTCTGAAACCAGCACTTCAGATTCACTGGCCGATAGCTGCACCTCAGTGAGCTCCATGGGAAAACTACTGTCAAGGAGAAGGAGATTCAAGGAGACGAAGAGTGATTTAAAAAGAAAAAACAAAACCCAGAGGACAGAGTGCCAGCTGATTTCCTCTTTAATAAAAGCTGCTGCGCCCTGAGGCAGTTTATCAGTCTTCACACTCCACATTTTCCCAGACATGAGCCACAAACGAGCAGCTCTCAGCCAAGTGTGACCAATCCAGGTGGAGCTCAATATCGTTTACAAGATAGTTTAGCTTGCTGAGGGCTCTAAACAGAGCTTAACAGTATTTCCTGTGGGTTTCACAAACGTGCGGGCGCAGAGTAGTTTTTACAGCAAGCCTTCCACACGGCGCTCCACGATAATTAACTGACAGATTCAGAGGAAAGTGTGGAGGAGGCGTACCGTTTGGTATCATTAGGAACTCATTATGGCTGCACACTGGGCAACCACGCTGAGAGAGGAGGAGACGAGGAGACAAGGCGAGGAGAGGAGCGGCAGGGCGTAGTGGACTGTTAAGATTTAATGACCGCTTATGGATGATCGGCACAAACAAACAGCCATTCTGCATCTGTGCGCTCAGTGTGTCCGGCTCTGCTGCTGACTAAACGAAAGACTTCTGTTTCTACTGGCTATAGATAAATAGAGGCAGGCATTGTGTTAGGGGATCGCGCCAAAGCTGGCCCCACTGTCACAAAGCGCTCTCTGTGGTTTCACAGAAACAGCCGTTGGCTTGGGGATGAGCCAGCGGACCCGATGTTCTGGGAACACAACAGCCTCGGCCTGTTTGGTAGAGCTGAGCAGATACACTGAGCCAAACCTGCCTTTTCATACCGAGGCTCTTTGGGCATCAGAGTGAGGCTCAGGGAGAGGAACAGGATTTAAAGTTGGCATCGGCGCATGAATCTCTGATTAACAGAGCATATTTAGGCCCCAGGACGGCAAAATGGGGATAATTAAAGGCCACAGAGCCTCAGTTCAGTCACAGTACTATCTCAGTGTTATCGGCTATTAATCTGTCATAAAACACTGATTCCAAAAAAGTTGCTGTGTGAATAAAACCAGAGTGCAATGATTCACAAATCTTTGGCAACCAATATTCAATTAAATACAGCATCAAGACGATACGTAATGATCTTGTTCTGAATTCTAAGCCTGCAACACACACAAAAAAGTTGGAGCAGAAGCAGCAAAAGACTGGGAAAGTTGTTGAATACTCAAAAACACCTGGTTGGAACTTCCCACAGGTGAACAGCTTACAGTATATTGACTGGATATAAAGGTGCATCCTCAAACAGCTCATTTGTTCACAAATCAACAATTTGATTGTCACTTTGTGAAAAACTGTGTGGACAAACAGTTCAAGAACAACATTTCTCTGCGCACGATTCAGGGATTTGACCATCTATAGTACAAAATATCATCAAAAGGTTCAGAGAAGGGGAGCTGAGGAGCTCATGTGGTGGAGCAGGAGCCCCGTGTACAAGAGCTGTGTCCTTTCCCTTTGCCTCCCTAAATGCAGCACTAAGAGTCACGGACCGTCCTTTGTCCCGTCTGCTGTCACTGATCTTAACCAGCAGTGACCACTAATGTCCATGATTTACCCCTGACAGTGTGATACTGGACTCTGTGTGTTTGTATTGTCGGCTTTGTTGCACTAATGACTGTCTGCATCTCAACCTGTCCCTCAGGGACATTAAAGTTTACCTTACTGATAACAACACTGAATGTCTGTGACCTTCGACCTCTCAGACTGCACTGCATTAAAAATGAAAATGACTGTATAAATAAACTGGATGACGTCTGTTTCTGGGACGTCCCGTCTTATTCCAGCGAGACAACGAGACGCATTCTGCACGTGTTCCAGCCGTGTGGCTTCATAGTGACAGAGTGCAGGCACTATACTGACCTGCCACTGAAAATGTGCAGTGAATTATTAAGCACAAAATACAGCAACATGGATCCCTGACTGCTGAGACACTGAAGTCGAATGTCAAACAAGAATGGGAACATTTTCATAACTTCAACAATAAGTGTCCTCAGATTCTGTTTTTATTGAAGTTTTACAGTGTCCTAACCTTTTGGGGTTGTAAATGTCTCTAAATCAGGCTCACACTGTATTTACTTCAATCTCTATTGCAGAAACCATCCGTCCACCTCTCTCAGGTCCTCCATCACTCCAGACAAGTATCTTACCACAACAAGCCCTCTGAGGCAACACAACAGGAGCCGAGCGTCTGAACTACTATTGCAGCTGCTGCTCTGAGCTTCTTCTGGGAGCGACGCCAGCGGCCCCGCAGGTGACCGTTGACTCGCTCTCAGGACTAGAGCTCGGTGGTTACAGTGAATTCAAAAGAGGGCCAAACCGCAGGGACACACCCAGAGCAGGTACGGGAACGTGACTCAACATCATGAATGTGCATTATTTTTAATCATAACCCACAACAAGCAGCAGATCTGAAGAGCTTACAGCATGTTTGATGTCAGCTTGTATTCACATTAAGTTCAGGGAGGTGCGGTCTCTCAGCAGCTGTAGCTCAAACCACCACCAAGCACAGCAACTCAGTGGAGTCAATCACAAACAGGCCTGTCACGAAAACTGCTTCTGTTGGACGATATTTTGTCCCAGAAATAACTGAAATAAATGATATTAGCTTCATTTTGAGACCATTATACTGAAGCACAATAATGTTAACCCACCCTTTCAAAGAATATCCAGACATTGCAACTGGAGCAAAATATGTTTAAAGGTCCAGGGTGTCAGATTTAGGGTGATATAGTGGCGTCTAGCGATGAGGTTTGAAGATTTCAACCAGCTGAAACTTCTCCTGGTTAGAATTCCTTCACTGTTCATTGTTGAAGAGGTTTTTACCAGGAGCTGAATTATCATCAGAGGTCTTTTCCTCAACGGACCAGCTGATTAAAACCAGTAAAAACACTACTGAGTGAACAGCAGTGTTTTTCCGACACTGTTTGGCATGTCAGAGACAGGCCGCTAGCTCACCTATTTTCTCTGATAACTTCAGATCCAGACATTCAGGAGGCTTGTGCCTGAGCTGGAGATTTAAAGCAGTAAAAAAAATAAAGACAGCAGGTTTAGATTTAAAAAAGAAAGTGTTTCCAATGCACTTATTGTGGAAGGACCTCTCACTACAGAGGCTGATGCAAAAATCTGAAAACGATAATGTCTCCATCCAGAGCCATTGTTTGGTTTGTCCTTTCTGGGCTACTGTAGAAACATGGCGGTGAGACATGGTGATCTTCGTAGACGAGAACTTGCTTCCTATGTACATATAAACATCTCATTCAAGGTTACGAAAACACAACTCATCTTGTATACACTACACACTGAAGAACACATACATCTATAACTATAATGAGACATTTCTATTATTATGTATAATTCCGATAATTAAAGTTATAGCCGATAAATAGTGACGATAATATGCAGCCAGACTGCTTTCATTGAGTTGGTTTGCAAGCCACCAATAAACACAGAGAAGAAGAACTAGAGCACTCAGAGAGCGCAGACCTCCACCAAGCTGCTCGGATTTCCCGCCTTTTTATTATTTTATCCACTTCAGTTAAACCAATCACCACCAAAAGTTTATCATCTGTTCCTTGTCCCATCATCAACCTTTCCTGAAAATTTCATCAAAATCCATTCAAAACTTTTCGAGTTATTTTGCAGACAAACAGACCAACGCCGGCGAAAACATAACCTCCTTAGCGGAGGTAACAACTGCAGCACGCTGTCTAGAGCACAAAACATCGAGGTGTGGACGTCTGCAACAGGACTGCGCTGAGGGTCTGATCTCCGACCACCAGACTCCCCACCAGATCAGCAAACTTTCTGCAGCTGTGAGACAGGTTAGACACAGTGCTGTAGGACCGTCTCCAGAGTGTTAGCACGAGGTAATTGGCAGCAGCGGCTAACATCCAACACCGAGCTTTTAAAAGCCTAAACTTTGCTGTTTAACTCATTAATAACTGCTCACTGTGTGATGCTGCAGTCAGCCACTAATCTGTATCGTTACCTGGCGACCTGGTGTGAAGCAGGTCGACACTGACAGTGTCTCCTGCTGCTCTGCCTTTCTTACCTTAAGGTGTACAGAATCTATCCTCTAATCTTATAGTACATTTATAGAAGTAGAACAACATTACTCAGCTTGAGACTTAAATTTGACCAACAAAACTAAACCAATATTGCCTCTTGCGACAAGACGCGACTCATAAGTCAATAACGTAATTATCCCAGCAGCAGGGACAGCAGGACACAAACACCTCTCAGACCAGCTCAGCTTCAGCACAGACAACCTTTGGATGCTGTTCCTACCTGAGCAGAGGATGCCTTTGTGTCGGGCGCAGGAGAAGTCGTCACACTCGCAGTAGCTGCCGTAAATCTTGCCGAACTCCGACTCGTAGCAGAGACACTGGTTGCAGCTGCACTCTCCTCGCCCGCTGCAGATCTGCTTGCCCTCGGCTTCTCGGCAGGCGCTGAGGTACATGCTGCTGGCCTCGCCCTCCTGGCACTCACAGCGGGCGCCCAGGTAGCCCGGCTCACAGTGACACGTCCCACAGTTATAAGTACCTGCAGAGGCAAGAGGGACTTTAATATACTGACAGACTACAGCTTTAAGACATGACTTTCACATCCCTGTATACTCTTAGTTAATTCTTCAGATTATTCAGACACACTGATCAGCTTTTTTCCCCCAACCACTCATTAAGGCACTCTCTACATCTTAAATGTGCACAGAAATAACTGAATGTATTTTTGCGTAAAAATAGGAGAACTGATATAACTCAATACCTACTCTGTCTCAAATGTCTCAATATGTAGCTCAAGCTTAAAATTATGGTTAGAGAATAATTTAGGCTTTTACAGTCGTCATTATCTCGACAACAGGAACCACAAGTGAGTCTCTCCATAATCATGCCAAAGAAAGTCGTCAATTTACGGCTGAAGAGTAGGAGTTTTCCTGAGTTACTGAGGCCAAAGTACCAGGTCAGACATCACTGATTGAGGTGTTCCACTTCCTCCAAGGCTGAAACCTACAGGAAGCTGAACAGCAGTCGTTTTCTGTCCTGTGTGATTAACGAGGTTTTTGCAGGAGATGATTTTTATGTCCGCTTGCTGTCAAACTGCTGCATTTCCTGCTGCAAGACGAGTCCTGCAGTTTGCTTAACATTTTAGTCTTTAAAAGTTTGTCAAGCAAACTACAAACAAACTGCAGAACGTTTTGCCGTCAATTATATTTCTATGATCAGATTTTTATTCTTCAAAGCAACACAGATAAATTCCTGGATTTTTTGGTGAGGCAAATAAAGACATAATATTATGTTTCAGTGAAGCATTTACTCCAAATGTCCTCTCCTGAATGCCTTCAAATAGCTCTTTAAAACCAAACAGTGACTCTCAGACAGGCTGGTGAAATGTAGATGAAGTACCGATGGAGCTGCAGATGCTGCTGTTGGTTCGTGCCTTCCGGCTGCAGCCGCAGTCACACTGATAATCCACAGCCACCTCCAGACGGTCTTTGAACCCCACCGGCTTGATGGTGAAGCTCTGGTCGGTGCCGCGGGGAGGGCAGCTCCTCGCCTCCACACTCACATTGAACGACACCTTCAAAGAAGAAGAAGAAGTGGTGTAATTAGAGAGAAATGGGACAAATAGTGTCACAGATGGATGACGGATAGTGACTTCCTGTTTGTGGGTGAGAAGGGTTCAGGTCAAGGGTTCAGACGATCTGAGAGATGTAACATCGTACAGACTCTTAAAGGGATAGTTCGGACTTGTTGAGGTAGAGTTTAATGGGGTTCTTCACTAAAGTCAGTGTGTTAGTAAAGTAGGCAGGGCTTGGAACGCCACCAGCTTGGAGAAGCAGCAGGAGTACCGTCACAGAGGCTAAGCAGTGTGCTGCTGGTAAAATGTATTATAGTTACCTTTAGTCCACAGCAGCACACTGCTTAGCCTCTGTTGGTACTTCAGCTGACATCTACTATCTGTAATAACCTGTCTATGAATAAGAAGCTCATACGTCCTCCCTTCTTCCCCCGAGTCTCCATATTCTGACTGACCTGATGTGACCCTGCATCTTTTCATCTGAGCAAACACAGCCAGCATGCAAACTCTTGGCAGCTGCCAGCTCGCCTGTGGACATGAACTACACACGACCCTGTGTTATGTTTACAGCAGTGGGCTGATTTCACCCAAAGACAAGTTTACAGTGTGCAGCTGATGTGGCTTTGTCTGCACAGAAAGTGGGACACGACACACGACCTCCACCCATCTGATCGCTCCGAGGAAGGAAGTCCTGACAAGAAGAGAAACCTGACCCCGGCTGCTTCTTCTCTTCCAACATGAGCATGTACCTCTGGTATTTCCACATATTTCCTCCATCACAGCAGCCACGCTCGAGTTCTTTCTTTCAAGTTGCCTCGACTTAAACTGATGAAATTACGCTGCTGTGAATTTGATCGCTGACTGCTGCAGCTTTTCACTCAAACGCCACAAACAAGACTGTGGCGAAGTGCTAAAATGAAAAGCACACACGTTCTGCTGGTTTGGCTCTTCGCTCCAGCTCACTGGGTCTGAAGTAAAACAATGATTGTGAGGTTTACGGGCCAGAACTGAACTTTACAGAGCTGCGGAGAGAGAGTGAGGTAAGGCTGAATATTCTCATTTATTTTGGCTCCAGAGGGGAGGGAATATTCTCTGCTTTGAAGCTCTGACTAGAAGCACTTGACCCTCAGAAGATAAACTGAAGTCCTGCATTGAAACCAAATATTCCACCCTAACAGCACCTGCTGTTCTTGGCATGAACATCTGAGTGTTTGGATCTGGAGCTCATGAGTAAAGGGCATTGCAAGAGCAAATATGTCACAACCTGGGCAACGCCTGTTCATGATGTGAGAGATAACAGCAGCCTCCTCTGCACAGACCCTGGGTGTTACCTTTTTATCAACTAATTAATTAAGGAATTATCAAAGTGTAAATACATCACATGAGCTGCAGCGATGAAAAGACCTCTGCAGGGTGTGAAGAATGGAAGCCAGACAGAAACTCTACTGTTACAGGCTGTTTAACACTGACTGTTACATTCAGTCAACCCGGCAGCAGAACTCATCAACAGCATCCCCAACTCTGAACCTCAATACCCACCATTCATTTCTCCAAACTAGAATTTGCTGTATGCGTTTTGCAAATCAGTTAAGTTGCACTACACTTTTATTCCAACTAACTGGAAACAGAAACGTTACCCAAAGAGGTCTGTGCACCTCTTACAAGGTGCCAGAAAAAGTTCTACAAAATAAAGATAAATAAAATAATTGATAATTTCATTTTACAGAGTAGTGGTCTCACTTTCTTTCCTCACATTATCTGGTTTAACAATTTAAGAAAACAACTATTGATTCTAACTCCATAATCTTTAATTTTTTATTTTCTATAAAATTACGGCCACTAAAAAAACAGCTTAATATGTTTAACATTAAAAAAAAAAAAACATCACTATGTAGATTTGTGGACTGATATCCAGGCTGAACTAACACCTTTAAACATTTTAAAAATAAAATACTTATATTTAAAGCTCAATCAAAATCAAATTTGAATTTAAGTTTCCTGAAAGTGCAGTGCAAAGTCAGTTTGTTATGGAAAAAGTTATTTCTACAAATCATCATAGAATACTACGGAACTGCAGTCACTGGACAAATTAAAAAAGGCCTGTTTTAATTTTGATTTAATTTAATTTTTTTTCTGAACAAGAAGACAAGATACTTCAAAATCTGCATCCATGGTGACTCCTGCTCATGGAGGTATTTTGCATCCTTGCTCCTGCTCCTACACAATTTCAACTACGGGATCAATAAGGGTAAGGCATGTAATTAGTTACACACAGGGTGTGATAATCTAGCTATGTTTTCAACTGCATCCCTCTACTGTAGGCCTATCGCTCAGTGTAACAGGTTGAGTTAGTAACAGGTTCTAAAAATGTTACCTGACAATTGAAATCATGCCCATAGATGTTTGTCAGCTTTGTTTTTGTACTAATAGCATCAACTTGATGATTCACCTACTGATGTGATCCTACTAACTTTTATGTGTCCTCTCTGTTACTCATCTCATTCTGTACAAGTCAAACATTTGTGTTTGTGAGACTATATTATCATCTGTGCTATATGTGTTGTCATTTGCCTGTAATTGATTAAAAAACAACAACAAAAAAACACTGTAATCTAATCACTTCATAGTTGAGTCCAAGTGGACGTTAACAGACTAAAACATATTGTCTATAGTCACGGCTGTCACTGCTACAGAGGCATAAAAACATATATCACTCATTATTCTAACTGGATATTCATCATGTTAAAACACAAACCAGTATCAATAAGCATGTATGAATCTGTCAGTGTCAGTGGGACTGAAGGGCAGCAGCACACAGGAAGTGCCTACGTCACATGTCGTCTGGATTCCCCCTCCACATCAGCGCGGGAAGCTTAACGAGTTAATTTAAGACTCAATTAGATTTACTGTAAATGTGAGTCGCGAGGAGGAAAGTCCACCCAATCATGTGGCGGGTTGGGACAACTGCGAGGCTGTGGAGAAGCACAGGGGGCGAAAAGCTGGGAGGAAGGAGTAACAGAGGACATTTGGGGGCACGGCGGAGGACGGAGTGAGGTGATGATACTGTGACACTAAACTCATTCAGAAATTACCTCAACACACAGCTGGGTGAGTCACAACGTTCAGAGTGTGTGAGGCTGTGTGTGTGTGGAGGGGGAGGGGGTGGCCGACAGAAACCAAAGCTGTAACTCAATTTCAGGAATTCGGTCATGATGTCTTTGAATATCGGCAAGTTGAAACTGTCAGTGTGCAGTGGCGGGGCCAGAGATTGTATCAGGGTGGAAATGGCCACCCTGGTCTCCCCCTCTTGGTGAGCCACTGGTGAGAGGTGGGACAACTGGAACACAGGTGGACAGGACGATAACACTATGACCATATTAACACAGCCTGCACCAAGAAGTGAATGTTGCACCGTTATTCCGCTCTGCCATTCAGTTCAAACTAGCATCATGAAACAGGACGGAGTTGTCCTGCCTTGAAGCCGACAGTGGAGGCAGTAACAGCGCTGAATTACCATCTGTGTAAAACGTCAGCTGGCAGGATGGGACGGGTGTGACATGCGGCTAGCAGCAGTTAGCAGCTAACTCGAGGACAAAGAACAGTAAGTGAAAATGTCTCTAAACGGGGGAGACAATAAGGTGAGGGAGCTCCTTGACCTCCAAGCGGAGGAGGAGATCAGCGGCCATATAACAGGGATGGTAAATGATTGTATTGTTTGTTTATTGTTTTCAATATAGATGCACAGCAGGCGCGCTCAAACAGCAGAGTGATGCCAGAGCCATTTGAGGATGCAACAAACAGCATGTGCACAGCACCCTTTTGCTGCTGTTGTCTGGTTCTCAGTAAAAAATCAAAGCTGCTGTAATGAAGAGTCTGCTGGCGCCCTGTCATGTGATCTCTGTAACAAGGGCAGTAAAAATTATATTTTACAAAGACTCATCCTCACAAAGATTTTCAACATGGTGGAAAAACTTTTGGATGATGGAATTCTTATGACCGCCTGAAATTTAATTAAACTATGACAAAATATATTAAGATAAAGACCAAACACGTCACATAATTTAATTAATCTGTTGGGACAAAAATAAAGTCTAACAGGACCTGTGGTGCGTTTGGGTGTGTGTTGGAGCAGACGTAGGTCCATTCATAAACATGAGTCCTTTTCAGTGTTCATACATTTCTGTGTTGTTACAGTGAAAAGGATCCCGGCCTAGCGACATACACTCCAGCTCACATGTCTGCTCCTGCCAGTTCACTTCTTTCACAGCCTGCAGTTTCACAGGCCTCCTCCTGCCTACTTTTGTGTGAGGTCATTGAGATGCAGCATCGGGCTCGATGGCAGCTCACACAGCCGCAGTGACTGACACCGGGGACGTGGACGGGGCCGTATCCTCAGTAAGGACTGAGGGAAGCTTGGCACCCGGCGGGCTGAGCCGCTACCCTCCACCTCCTTTCACTGCCGAGGATAAAAGACATGAGCGAGGCCCGTCACCCCCGAGCCCCCTTCTATTCACTGCTGTTATTCTGCCTCGGTCGCCCTCGGCTCCTCCACCACCCGTTCCCATCCCCGAACCGTCCCAGGGGAAGAAAGCAGCTGAGAGAAGAGCACGGGGGGCTTTGGGGGAAGAATTCCACCACGCTGAAGCTCTCTGTGTGACAGCATGTATGAAGCTGCCCCTGGTGAACATTTCTCAATGGATCCTGGACTCAATACAAATCTGAACTGAGGCCTGTGAAGAATACAAAGTGACCACCAGAGAAAGGTCGGTGCAAAACACAAGGCAATTAAGATGTAGCATCATCCTGCGTCACCTGACCTCTGCTTCTGTTCAGTCTTCAAGTCTTCACACATATAACATAATCCACACGTACAAGACACACTCCTACTGCTCCTTTCCATCTCATCCATCTGTGCATCATCCAGAAATCCTGCCTGAAGATAACAACAGAGCTGATACTCAGGTCTGGAGCTCAGAAAAACCACAAAATGATTTTAGTTTAGACTGGCTCTCTTGGCCTCACCAGCCCTAATATGGGTGAACATTCCCGCCTTTTACGCTGCCTGTTCAAGGTGGGAATATCACACCACTGCACCACTTCGCCAAGCTGTAAATAAGGCACGATCATGGAACGACAGAGTGGTCTCGCTTTTAACCCGCCAGGGGAGGTAGTGACAGCACCAAAATGGTGTCTGTATGAACGGGACAGTCTGAGGGACAGGATCATGTCATGTTTTGACAGCGTGTTATGTGTGCGACCCACCGCGAGAGACTTAAAAAGTAACTGCTAGCAGTTAGTCGCTAACTCAAAGAAGAGGAGCAGCAGCAGTAAATGCAAATGGAATAAACAACAAGGTGCAGGAGCTCCTCATCCTCTGAGCAGAGGACGAGATCGGCTGTTGTGAACAGGGACACTAAATGATTGTTAATGATACGTTAAAGCCGTTGTTGTTGTTTAGAAACTGCTGCTGATGCATATGTTCTATGTCACATTAGAGGGCGACACTGTCGTGTTACACGTCTACCCGTCTCGGCTCTTTGGCTTCCAGAACGCCGGTCTGCTGTCTAAAGGGTTGGACACATGCTGCATCTTTTGCACCTTCAAATCTATTGTTTTCTTTGTAGACATGCAGCAGGTGCGCTCAAACAGCAGAGTAACGCCAGAGCATCGCGCACGCACTTCTGAGTGTCTATTTTTCAGGTTGATATCTGTGGAGACGTCAGGTTATTGTAGTGGCACAATATATTATTCTGTCAGCCGGACACCGAGCTGAGAACTGTTTCCTGTTTCTGACTGTGCTGCTAAAAACCACACGTCCCTTTGGAGAAAAGAATCAGCTGAGCAGAAGTAATGGCATCATTACTTTAGATTTTCACCACCTCTGGATATCACTACCTCCTCTGCCTTCATCTGAGCAGTGTTAATGTGGGCATGTTGCTGCAGGTAGCAGTTTGAGTAACACATCTCTAAAGCCTGAAGGCTCATCCGACACCAAAACACTGCACAGCTGTTTGTAATAATGAGTCAGTTTCCATGAGTCTGGGAAAATATCAGAGGAGAAATCGACTTCATCGCCGGTCCTGATGACTGTGAGGCAGAAAGTCAGCCAGGTTCAACACTGTTGCTGAGCTGCTGATGGTGTGAACGCAGCCCGAGGACAGTGATGGGGAGACTGAAAGTGTTTCCCAGAGCTGAATCTGCTGCTGATCGAAGCCAGCTGAGACGGCAGAGAGCAAATATTCAACTGTCTCTGCCAACAGAGCTGTGTGATGATAATTGGGTCTTTCCTCCTCTCAGACAGAGATAAGTGTTATCAAGACGTTCAAATACAACTTACAGATCAGGG
>CM048927.1:39166898-39465673 GCA_026686955.1 Epinephelus cyanopodus | reverse complement strand
AAATACACATGAAAGGAACAACACGCACATTGGTTCAGATTGGGAGGGAATATAAATGTAGTGTCCTGAAGTGAACCTCACACAGTCTCACTGTGACTTTCACTACTGTGTCTTCACTTCCTCTCAGGTGCTAACACCTACTCTGTGGTTACCGTGAGGTGAAATATAACCTGCCCTTCCCTTTAATATCACTTTGAGTTCATCACACAGGAACTTCCAAAGGTCACACGGTGTATGTCCGAGCGGCCAAGTCACACTGCGCTCTCTTTAGTCACTGACTGGAATTATCTTTATCACTCTGAGCAGAGCAGGAGGATTAACGCTGGACGACACGACCTGAAATATATTTTAGAACGAATTTCAAATTTAACGAAAAAATATCATATTACCTTTTTCTAAATACATACAAAAATATTTAGAGAAACTCCCTACAGCGGTGCGTCAGCTTCAATCTGTGCCCAGTGTGGCTGTATTCAGTTCAAGGTGCTGCACTGCCTTCATTTCTCTAAAGTGCAACTTTTCTAAAATGTTCCCAGATGTGAACAAAAACTTAAACGCAAAACACTTTTGTTTGTTTTCCCCATTTTTCACAGCTTTCAGTTAAAGATCTGAGACTTTTTTTGCACTCAATATTTAGATGTCTGTCAACTGTTGGTGAATTTGGCAGTAATAATAATTGAAATAATAAACTTTATATTTTAACTTTAACAATAATCCTGGACCTAAACTCAAAGGTTCAAGATTGATCCTTGTGTCAACTCTGATTGATTCCTCTCCACTGCAGGAGTTGGACTCAGTGGCTGAGGTGATGCAACATGTCAGACTTAATAAAGATTTACAAAACGTGACTTCTTTGATAACTTTGAGAGAATTTGGAGCCATTTGTGTATTTCAAAAGAGCTAAGCTTTAACTGTCCACCTTCCTGAATGGACTTATCTTGCAGGGTTTAACACACATTCATTAATTTGAGGCAGATCGCCACAAGTTAAATGTCTGCCGCTACTTTCTGATTTGCTATTTTTGGAGCTGGATCATTCATTAGGTAATCTGTTGGAATACACATACTGTTTGATTAGTAATTGCTCCACAGTCGGAGCAGCAGGCGCAGCACCGTCAGTGATCTGGGTCTAATAGTTTACTTTCACTCAAAAACAGCTACTCCTGTCATCCATCAATCTGATCTGATAAGCTCTGATCGGATCAGCTGATCAATTATCTGCCCCACAACTCAAAACTCCTTAAACTGTTGCTGAGGGGAAAAAGACAAGTTCTGCCTGTGTTGCGTTCACAGACCTGCAAATACCTCTGAATTTAGAGAGGGAGCACAAACTGATACAAAAACACACAGGCCAAAAACAAGTTGCTTTTTTATATTTCCATCTTTTTAGTTATTTGAGTTGTATTTATTTATTATTTTTTTATTTATGTTTTGTTTGCACTTAAGCACATAAACACGTTGAACAGGTTATTCCACTGACGGTCTGGAAACACACACCAAAAAATGAAAATGTTCTCCTTACCATTAAACGCATGCTTTACACAAAAAGAAAATGAACTACCAGACAGGCTGTCGAGGCTTTAGTTAACACTGCGTGATCAGCATCAGGTGTTGTGGTTCCCTCTTGTTAAAATGAAGTTTCCCGTTGCTCCTGTAAGAACCCGAAATTCTTACAGTGACGTGACTAATAAACATTTAAGACCCATCTTATCTTAATTCAAGACAATTAAATACTTTTTAAGGACCTGCAGTCACCCTGAAGAAGAAGTGCAGCTCTGTAAAGCACAAATCTCTGTAAAGAAAAGGTCTAATTAATACAACAACCGTTGGCTTGTTTTTACCAAACCTCCTGACCACAGCTGAAGTTGTATCCATGACAAAATGTCTCCCTCATACAAAACACTAACATGAAACATAAAGTTTAAAGCTGCAGAAAAAAAAAATTTCCTCTCTAACAATTACAACTCGACACTTAAACTTCCATAACCCCATAACTCAACCTCTCAGATCAACACCACACGCTGCAGGTGATGGAATTCACACAGACACCTTTTCTTTTACATCTGCACACATGAGGGGAATATGTGCGCCTGACAGTACCAACCTCAAAGATTTCTTACAGGAAATCACTACCTCCAACTGCTTGAATCAGAAACCTTTCAGATAGTAAAGTCTCAAACAATGATTTCCACCTGCCCTCAGCTGTGCTATACACACTGCTCTGAATGTGTCATATAAAGGCGCCTGTTTTTGAATGTCCTGATAATAATACAGGCAAACTTATTTACACAAAACAGCACCATTATTCACATTAAAAAGTCACATGAGTCTGTGATGGTTTTAAAGTAATCTGCTGTAGCTTCAACAGCTCGTGGGTCACAATCAAAAGCTGAATGTGTGTGACAGTTAACTTTCAGATGATCATCAACACAAGAAATAATCTCCTTAGAAAGGTAACGTCTGTATTTTTAAACCTGGACTCTATATTCGCATGTTTATGTGTCTAAGTGATTAATGGGAACAATTACTTGCAGGAGCAGCAAAACCAGCTGCGATGTCACCACTCAGGATATGTTTGCACCGTCAATTCAAGGTCTATCTCTGCAGGGATCCTCTCCATAATGTTGTCAGACACTTAAAATAACAATCTGAGCCTGTCAGTGACAAAACACTTTAGTAGACTTAAATTAATGGAGCGAATTTGCCCGTTAATGCTGCGATGGCTGCAGCAGTTTCCCTCAATATTGGACCAATTCAAAAATGTTGTTCCCATCAGTCACTGAGACACAAAAACATAGAAAAACGGCTCCAGAAATTACTGAAATGACCCTTTAGGATTATAAAGCAGCTGATAAAGTTTGTAACGCCACAGTGTTATAAAATGGTGCAGGTAAAGACAGCCAGGCTGCTCATGACTTCTCAGTGACACAGGATGCATGAAACATTAATAATGTGAGGTGAGGTGGAGAGAGGTGCGTGCACAGGACTCACAGTGTCTCCTATCTTCAAGTCGGCACACTTCCTGAGGCCTGGCAGCGGCTGCCCATCCTGGCAGGTGGCGGTAAAGGAAAGGCTGATGTCCTCTGGGTGATCCCACACTGACAGCTCCACTTTAGAGCGGATGTTCTGCGGAGAACACACCCGGGAGGACACAGAGACTGTTGGTACATGTTAATGACTCAGGGGTTTAAAACTTTTGTTGCGTGGTAAAATAAATCCTCCGAGGCTTCTCTGCAGCAGCGAACAGAGGATTTCGTGCACATGAACAATTTCCAACGTCCTGAAATCAGAGCTGCATTAATGCGATGCCTCCCACACACCCATTTATATTAAAACCCACCTCAGTGTGTCCTCTCAGGCCTGTAACTCTGGTTGAGTAACAGTGCGGAAAAGAGTGAAACATGGGGAATGTGTTGCCTTGGTTAGGCACATTTTTACAGTTAATCTCACCCAAACCACAGGCGCTGTGCACGGAGGCAGGTTGCATGTGTGTGGATGTGAAATACCGCGAATGTTTGCAATGCCAGCTGCGTGTGGCTCTGTGCAACATGTGAAACCCGACCTCCAGTCAGTCATGCACATTTACTTGGATGTAACCGTGCCAAGGATAAATCAGGATCGGGGGCCCTCATTCACTCTCTCACACACACTTACACTTTTCTGACCCTTCACACCATCACAGCGAGGAGCGGCTTCGTGCCACCGTCAGGCTCAAGCAAAAAGGAGCTGGTGACATGACGTGACCTCACAGTGTTTGACAAAGCCTGTCCTGCACACAGAGCGGTGGATATAATGTGGCAGCTGGAATGTTAATAAGGCCGTGAGTCAAAGCACTTCATTCAGGCCAACTCCCACACACTGAGCGTGTCAAGTCGGCGTTTGAGACATGACTCTGTCGCACAGAATACGTCGCCACGGGCCAAAACAAGATGGCAGTTCCTTCTGACTGAGGCGAGGAAAAAATCTGTACACCCACACAGGAAAACATTTAGGGAAAGGTTGACGACACGCAGTGCAGTTCTATGGTTTCACAAAACACATGAAAATAAATCTCATGAGACGGACAGTCAGAGGAGGCTTCAGATGGAGAGAGGAGGGACAGTCTAGAGAATAACACATTTATATTTCTTAAACTGTCTGCTTTAAGTCACAACTTATTAGTCCAAACTGCTGCAGTGAGATCTGCTGAGACTCAACACACCCTCATATAAAACCCTTAATGATATTAAGTGATATACCAGTCGTGACACGACCACAGACATGAGTGTACCACTGATCTCTGCATCTTCATTCCTTTGCTTGGAGTCAGTTTCTTAGCTATACCGTGGCATCGTCTTTGTTTTGTCTTACCAACAGTCGAAAATCCAAAAGTTTCCAATTTCCAAGAAATCCTCACATCTGAGAGGCTGAACAAACGTGCACAGCATTCTGATTTGAATAATCTAATTAGCTCCAAAGTCAGCTGTTGAACTCCCTGCGTCCCTCCCATCCTCTCCACC
The DNA here is from genome assembly GCA_026686955.1 of Epinephelus cyanopodus. NCBI lineage: Eukaryota > Metazoa > Chordata > Actinopteri > Perciformes > Serranidae > Epinephelus > Epinephelus cyanopodus. Next base: position 39,461,175 of record CM048927.1, on the reverse strand, counting down.
GAGATGAGAAATCCAGCTTGCGTGCAGCCACCCATGTCAGCTGGAGGCTCATTATCAGTGTCACAGTAGTGGTAAGACTTTAAAGAATTTCCCTCCCGTTTCCTCCCCCTCATCTTATCTTTCTTCTCAAACCCCTCTGTGTCATTACTCAACTCTCACACACACGTACATAAACAGGAAACCACACACACTCACACTTTTCTTTACTCACATTATAAGCTGCCACGATGAGCTGAATTACATTCTTAGAGTCCTGGTCCAGGATTTCCACTGTGGTTCCAGGTATGAGTGCAGTAAAGTTCTTTGGAGGAAACAAGAGACAGCATTAATTACCTAAAAATATCATTAATAGGAAAAGTAAGTGTCCTTTAAGATAAAAATCTATGTACCTTATAAATAACGTAGAGCCGTTTTGTCACAGCGAAGATGAGGAAGATGTTATTTTCTGCCAGTTTCTCCCCCAGAAGAGCCAGAGAGGGATAGTCCTGCACAGAGAGATGGCAAAGGGCATTATGGGAATTTTCATCCACACGTACTGTCTGTAGATAAAGTAGAGTTCAGTGAGGGAGCTCGCTAACGGATGTCGAAGCTCTTGTGTTTACATCGCTCTGCTGGCCCTTTGACACCAGACTAAAGGCTGATGTTCTTTGACACGAGAGCTCATCTTCATCTTCTTCGGCATCAAGAGAACGTTCCAGATCAAACTGTGAGATCTGGATATTTTCACTGGATGCAGCTCCGTCCCTACTGAGATTCTTATTTCAGATGGACAATGGAAAAGAAACAAACTCCAGTGTTCTTACTCAAAAACAGAAATATGGAACAGTGTGTCCCTTGAATGATCTGTATCAGGCATAATAAGACTGAGGTCAAAAATAAATACTCTCCTTTCACAACAGAGTTTTACACAGGATTTTTTAAGTTCTGCTTTTAGTGGAAAATAGACCAGAAAAACAAACGGAAAAATCAACCCGATCGCCTGAATAAATGCTGGCATTGTACTTTTCTGCAGACCCCGGATACATTACAGTTACAGGCTATTATGTGGTGGATACACTGAAACTTAACACTTTAACAATGCTGTGGTTAATGTGTGGTTAGGTTTAGGCACAAACTACTTAGTTATGGTTTAAGAAAGATCATGTTTTGGCATAAAAAACCTGCTTTTGGGGGACAATCCCCGCTGAAAAAGCAAGAAGGTCTTTTCACTGAGCTATCCTTGCTGGAAAAACACAGACAAGTCACTAAAAAACACTCATTGTTTGGGGGCCAAAAAGCCAAAGGAAACACATGAGAGGTCTAAAATAAACACCTATTGGGAGCCAAAAATGCACCAATGTTAGGGGCTAAAAAGCCGCTGGAAACACAGCGAGGGATTCCTAAAAAAAAACACCCATGCTTGGGGGCAGATAAACCACTGGAAACAAAGTCATGGGTCCATAAAAATATACTTACTTGAGGATAGAAAAAGCCATTTGAAAAAAACATGTTTAGGGCTGTAAAGCTGCAGGAAACAGACCAAAAAAAGACCATGACTCAATAAAAAACCATGTTTAAGGGCTGAAAATCTGCTGGAAACACAGTGATGCGTCCCTAACAAACACTCTTGTTTGACAGAGAAAAAGCCACTTGAAAGAGCCATTGGTCCCTTGAAAACCCCATGACTGGGGGCAGAAAAACCACTTGCTTGAGGATGAAAAAGCCACTTGGAAAAAAAAAAACATGTTTAGGGCTGTAAAGCTGCAGGAAACACAGTGACAGGTTCCCAAAAACACTCTTGTTTGACAGAGAAAAAGCCCCTTGAAAGAGCCATTGGTCCCTAAAAATAAAAAACCACGATAAGGGTTTGAAAAGCTGCTGGAAACACTGTGACAGGTCACTAACAAACACTCTTGTTTGAGGACTGAAAAGCTGCAGCAAAAGCACCATGGGTCACTAAACAACAACCAGTTTTGTTGTTTGTCGGTCTTCAACAGTGGTCTGCAACTTGGCAGGCGTCTCGTCTAGATGTCCTGATGACAAAGTCAGCTCATACACTGCTGATGCTGATAGGATCCGTATGAAACACTCAAATGTTACATATTTGTGGTTTACCGAAATGTTCAATGCCACATGTTCTCCTGGTGACTCTGCTGTGGGAGCCCAGTGCTGTCCACATGATATTGATGCATGTTTATAGCATCAGCTCGTCGACAGCTTCAGACACTGAGTAAAACTTTCTTTGTGAGCTTTTGCTGCATCCAACAAAAAAATCCACTGGCTCCTGACTGGCACTGACACTCAGATCAGACCATAAGGTACCAGCTGGAAGAGTCTGGTGGAAAATGTGGGCCAAAGTTCTCAAAGAGAAATCTTTGTACCTTTGTGCCGTGTGTTTACAGGTCAGCAGTGTATTGTGTGGTTTTACTGGCAGTCTCCAGGTGTGGCCGTCTGCATTGGCCCTTCCCTCGGCAGCAACCGCCGCAGACTGCTGCTATTAATAAGCATGTGTTCCTTTTCAAGTTGTCGGGTTAAATAAGTATTTTACTTCAGCTGAACTCACTCGAGTCTTTCTTTGACATAAAGACGGATTATCAAACACATCAGACACTGAATGCACTCAGATCCAGTAATCTGTGGTTGGACAGGAGCCAAGTGGAGCCAGAAATCCATAAAAGGTGAACAAGCAATCACACAAAGCTTTGTCAGAAGGAAGCAGGTCAGTGTAACAGACAAACCTCTTAGTCATTCTTTGGGTAAACACTGAAGATTCCAGTGTCCATTCACAGCTGGGTTTTGTACGGAAAAGTACCTGAGCTTTCAACTATGGGAACGTGTGTTACAGTATGTGTGTGTGTGTGTGTGTGTGTGTGTGTGTGTGTGTGTGTGTGTTACAGTAAAGTTCAGGTTTGAACTCAGAGGATTAAAAGCTGCTGTGAGAGCTACACAATTCCAGCTCATTCAAATGTTACACTGGTTAATGGATCATGTTGCTTAAACAATACTGCTCGTGTTTCTCTCTTAAAGGGACAGTTCGCCCCATAATCAAAAATACATAGCTTTCCTTTGACTGTGGAGCTGTTTATGAATCTCGATCAGGAGTGTCAAACTAATTTTAGTTCACAGGCCACATACAGTCCGACTGATCGCAGGTGGGCCTGACCAGTGAAACCACTGCAGAATATCCTAAAAATAACAAACACCTCCAAGTTCACTAAACGCTGTAAACACACGCTGCGTTGTTTTCAGAAGCATAAATGCAATTTCAATAGTTTTTCCATAGTCCACTACTCGCTGCATTTTTCCATACATTCCCCTCCTGTGTCGTGATCCTGACGTCACCACACCAAACTGAAGTGACAGAAAAGAGCTGTATTCTGGTCGGGATGGAAAAGCCTCTGAAGCAGAGGATGAATGAAGAAAGCTACTGGGTGTTTAACTTGCTCCTGAAACCTGGCACCTCTTCGTCATCACAAGTGCATCACTATTAGTTGTGCAGAGTCTGGATGAGATTGTTCAGGTGTGAGCTGCAGAGTGTTGCAGATATGGGCCGTAGAGATAACAGAACTAGATGACACTCAGCTTGTGGAGCTCAAAGTGGCAAAAACATACGAGACGTTGACGTAGAGAGTTTCATGCAGGAACTATTTTCTTTCTTCTTTCTTGCACATGAGTACGAGCCTCTCACTCCTGAGTAGATGCACACTTCCTTCTTTGTGCTTCGGTCAGCAGGTGTAGTTTGGTAGAAAGAAAATAGTCCTACATGAAACTGCAGCAACAAGGTCTTATCTTGAGTAACCAGGTCATGATTTCTGCACTGAGACATTGATGTTTGACAAGCTGAGTGTCATCTAGTTCTGTTACACTGGAGAGAAGTCAGACATCTGTACGGCCCATATCTGCAACACTCTGCAGCTCACACCTAAACTAACTGACTGATAAGCAGCTCAACAGGGAAGAGGAATATTACCTATAAAAGTCTATTAATTTATCTAGACAGTGGAGGGGTCTTTAACTCACCTCTGATATTAAACATTGCTTTGTTTGAGAGCCAGATAACAGAAGGAGCAGCTGTTCTTACCATCTGTGTGGAGGCGCTGTACTCGTTCTTTTCATTGAGGTGACAGCGTCCATCGTGGGGCTGGACGAGGCCTCCCAGCCGTCCGTCCAGGGCGAGGTGAGGCACATCGTCTGTGGCGAACACCAGCAGGTGGTAGGCCTCCTTTCTCCAGCCGATCTCCTCCTGTTTACAGCAGAGGAGATGTTTTATGTAGCCTTCTTGTTTGTGCAGAGAATTTAATATAATATAATTATTTGGTTTGATTATTAGCATCACACAAAAAAGATGATTTTGGTTAGTTGTTAGAGTCAGTGTGTGAGGAGAGCATTCCAACTACAGACGACAGAAACAACTGTTATATCCTCGATTCATCGTTTGGTCATTAAATGTCAGAAGAATAGTGGAACATGTTCTGTGTCTTTCTCATAGCTCAAGGTGACGTCTAACAGTGGTGTTTAATCCAGCCACAGACCACAAATACAAAGCTGTTCAGTTTATTATCATGTGTGATGAACAAAAGCATCAAATTCTCACGTTGAAGAAGCAAATTTTGACTTATTTGCCTACAAATTGACTGAAGCAATTATTCACCTCATCAATTGTCTCTCAGTTGACTCCTTCCAGCTCTCAACAACATAAACACATCAGTAAATGGCCTCATATTCTGGCATCTACCAGCATTTAACTAAAAACTCACCAATATTTTCCACAAGCTTAAAAACCACTGATGCAAACACACACACAGTGAGAGTGTATCAGCAGCCAGAGTTTTCTGCTGCAGGCTGCTTATCAATAGGAAACAACAGCCTACAGCAGAGCGAGCGTTTGACAGAGTGCTGACTAACGCACGCTGCTACAGAAACATGACGTTTCAGCCACTGATGAGAGGGACTCTGTCACTCTTTTGTTCAATATTTCCCCTGTACCTGCTGTACAAAGGAGCCGTGAATCATGCCGCCATCAGAGGCCTCATTCAGCACCACAAATATAAGTTGTGTGTGAGAAGGCTGAGCTTTAAACACACCAATGCCTGCTTCCTGTTTTTGAGGGAAGCAATTATGCTGCAAGGAGATAAAGTGGGTTCAACTCATGGACAAAGTATGTGCATTAAACATGTTTGCTGAAAAGCTCCAGCCAGAACGCTGACTTTCAAATACTGTGCAGTTGTCTTTTTTTCATGTCGATTCATTCTGTTTAAACCCTGTTTTTATCTGCACAGTTCCAGATAAACATTACGCCACATCAATATTATCAGTATTATTCTATTTGTAGAGTTAGATTCCAAACATTTCCAGTAACTCCAGAGTGTTGTTGAGTCCAAAAGTCAAAGTTAATTGAAAAAGATTGATGTTATCATTCCCAAAATTCACTAACTTTTTTAGCTATCAAAATATTCTGCTTTAGTCCACATCTGTTAAGCCTTTTGTAACAACATTTTCACTACGGTAAAAAAAAAAAACCTTTGCTCTCCAGCTTGTTCTACACAAAGGGAAACACACATCTGTGTTAACGAGTTGTTCTAACAGCACCATTAATTAAAGTTATTTACCAAAGAACATCGATTTAATGACTAAAAAAGACTAGCTCACTTTAACTGATGATTTTGTTCAACTTTTTTTAGGATGACAGACATTCGAAGCTGAAAACAAAAACCTCAACAGAGGCTTCAAATGTCAAACTAGAATTACAGCCTCGAGGCTATAACCCTCCATGAAACCAGTCAAGTTGCAGTTACAGTTTACATCCATGTCTGTCCAGACTCATATGGAACCATGACAGTAGAGGATGCTTCAAATATGGACGCTGCTGCAAAGAAGCTACACGTCTTCAACACGACAGCACGGACGGTCTGTAAAATCAGCACAGCTTCAAGGTCGACACCAAAGATTAGTGGACTAAATGTCTGTTTTGTCATGTTGGTGTATGAATTCTTGAGTTATGGCCAAAATCATTTTTTGTGAGGTCACAGTGACCTTTGACCACCAAATTCTAATCAGTACATCCTTCAGTCCGGGTAGACGTTTGTGCCAAATTTGAGGAAATCCCTCAAGAGATTTCAGAGATTTTGGGCTCATGAGAATGAGACAGACACAAGATCACAGTGACCTTTGACTTCCAAAATCTGGTCAGTTCATCCTTCAGTCCAGGTAGATGTTTGTGCCAAATTTGAGGAAATCCCTCAAGAGGTTTCTGAGATACCGGGCTCATGACAATGAGACACGAGATCCAAGTGGATGTTTGTACCAAATTAGGGTTGCAACAGTATGAGATTTTCATGGTTTGATAATCATTTCAGAAAATATCATGGTTTCACGGTACTGCATATTTTACATTAACATCAGTCAGAATGACCCTTAAAGGAATGAAAACAGAAGGGTTATTGTTGGTTGAACAAACTTTCGACTGCCTCAATCTAATCAGTTCATCCTGACATCCAGGTGGAAGTTTGTGCCATATTACAGGAAAAATCTCTGAAGGTGTTCTTGAGAGTTACTGTTCACAGAGTTAGACGGATGGACAGACAACCCAAAAAACATGATGCATCCAGCTATAGCTGTTGCCAACACGCACACATAAGAATGAACATCTGTGTGACAGTGAATCAGCTTGTCTTTTTCTCAAATTAAGTACTTTTCTTTTTTTACACACAATAAATTAGTTTATTTTAAGTCATATTCACGTGATAACCTGCACATTAAACTCCCGAATGGACTCGAGATTTAAATATAAGACAGAGCCAGGATCAATGAGGCCTGTGGACGGACCCGGCCCTCCCTCCTGACCAGTGAGCGTTTGAAATAGTTCAGCACGAGTAAATTACAAGGCAGGAGCTGCTCGCAGGGAGTCATTCTCTTCCTGTAGAAAACAATTAAATTGGGAGAGGAAAACAGGGATATGACCAGGCCTGCGAGTGACTCGTCCTCATGTTTAACCAGCTGCACCAGACTGCACTTCCTGTCCATCCCCCCTGGTGCTTTTAATTAACAGGCAAATAGGCCAGACGCTTGTCACGGGGGCATCTCAGTAGTTCCACAGCAGCTTCCCCCTCCGTCTGAACCAAACGTGTGCTGTCACTCAGCACAGCCGAGTCAGGGAGCAGTCGAGGAATCTCAAAATAAAGACCCCTCAGTAGCTGATGGATGTCAGCGTCTATAAGAACAGATTAAGAAATGAGACACGTGTCACCTTACAAACAGCAGCCTGCAGGATGGCGTCAAATCCGCCCTCTGGTGCGTCCCGGTTGCGAGACACCATCTGCTTCTGCACCTCCTCGTTAAAGCGGTCCACTTTGTCCGTCAGTGAGAGGATGTGGCGGAAACCGAAGGTGGGGACGCAGTTGGGGAACAGTTTGTATCTGTGCAGGGTGACACAGAGGTAGAGATCAGGGTGTTTCCTCTGGAAGTCACATCAGGATAACATGCAAAGCAGCACAAAGGCTCAGCCTCCATCTACAGAAGTCTTTTAAACTGTATGCACTGTTTTCTTTTTTGTGTCATTTTGTTTTTTTGTTCTTTGTTGGATTTTAGGCAGCCTTGTGTTACATCTTAGCCAAGCGAGTACGGATGAAAAATAGCCTCTTGGCTGATTATTGCATTTTTATACCATGTGTATTTATTAATTTACACTGACCTTTCTTAAATAAACTAAATTAAATCTGTCTCTGTTTATCTTTGCTATTTATTTACACCAACGTGATGAAGCTGACTTAATCTGTATAACATTCATTAAAACATTGCATCAGTCCTCGCAGCGTTATTTTAAAGTATCACCAACAGCTAATATTTCTTTGATAGCGATGTAAAATGTAACACTGGGTATTCTGAAAGGAATACTTCACCCCTAAAGTAAACATTTATTTATCGATTACTCACCCTGTGTTGCATTTGTGTACAAAACTTTTTCGCATGCCTCCACGTAGACCGTAGAATCCAAAAACAAAGAAAGCTCTTGATAATTATCAATTATCAATCAAAACATCCATTTACAAACTCTCACACAGCTGGTGCAGTATAATCCAAGTCTCATTTATCCAGTCGTATCCTCAGTTTCTTCTCAAACACATGCATTTTATTGAAAACGTTACTATTTAAAACTGAACTCAAAATGAAATGTATCTCTGCTCTTCAAAGCCAGACGCCAGTAACACTGCTCTACCACTGCATCCATCAGTTAGTTAGTTTGTGTTATGTTGGGAGTTAAAACTACTGATTTTGTCAGTGGAGTCTGGCTTTGCAGAGAGCATAGGTACAGCTCCTTTAACCACTGGCCAAAAAACCCCACTAACACCCGCTGACATCTGCTTTTGTGCTTGGGTTACAATCTGTATCCACTCTCTGGACAAACGACTCTGCGGTAGTCACAGGTATTTATCGGCTCCAGCTCCGATCAGCAGTGATGGAAATATGACACCCGGCTGGACGCACTAATTTTAGCTTCCTTTGCCGGTGCGATGCAGTGACAGTGTGCCCCAAATACTGCTGCTCTCTGTCTGAGCAGCGTTCAAAATAATTCAAAATTTAGTCAGAACTGAGTTTGAGAGACTAAATAAGTTACGATTTAAGTGGCCTCCGTGCTGCTGACAACTGTTTTCCAACCAGTCTGTGACATTGACCGTGACGCACTCGAAAAACAAAAATTTAAAGGCATTTTCGTCAGCTGCAGATTGCTGTTCACTGCTGTTCAGGTTTCACTTCCATTTCAGTTTTAAATATAACAGTTTTGCTGACAATGCATGTGTTTGGAAGTGCTGAGCGTAGGACTAGATAAATGACACTCAGATTAAACGAGACGAGTTGTGTGAGTTTGAAAATCGATGTTTTGATGTAGTTTCGCTGTTGTTAATTGTGGACCCCAGTGACATCAAGAATTTCCTGGGTTTTTGGATTCTTCGTCTACTGTGGAGACATGTGAAAACTCCTTTTTTTATAGTACAGACACGCACCAGTATAGTTTTACTGTTGTTAAACGTGGCGGTCATTTCAGGACGACGTATTCCTTTAAAGCCCCGACTGATCTGAATGTAGGCCGTGCTCTCGTCTTGTATAAACGGGATGAGCAACAGCAGAAGAGAGGTTGGGTTGGTTAGGGGTCAAAGTGCTGTCATCTATCTCTTTTAATATTTCCCTGCCATGCTTCACGGTGTGTGACTGACACACACACATGCATGCACCCGACCAAAGCCATAACCTAGATGGGAAGTGATGCGCGATGGAGGGCGCTGAGTTAGTGCAGTGCAGCCTCACCTCCGGGGCAAACATCGTGTGCCGCAGCTTTTCAGCCTCTATCTGTTCTGCTCCCTTTCAGTTCGCCCTCATCAACAAACAATGAGGAGCGGCGAGGAGAGGGGCCATTTTGAAGAACTGTTTATTCACTCGGCTTTATCGAATGTGGAAAAATCTCCCATCCTGCATCTGCAGGATCTCTGACCATGCATGATTCATGAATGTGCAAAAATAGACTGTGTGGGTTTGAGTAAATTATTATTTCAGGATTTCTCTTCCTGGCCCGTTAAAGTCACAAGAGAACGGTTCTTAAGATCAACCTCACATACAGTCTGTTGGCAGAGCTACATTTACACTGAGCTAACATACTGTATGTATCTGTATTTGAATGCAAACGTCGTAACAGCACCGTCCTCTTTAAACCTGCAGTAAACCCTGCTGCCTCCACCCACCCATTGCATGGATTCTCCTGATACTTGGGTGCTGTGTAGGAGAATGGCGACATGTTTTTGTCCACGAAGGAACCGAAGCCCAGCCTGAAGTTGCTGGTGAGCTTGCCCATCTCCAGGGCCAGCTTGGTGCCCAGGTTACGGATGGTTTCCAGATCATCTTTCATGGAAAGAGACAGGTCCATCAGGTAGTAGAGATCCACTGGGTAGTCCTCCACCTGCCGCACCTGCAGCCCAAACCACGTCTGGGCTCCTGGATGGAAAGGATGGAGGAACTGGTTAGCTGGTGTGCTCAGGAAAACAAACAAGAGTCAAGGAGGGAAGAAAGGTGTTCCTTCTCTCTTTACTCCCAACTCTAACTGTCTGAACATACCTGGCCGCAGGCTGAGGGAGATCTTCTGAGGCATGATCTGGACCACGTCGTACTGGGACGACCCAGATCCTTTAGAGCTCAGAGGCCTGCTACTCAGGATGGAGAGACTGCTGGTGGGGTACTCAACAAACCGCGCCTCGCAGCCCCTCTTGTGCAGGTTTTGAATGAAATCGCAGCGTGATGTCAGAGTCCGCCCCCTCCCGAACTCCTGAAGGATGAAGAACCACAAACCTTTCATTACTGACTGTCATAAAAATATAAAGAGTTGAACTGTGATGACACATGTGGCCTGAAATCATTGCTTTACCTCTGTGGAAACACTCACTCACTCACCCAAGCACCGAGACAATGTTGGTATTGTATGTTTCTGCAAACCACAAATGCTACATTTGCAGGTTATTATGAAGCAGGATACACTGAAACTTTGCATAACAACAATGCTGTGGTTAATGTTTGGTTAAGTTTAGGCACAAAAAACACCTGGTTATACTGTAGTTCAGAAAAGATCACGTTTTAGATTAAGATACCTAATTATGGTGGTACAATCTCCTCTGAAAAAGCATCAATGTCTCTGTGAAAAAATGTTTTTGTGCCACTATCACAGAAGGTAAAGCAGCAAAGTCTCACAAAAAAAGAACATTTTTCGTGCCACCATCCCAGCAGGTAATGCAGCATGTCTCAGTAAAAGCAAATGCTTTTTGTGCTGCTCTCCCAGCTGACAAAACAACAACAGGTCGCTGCAAAACACACGTTTGCTGCATAAAAAACAGCTTGAAAAACACTGATGGGTCGCCAAAACACAACTGGTTTTATGGTTTGTTGGTCTTGCGTGCATATTGCCTAGGTGTCATCCCCTCCACCTCCAGGTGACAAAGTCAGTTCACATACTACGTCACTTTAGAAACGCTGACATGATGCAGAGTGTCTACAGGTATAAGACACTTAAATTTAATGCTTTTTTGGACCTTTTCTGGATATTTTTTTGGACAAATCATCTTTTCTTATTCAAGTACTGCACGTAAGTATAAATTAATATCACACAATATTATGTTGTCCCCTGCAGAGGTAGGTCTTATGCAGGAATATGGTTATTAGAGTGAGTCAAGTCAATCTAGATTTTGCCAACAGGTGAGTGCCAGTATAAAGTAAAGAGACAGTATTAGTTTCAGTTGTCGGTTTAAGGGTTTGTAACATCAGAAATGATGTTTACGCAAGAGCTTGAATCATGTTGACAAACACAAATAAAAAGACGGTTCATTTAAATGTTTGCTGCAATTAAAACCACACAAATTGAAATACAACCCTATTCATAAAATTGAATCTAAGTCATTGTAAGGTCCTGCAGACACCCTGGTACAACACATGAAAATGTGACGTATTCTCAGTTTGCAGACACATTAAACACCAACATTCCCTCCTGGTGACGGAGATGAAACACTGAACCTGCACAGTCAATGTTTAAATCTTGAGAATAACGCAGCAGGTGAGTTCTACCTCTTGTGCGCACCAGGCGCAGCTGGGGTGAATCAGGAGGCATTCTTCACATGACGAAGCGCTGCCGCTCATGCACATGTTTAGACCTGAGAGAGGGTGGGAGGAGATCAGACAGATGGTTACAGTGCTGACAATAAAACTGGAAAAACAATCACTACTGTGTCGCTGCTGGGACTCAAACTGGGGACAGGATAAAAAACAAAAGCCCAAAGTGCAAAGCTGTGCGACACAATACAAGACTCACTCTGTGGTCAGTTGAGTTTAGGTAGGCAGTTTGTCACAGAGGCCTTTATTCAGCTTTATGCTGCACTGATTTGCATTGTATTTGAGATGTTTCTAGTGTTTCTATTCATCTGTGTCTGTCAGGATGAAGGTTTAGTTCTAACATTTGGAGGGATACATATGAAGACACTCCAGTTCATACATTGTGGGGAATTTTAATGCACCAGTTTATGGTGGAAATGTCTCACTCATTTCCATCACACATGGTTTCTGTTTTATGGCAGATTTGTAACTGTTGCTTTTGAGGTTGTTCACTGTCACCAGCTCCTTCACCCGAGGCACTGGCACGTCTATGAGTCATGTTCTTACGGTTCATCAAAACAAAATAAGTCCTCTGCTTGTTTTTATCTTTTTAGTGGCAGGGACAAATACACATGTTCTAACTATAGAGGGGGATGTGTCCCCTGTGAGCCCCAAATCTGCAGATCCCTGAAAATAAAACATACCACTGATCTGACACAGTGCCAACTATTAAAGAATAGGCCTAGAATATATTAAAAACTCGGTGTGCATGACATTTTGCAGGTGTTTCTGTGGTTCAGGTCAGTCAGTGTGAAGTAACCCTCTCACACAATCCTGCAGCCCAAAGAGCTTCACAGAGCCAACCACAAGAAGTTCATTAAAAGCCAAAATAAGAAGATATTAGGGATGCACAATGACTGAATATCAGACACTGAACAGTATTTCATGTCTCCATCTGCTGGTGAGCCGTCACCATCAGAGTCTGTATGTAAAATATGATGTTAATCCACTACAGAAGAGATTTGATGATCACTAACATCAGGAGGAAAAACAAGTGGATATATCTGTGTCAACTGACGGCCGAATTAGTTGTTTTATATTGGCAAAAAATCCAATATCGTGCATCTCATAAAGACGTGTCCTAAGTGTTTGGTGGAGACGGGGCTTTCGAACACCAATCTGAGCCTGTCAGTGTTGGTGGACCTACACTGATGATGCACAATTGCCCCAAGTGGTTACACTGCAGTCTGTTTGCTGCTGTCAGCTGCAGCGGTGTCACTAATACTGAACCAATTTCAAAAACTGTCGTTGCCATGAGTCACTTGGACACAAAAACATGACACTGGTCACTGATCTGCTGAGGGGTCTGGCTGCAGAGTGAAACACACAGCCACCTCTCTCCTCTGTAAACACTCCGTAAACATAAACAGCCTAATGTTGTCTTGTTTACTTTGCCTCCATGTGGCTCCAGTTTACAGCAGCTCCTCGTGTGTGAGCACCAAACACTGAGCCGCTGTGCGCGGACAGGCTGATAGCAGATAGCAGAGAAGTGATTGCAGAGCACAGTCGTGCTTTGTCCTACCTCTGGCAGGCTGCAGACATGTTTCCAGGAGCACGCAGCACAGAGCCGCTCTCCACATCCACGACCCCGCGCTCCACATGGTGTCACTCAGCGCGTCGGCAAACACCAATCTGTATCTCTGTTCTGACACCGAGTTATTCCTCCACCATCAGACCTGTGTGACCGGAGTTAATCCCGCTGCATGTGTGTGAAGCACATTAGAGAACCATCCCGTTTACTCTCACGCTGAAGGGTCCATAGTTTCACAGCGCGCAGCCAGGGAGCGCTCCTCTCAGCCCTGTTGATCCGAGTCTGGACTTTCTCTGTCGGGACGCGTCTCCAGCTCTCCACGTCCAGACTACTTCAGCCATATCTGACAGCAACTCCAAAACTTCTCCATCGGTGTTTGTGGCTCCTCTCGGTCCGGTTCAGAAGCAGGATCAGGATCAGGATCAGGGCCGGTGCAGAGCTGAAGCCACAGAGGAAACACAAAGATCCAACAGATACATAAATGAGTCCGACAAAGATTTTTCTTTTCCAGATTTGAGTGTTGCCTTTTCGGTTTGTCCGGTTTGCGTCCCAGCTGGAGGCTCCGCCCATCCCCGACTGGGGATTATTAACCCTTTGGTGGCTGCGTTGAACAGTTGGCACTCCGCTGTGGTTACAGCCGCTCGGCCCTGCGACGCTGCAGCCGGAGGGGACACCTAGTGGCGGCTCTGAGGACTGGACCCGGAACTGAGAGGGACATTTGTTGCATCAAAAGATGGTGAAGCACAGAACAGCTCGTGGTGACGTGGTGCCAGTGTGTGAGGAGTCAGTGCATCACCTACAACCTGGTGCAGAGGGTCAAAGAGAGCCATGTTCACCTGGCTTCACCTTCTCAGCTGAAGATTCAACATGTGAAGTTTCATCCCTGTGTCTCCTCTGGGTGGGCGATGTGTCTACAGAATAATCTAATTGAGATAAGATACACTTTATTAATCCCTGAGGGGAAATTCAGTGTTTCTACTCTGTTACACACACACAGGCCCAACACACACACGCACAAACAGAGCCTACACATGCATTACATGGAGAGGTGTCAGGGCTGCTCATGGAGAGGAGACCTGAGCAGCTGGGGGTTCGGTGCTTTGCTCAAGGGCACAACAGCAGTGCCCAGGTGGTGAAATGGCACCTCTCCAGCAGCCAGTCCACACTCCGTATATGGAATGGAGACTTGAACCAGCAACCCAATGGTTCAAGTCCCTGTGGACTGAGCCAGTGGTTCCCAGCTGGTAGCGTGTGGGTCCATTCTGCATGGACTGCAAACACACTTTATTTTGAAGTACAGTGAATTTCTGGCACAAAGCTTTTACTTTGAAGTGCTGCTGTAGAGTGAGTGACTGATGAACAGCTGTTTGACAGAGAGTAAATTGGCTTGACAACATGGCCAAACACAAGTATGAGGCTCAATGTGTTAAACTGTGTGGACCTTGAGCTACTAAGGACAGATCTGGACCCTGTCGCTGCACCAGTTTGGAGCCTCTGGACTAAGCTGCTGCCTCCTCACAGTTAGGACAATCAAAGAAAGCTATCTTTACTTATCTGTATGTTCGTATGCACCAATCAGCCACACATTAAAACTAGTGACAGGGAAAGTGAACATCATCGTTCCAATGCAACGTCCTGGTGGGAAACCTTGGGTCCTGGTGTTCATGCGGACGCCACTTATCCATCCAAACACTGTTGCAGGAAGTACACTTCTCACTGAGCCCAAGACGTCTACCTGGCCTCTAAATTCCCGAGATCCAAATCTGACCCCAGATCCACAGTGGGGTCATGGATAGACACAGGACCTCTTGGGTGTCCTGCGATGTCTGGATCCAGGGACCAAAGGTTTCTCAGCAGGACACTGTGCTGTAACATCATCAATACTATTCACTTCACCTGTCAGTGATTAATGTTGTGGCTGATCAGTATATATATATATATAATATATATATATATATATATATATATATATATATATATTTAAGATCAAAACAACAACTTTTCTGTTTGTATTTTCAAACTGAACTTTAACTACTTTCATTTATAATTCAATAACAATGCTACAGTATCACAGAGCTGTTTGCAAGTCTTTATTCTAGTAGATCTTTACTTATGTACATTTGTTTGGTTTTCATTTTAACGCTTGCTTTGGCAATATAAACATATTTCACACAGCTTCTTTGAACAACTGAAATGAAAAGCGCTTGAGTCAAACAGATGCTCACGACGACCACAACAAACCTGAGGTAGAAAATCTTTTAAATTAAGTTACTGACTGAATCCAAACTAAGCTGCTGCATATACAACTGTGTGCAACTTAAAACAGTTTCAGAAATCTTTATAAACTTTAATTAAAATAAGATTAAAATAATAAAATTTTCTTTAAAACTAATTTAACTGCCAGATAACTGACAGAGGAGATACTGTGTGAGGCCCTTCAACTTTCAATGTAACAGTTACTGAACATCCAAAAAAAACTGCTCTCAGCAACGATCTGATGCTGCGATGGATTATAAACAACTCTTCAAACTCTTTTTAGATGAATAATTTCCCCATTTGTTCAAATACCTGAGGTGTAAAGAAAACTCTGAGGGGTTTAGATGCCGTTCTAACAAATCACTGTTAACAAAAAGAAACAGCTTTCGCCGGCCTGGTCAGCAGCTCAGATATCATCTCTCTGATGGTGCGGAGGGGCAGGCTGCTGAGGACACCCTGGTGTTTGGCCTTCAGCTCGATCAAAGCATCCACAATCCTCTGCCGTCCGACGTCTGGGTGGAGCTGTGTTAGCTCCGCCATCAGGGTGTCGAAGCTGCCCATGGTGCCGTAGTGTTGCGGCACGCAGGTTCCCTTCGCTGTGGGCGAGATGCAGACCACCTTCCTGGTCTTGATGCTGGAGCTGAGCGGAGGCCGAGTTATCAGCTACAGAGACGACAGAGAAACGAGTCAATCCCAAAACATAAAAACACACACAGCTGTTTAAATGTTCAGGATTATGTAAAATGAATGATCAAGGCCATTATATTTTATTTTAAGGCTGCCACTCCTGATTACTCTTGGTGTCATTCTCGCTATAAAAATGTCAGTTTTTGTTTGTTTTGTCTGACCAACAGTCCAAAACCTGAAGAGATTCACTTTCATATACAGCAATGTTCACCAGTGTCTCTTCATAAAAAGACCTCATCCTCTTCCTCCTCATATTCTCACCTCTCTGTCGGAGCTGCTGGAGTGAGTGCTGGAGTTTTGTGGTTTGGCGGCCTCCTGTGAAGGCTCCGGCCCACTGATGGAGGCGGAGGCCTGGCTCTGGCTTCCATCACTGGCTCTGTTGATGTGCTTCACATGTAAAGTACGGCCTTCCATGCAGCAGCCATTCAGCTCTCTCACTGCAGCCTCGGCAGAGTGGACTCCACTTACCATCACTATGGCAACTCTGGAGAACGCAGCCAGCGAGACAGGCGGGTGTTACACTGACATTCATGTGTCGATTTGGGAAGCAAACTGCTGCTCAGACGGCTGCATGAAGAGTTTGACTGACTGATGCTGATGAATACAGACGTTAGAACGGTCGTGCTTCTACATGAAACAACACATGAATCTGATACAGATGAGACTGACATCTGTTTTCACACATTACTTTGTCTCAGATAGCAGAGCAGTCGCTCACCTCAAATCATTCTTTAAAGCCAAGATGCTGACCTCAGCGGGATGGTATTTCTCAAACCACAGCATCACATCACTCTGGCCAAGACAAAGTTTTAGTTAAAGCCTGTAGTGCCCTCTGCTGGCTGTGAAGGTGCTATACAAGGCATCAACATGACAACAAGCTGCTGTTAAAAATGTCCAACATATGAACTTATTCTCATGAGCAAGAGTTTGAGACAGTAATGTTTATACAAACTCACCTCTGTGACATCTCTGGGTAGGTCAGAAACACACAGCACTGAGCTCTTCACCTCCTCACTGGCTGATTCTGCGGTTAAGAAAAATTCCTCACTAACGATTTTATCGAAAAATAAAAACCAAAAATCTCTACATATGCAGCTGTGATGCTTTACCTACACTCAGTGACCACTTACCGTTATCCTCAGCGTTCACTGCTGGGTCCTGTCCTGTGTCAGCAGCCTCCACAGGTCCTGCACACTCCAGGTCTTCTTCAGCATCGTACCAAGCCTCAGATGTGTTGAGCTCTTTGCATTCAGCTTCTGTCCCATTAAGAAAAGCAAACCTTTGATTTATTCAGCTGCTTCAGGCACCTTGTTAAAAAAAAATAACCCAAATCCCAAATGTCATCCTAAACTGAGGTACGACAGGATTTCAGACTGAGGAAGTTTCTGTAATGAGGTGCCAGGTAATAATTCAAAGTGTGAGAGGGGTGTGTTTGTTACGTGTCTGCTTTTCCTCTGGCTTGTCCGCTCTGTGTGTAGTGTCTCTATCCTGAGGGAGAAGAGTGACAGCTCTCCTCGATTTGCTCTCCTCCTTCTTGATCTGTTTTAAATGAGCCGAACACCAAAGCTGTTCAGACTGACGAGGACTTGATGCCACATTGGGATCAATAAGCAGCAATAAAGCACAGTAAGGGTTTGGTTTTAGTAGTGCGTACGTCTCAGTGTGTGAGCGTACCTGGCCGCCACTTCTGCTTTGGTTACAGGGACGTCTGTTTTTGTCACCTGATGTATCTTGTTTCTGTGGCTCCAGGGAGCTGCTCGGGATCAGACAAGACAACATCACAGCATCAAGAGAGTCTACTCTGATAAACCATTGAAATTCAATCACATCAGACACACACGTGTGTCTGTGCCAACATACCAGGATGGAACATTCCCCAGCACATCACCTGTGGCCTAAACAGGGACAGAATTAGACTATTATTCTCACCGCTGTGGTTAAAAAATAAATCACAAATAATTTGAAGTATTCAGACATTATTGGGTTGGTAGGCTCACCTGTGCAGGGGTGTAACTGGCTGCTGTAGTCACCTTCCCAAAATCGACAGTCAGAGGATTAAGTTGCTCCAGAGGAACTCCTGACAGGATCCTCTCTCTCATCTGATTAAAGTCAGCTTCCAGTTTCTGCAGAGCACTTACAATGTTCACAGCAGGGTTACCTGCCCTGCAGACAAGGAGGAATAACTACGTAAATAATGGTCAGCCTTTAAGGGACAGTTTGGATTTTTTGAGACAGGGCTGTATGGAGTGCTGATCCACAGTCAGTGCTTATGCCCCGCCCACACACACATTCTCATTGACTGATGAATTGGCGCTGGTTATTTATATTATTGTGGTGTATTGATTATGAATACAGTCCATCTGATGCTGGTTTTGTTTCATCACTGTAGCCAGTATCTGACTATCACTATCTTCATTCAGATTTTAAGAAGCTACAAATTATATTCAGCCACAAAATAAGTCTGAAAAGCTACAAATCAGATCAGACGTACAGAGAGTTGTTGACTAGAGATGATACGCCGTCTCATGGTGGTCACTTCCTTTGTTGCTGCCCCCGTCTACAGTACATTGCAAACTCCAGCCTGCTTCTCTAAAGTGGGAGCATGTCGACTGACTTTTTCTGTTGGTTTTAGACTGTCTGTGGGTTAGTACTTCACACAACCCCACTTGAAAAGGTCTTTAACAGTTGGAATTCCATTTTTGTTGCACATTTATATTATAAAAATACATCACGGTGAATACGTTAGAGAAGTGTCCCAGTGAAGGAGCACAGATAAACACCAGTCAAGTGTGGTCAATACTGATTGGTTATCTTTACTTTGGGTTGAGCTGGCCTCCATCAGCAGAGGTACAGCAGAGACTCCAGCAGTAGTGTCTGCACATGCTGTACTGCAGGGCCAGCAGGGACAGTTCTGCCTGCTGAGCACGGTGGACACAGTCACATTCCTTCCTCAACTGACAGCCAGAACTGGAAAGAAATACACATAGTTAAAGATTAGTCCTGCTGTTGGAACAAATTCCTAACGTTAATGCAGGACTGTGTGTATCTGAAACATTACCTTTTATGTTTCTCCTTTAGTGCTCTCAGTTCCTGCTGAGCCGTGCTGAGTTTGATAAATTCCTGAAATGTTAAAAGAGATTGTTCAGTGTTTGCTGGCACTGTGATAATGACTGCTCTTTAGATTCAACGTTACCTCTGCAAGATAGTCCAGATCTGCCATGTGGACTTCAGTGATGACATGCTTGTCAGCTGTTTCTGGATCATCTGTTTGGGTAGCAGCTGACGTGCACAGTAGCGGCTCAGTGCTGACCATGATGTCACAGGTAGACACGCAGGGCACAGGGGAGGTGGACCTTTCTGTAGTCTTCTTCTTGATGACAGTCTGATCAGACTTCAACATCTCACTGCCAGCTGCTTTACTATCAGCAGTGACTGGACCTGACTGAACCCCATTGTTACAAGCGTTCACATCTTTGCTGCTCACACAGACAACGATGCTCTTATCGTCCTCCATGATCCTGTGGAAGCTGTCCATCTGGTCTTCAAAGCTGAGGATAGCTTCATCATTATCTTCAATGTACTCATTACCATTAACCACGTAATCCTGACACCCCTCCACGGTGCTGTTTTCCTCAGCCGGGTTCAGAGAAGAGCTGACACTGCCGTCATTGTTCTCAGCAGCATCCATGTGGTTACTGTCGAAGCTGTAGAACTCAAGAGATGAACCTTTTTCAACTGTTGGCACTTCTGAGCTGCAACAAGAAACAGTGATGCTGATATCAAGAATTCATACTGCACATCAAACACAGAACAGTACACCCGAAACAGTTTCATAAGAAAACAATACGCTCATATTCTTGCAATGCTCTGCAATGTTAGCGCTGGGTATTCACACTGCGCTAACATTGCTAGCAGTGACAAGGCAATGGACACAGTGAGGTGAAATATCTCTTGCAGCTAGATGTGGTTTGCCCTGGTTGATCTAAGGGGGCTTTCACACCTGCCCTTTTTGGTTCAATTCAATCAAACTCAAGTCCTAAGTAGAGTTATAGACTAGCTCTAAAATTGCAGAGTTACAATCAAAACTTCTAATAATTTCCAGATTTGCATTTATAAAATGTTATTTAACAAAGACTTTGGGCGGGGTTGAGCTGCAGGAAATGAACAAGTCCCATACTGTGTCAGCAATAAGATGCACACTCACTTTAAGGGACTGACTTCAGCATATTTGCATTCAGCACACTGGCACTGTGTCACTGCAGTCTGGCTCCTGAGCTCAGGCTGTCCCCCCTGTCTGCATCTCTCTGGCTCAACATCCAGAGAGAAGCTCACCGGGGCTGCTGGATCCTTCCTCACAGCTGCACTGCTGCTACAGCTTGCCATCTGCTGTGACGGTCTTGGTTCGTTCACATGGCTGGAACCCTTCAAAAACAAATCCTGTATTAACCCTTCCACCAAAAAAAAAGAAAACTTTGCTGTCACATTTTAGAAACAGCTAAAGACTACACCAGTGTTATAACTAGCTGTTTCATATATATATATATATACAGAAAACTGTTCATACCCTCACTGAATGGGCTTTCTGATGGGTTTGTTCCTGTGTGACGGGGCTGACGTAGGCTGTTTGGAAGTGGTCCTGCTGGTGGACTTGCTGTTTGGTGTGGTAGATTCCTTCACATGGATGCGTTGGTGATCCATCACCCCTGTTGCTCTGGCCAAGCAGGGTCAATGTCCCCCTCACTCTGGGAGGCACCTCCACGTCTGGATGTATACAGGGCGTTTCTTGTAAGAGGAGCAAACGAACAGAACTGTAAGATGAAGCTTTTTGAGTATGAAAGTCTGGCTTTACTGTTTAATGTGATAGCTGACTGCTAATTATCTTGGACCATTAGATTACAGATTATTAAACTTAGTCCTCGACTAAACAATGTCTCCAGGAGGTTATTCATCCAGGTAGTACAACGTCAAGACAATGATTTATTTACTGGACTGAAGTTTCAGACTTCAGTCACAGATTTCTGTTACAGTCCATCATAAGGCTCAGTTAAAGTCTGGAAAACTGGCTCTCTTTCTTGTTCCAATTCTGTTGACATGCTTCTCACTGGCGCTCAATTTGATTCAGAGAAATTCAAAGCCAATAGATTTTTCCACACAAAGCTTCTGTGTGGTGTGTTTGACGAGCCGATGATGTTACAGGAGCTTCAGTAGCTGTTCAGCCATCACCACCAGCACCAGCGACAAATTTATAACAATGAATAATAATCAATAATGCCTTTAGAATCTCAGATGTTCCTTGTTACTCTTAAAAATAATATTAGTGCAAAAATAAATAAATACATAGCATCACTGAGATCTGCACGTCTTTGTCTAACAACAAATCACTTTAAAATGAAAACCTTCGCTCATTTAATGTGGCGTGTTATCAATCCACTGCACTCACTGTGTGACGTGCATACGACTGTTTAACGTCATGATTAGCTAAGCAGGCCCAGTACTGTCGATGTTATCTGCACTGCTTGTGAATAACTGTGCTGTGGAAAATCTGTGCACAGCTTTAGAAGGTAAAAGCATCTTAACAGACTTACTCCTCACATACACATGATGCCTCGACAGTTCTAGGGCGGGATGTCTTTGCAGGAACTGGTTTAACCCTCCGTCATCTAGCAGAAAGGAAAACAAAAACTGATATTAATTGATGTTAAAATTGATATTACTCCTCCAATTTATTACACAACGGTGGGCACTGGCGCTAATAAAACATAATGGCTACAGGCGCCTCCCTCTTAATCATTTCTTTGCCAAATATTTTCAGCTTCCATTTAGAGGATGAAGAAAGGGAAAGGGAAGGAAACAGAGTCTGAAACAGTCTAAACAGGATAAGCCTTTATTCTTCAACTCAAAATGAGCAGCATAAGCAGCCCCACTGAAACGTACCTTGAATGATCCTTCTGTCCTCTGGACACAAACTGAGATACCAACCCAGCAGCCTGGGGTCAGTTAAGGCGAGGTAGATATGATTATCCACCAAATCAAATACAGACCTGTAGAGTGCAGAACAACAGCTCCTGGTTATTAACAGTTATTCACGTTCATTAAACTGAACATGTAGAGAGAGCTGACGTAGCTGCATAACATTACCTGTTCAGAAATAGTTTCCTTATCTCTGCTGTTGATGAAGAAACCACAGTTGGATTAATGAATGACATCCTGGGAAGTTATTCATAACAAGACATTACTGCTGAGAGTTTTATGTAAGTAATTAAATCTACAGCCCACTCAGAAACAGTATTAAACACTCAAAGCCTCTTGCAGCAGCACAAATGGTGTGACAAGTCAGAAACCAGTCACTTTGTAGGGGTTTAACGAGGGACACACCATAACATCAGCAGTCAGATGGTCAGAATCAGCCAACATGCGTTTTCTTGATTTGCACAATGAATGAATATTACATATAAAAGTGTTGTATTTAATGCAGAAAGCTGCTCTTCTACCTCACTTCTCTTTTAAAACTCTGATCCATCTCTCAGCGCACACGCTCACAGAAGTTTTTATCCCTTGAAACTCCTCAGATCAGTTCAGAGCTCAGTACATTAGCTTTTAGTTTTGCACCATATGAATGGAAAGTGTTACAACAGGTATTTAAATTAGACAGGTGTGTGTCATTAGATCATTTCAAGTGTAAATGATACGGTTGTTTTACAGTGTTCCTGCTTCGGTTAAATGACAGACATGATTGTCTACATTTTACTGTTTTTATTGTTGTTGTTGTTGTCTTGTATTATTATTATTATTATTGTTTTGTATTATTTAACTTTTTCTTCTTTTTACTGTTTGTAATTCTTGCTAGACTTCGCTGCTACTTATTTGTTTGTGTGGACTTTTTTCATTACTTTACATTGCAATTACATTACATACTTGTATCCTTCTGGCCCTTTGAATTAGCCAATTTCCTCTGAATAAACAATAGTTTGATTAATTGATTGACTGATGAGTTGTTAAATATTGACGTAATGGATATCAGCAAAAAATCCAATATCGTGCATCCCTATATTTTGCCTAAATAAAGACACACATCCCACATATTTTCACTGACAATATTTCAACACTTTTCGATGAGTTTTCAAGGACCCGTCATGATTTATGTTTTGCACACATGAAGGCAGAGACACAATGTGGGCAGAAAATGAAACAACATGGGCGATGATGAACAAAATGTTGCCACATCAAGGCATATTAGAGCTTCATTACATCAACAGCTTTAAACACAAATGAACCCTTATGTTACGTTACATGGAGGATTGTCCACATGAGATTTCTGCAGCAATTTCATTAACGTTACACACTTTTCCAAAACTTCCAGTGATTGTTACTAGTAACAAAGTTACTAGTGGAAAAGTCAGAGAGTTAGTTAACTCTCTGACTTTTCCAGACCTGGAAAATGTGACTGGCAATTTTCTAAGACTTTCCCAGGTTTTCCATGACAGTGAGAACCCAGTGAAGATTAACAACAGCTGCTGTTTAATAGCCTTTTTAATAACAGTGGTCACTTACTTGGACTCGGTCCTCCGATCAGCAGACTGTGACCGCAGACTACCGGCGTCACCGCGGCCGCGTACGGCAGCCTGTGAACGGTCAGCGGCTCCGGTGACGTGATGGGGAAAGCAGGCCACAGTGTCTGAAACACAGCCGCGCGCTGAGAGTCCGAAACCGGCCGGAAATCGGAATAAGCAGCCGGCGACCAGTGAGGCTCCATCACGGCTGAAAAATTAACACCAGCCCGCTAATTAAAGATGAGTTAGCTCAACGGCTAACAGCTAATTAACGGTTAGCTAGTTTAACGGCTAACAGCTGTTAGCTATCTAACGTTAGCTCGATAAAGCAAAACGAATATCAAAAAACAAAAAGTAACAACGACATTAAACGTTTGTTACCCGCCGAGCTGCCATTTTCAGCGTCTTTGAAAAAACAAAGTATATATTTAATGGCGGGTTTTGGTTGCAAAACGTTCGCAGGTGGTGCCTGATGTTAGCTGATGTTAGCTGAGCCTGCAGCTGCTTCACCTGCTAATTAACCTTAATTGGAAACTAACGTACAGTAATGTTACAGTAATGTTACAGTGTGGCGTTTAAAGCACCTGTTCACCCAAAATACCAAACAGTTTCCCAACATTATCAAACCCAGTCCGAGTATCAAAGGAGCCTGTTATTCATTATTATCATCTGTAGAGAACAACAGTGTTAATCTGAATTATCAACAGATCTATGTGAACAGTTTTATAAAGTCTAAAGTGACAGTGACCTAACGTTACCTGACTGGGTTGGTGCTGCAGGTAAGTTAGTTAGTGTAACACACAGCAGGTGCAGTTTTGTCCTGATTGTTCAGTGACAAACACACAGACATGAAGATGGAGGAGTCTCAGCTGTTCAGACAGACAGTGCAGGCAGTGTGGTTGGACTGAGGGGCCCATAGAGAGAGAGTGGGGCCCCTGCAGCACTATAATAAATATAAAAATGGTGCCATTTGCTATATAACTCCTCAGAAGGTAAACCCACGTACATCATGGGGTGAGCGATATGATGATATATATCATGTAGTGTTGCACAGTATACTGGTACTAAAATAGTACTGCGGTACTGGAGTATTTCAAACTGCATTTGAAATTGATTCAATTCATTAATTTAGTTAATGTATTTTACTCATTTATGCTCACAAACACCTTCCTTGTTCCTTTTGGAGCACAGATTGCACAAGTGGTGTGTATGACAACACCTGTATCAACATTCAGCTGGCGCACGTGAAAAAGACCAGAGAAAGTCTGTGTCACAAAGGGAGACAACACGAGACAACACCAACTTGGCGAAACATTTCAGCAACCAAACCGTGACGTCCGTACTGAGGTACTTTCAAACTACGATTTTGTGGTACCGTTACAGCCCTACTGTTTATTGTTCTAAAGGTTTGTAGCCAAAAGGACTTTTCCTCAGGAAAAGTATCGAAAAGTATCTAAATTCATATTGGTATGGGAACCGAAACAAAGATTTTGGTATCGTGACAACACTAATATCGTGTAAGAGAAAAATGCCTATTGTTTCATATTTCACTCTAGTGTTTATATCGTTGTGATGCAAATTACACTTTTTGCAGCAATATTTTCCATCACTTGGAGTCTGTCCATCTTTTGCACAGATGTCATTGATAAATTACTCTTCTTGGCTTTTTAATTTGCGAAGCTTTTACGGCACTTACAGCAACATAACGAGTTTATATAACTCCTGTCCCACACTGAGGGCTCAGCCCCGCAGAGAGCAGACACACAGCGAGACGGTGACAATATTCAGACCAGCTCAGGAGGTGCAGAGAACAGCCTCAGTGTTGAGCGGAGGTGTGGGCGTGTTTGTGCTTTAGAACATAACCACTGTGAAACAATCAGAAAATAACATTTTATTGATGTGATTCACCAGCTTTCTGCTCTCCCTCTCTTCACTCACTCTTTAGCTTGCTCGACTACAGCTGCTCTCTCTCTCTCTCTCTCTCTCTCTCTCTCTCTCTCTCTCTCTATTTCCTCTTGTCTTTTTTAAAATGTGTCGGTCACCCGGGGGGCAACTTTTTATTCATCGGATTAAAATGTGCTATATCGTGATATGTATCGTTATCGGGATATGAAATGACCAATATGGTGATATGATATTTAGAGCCATATCGCCCAGCCCTAGTGAGCAATATGGCTCTAAATTGATTTCATGATATTTCAGAATATTTTTGTGATGTTCTTGATAAAGGTGTGTATGATGTCAATATGTCAACAAGTGTAAATATTGCCAGTATCATGATATGAACTTTTTATATACTATTAAAAATGGTACCAGTATTATCATAAACAATATGTCACATCCTTAGGCTTGGTTTATTTTTTTATTTGTATTTTTTTAATAAGTCAGTAGATATCTAAAACAACATTATATGCTTTTTCAACATAAGCTATAAAATCTGTAAATAAACTAAAAATATTCCATGTTCTTTGATATTTTTGTCAGATATGTAATGATGATACCTGGGTAATGTGTACGGAAAAAAATATGACTGAAGGAACAAAATCTACTAAAAGTATTCTTATGGTATTAGTACTGAAACCAAGGTAATGAAATATTTATTTATTTATTAGCTACTGTGAGGGTAGCAACTGCTCATTCTGGGGGCCACACAAATTAACATCACATCGTTATGTAAAACAAGTTAAAAATTTAAAACAACAGCACAATTACTAAAAACTAAACACTAAAACTACTAATGACAATAATACATTATAATATGTAACATAACAACTATGACAACATGTGCCCAATATGTAAATAGTCAGTAAAACATTTTCCTATAAATAATCATAGTATTAAAACAGCATACACAGTGACTGAGAAAATAAAAAGACCAGGAGAATTCTTCATCAATGAGAATATACACAGATATTATGTATGATGTTATGATGTGTTTATGTCTTGATGTATCTATAATTTTGGGATTTTTTTTAAGGTAGTTGTTTAGTGTTTTTTTGTTTTGATTTGTTTGTCTTTTTTGTATGACATTTAAACAATCCAAAATTTAAATAAAAACTTCAATGAATGAAACAGATATTGTGCTGAGTAACTGATGCAACCACAACTTGGTTCAGGTTCAGGTTACTGATTTGCCCCCGAAAGTAGATTTGGTTTGCGGTTAAAAGTACAACAGTCATCTCTCGACACAGTTTCAGACCACAGACAACACATCCAACGATGAAAGTGCTCCAGTGCTAATTAGTCTTAGTCTTATGTTGCCCCTGTATGTTATTATCAAAGTGTAATATTGTTCATTGTTACTTTTTATACCGCTTTATATTTACATACATGTTTTTTAGACGTATTATTGTTCTTATTGTACAGAAGTATATTATTAATATCACCGTCACCTCCTGCCACTGTTGTAAATGTAGTAATAAGCATTTGAACTCAGAGCTGATATGAGCTGAACTCTGACACTGAGTGTGTGACTTTACTGAACGTAAGGAAGTGTCAAAGAGGAAGAACTAAGTAAAGCTGTTTGGCTTTTTAAATTCCGAGTGTTAAACATTGAAATCATTAGCCAGACGGTATAATATTGTGTGTGGACCTACCCCTGGTATATACCCGGCTGAATTAATAACAGACATGATGCTGCAGAGCAGCGTCCACACAAATACACCTGTTCCTATGTATCTGATGGAGGATGCACAACACAGCAAAAGCAGAAACTCCTGTCTAACTTCTTCTCCTGTTGATTTCCATCCACTCTCCTGTTCTTTACTTCAGCTCACACAAAGAAGCATGCACTGAGGAGGAAGTTCACCAAATATAGCATTATTCAACATATTATGTTCTCTCAAGTCAAGAGAGAGTCATATTTGAAAGTACAGTTTGGTCTCCGTTCACTGATTGCTACTGATCAACACCCCCGCGCTCCTTTCAAGGATCCTGCTGTTGTGGTTTTCTACCAGCAGCCACAGGGAAGACAATTATGTAAGTTTGACGTCAGCGTGTTTAAAATCCAGAGGATTAAATGTAGTGACTCTGTTGTT
Source organism: Epinephelus cyanopodus (assembly GCA_026686955.1). Taxonomy (NCBI): domain Eukaryota; kingdom Metazoa; phylum Chordata; class Actinopteri; order Perciformes; family Serranidae; genus Epinephelus; species Epinephelus cyanopodus. Next base: position 39,433,453 of record CM048927.1, on the reverse strand, counting down.
GTTGTGCCACCAGGACGTTTAAGTGCTACATTTTATTTTGTGCATTTCAGTTCAGCACCTTTATTGTCTTGGTGCGGAGATTCAATGTGCAGCTGCAGTGAAAATCACATATTACAACAGCTTCAGTTCTCGACTCCCACGCTACACCCACCACTTACAGAAAAAAACAGAAAGACAGAAAGAAAGAAAGCTGCAGCCTGTAAAGAATCCTGCTGCAGCAGGGAACAGTTTGTCACAGGATGTTTGACTGGGCAATGTTTTTAGCTTGGTTTGTTGTTAAGCAGCAATCTAGCTTTGTATTTGTGTAACTAGCCTGATGGTTAACCTGGGGGCCTGTTCCCTCAGCTCTATGTTCCCTCAGCTCCATGTTCCCTCAGCCCTATGTTCCCTCAGCTCCATGTTCCCTCAGCTCTATGTTCCCTCAGCCCTATGTTCCCTCAGCTCTATGTTCCCTCAGCTCTATGTTCCCTCAGCTCTATGTTCCCTCAGCTCTATGTTCCCTCAGCTCCATGTTCCCTCAGCTCTATGTTCCCTCAGCTCTATGTTCCATCAGCTCCATGTTCCCTCAGCTCCATGTTCCCTCAGCTCCATGTTCCCTCAGCTCTATGTTCCCTCAGCTCCATGTTCCCCTCAGCTCATGTTCCCTCAGCTCTATGTTCCCTCAGCTCTATGTTCCCTCAGCTCCATGTTCCCTCAGCTCTATGTTCCCTCAGCTCCATGTTCCCTCAGCTCTATGTTCCCTCAGCTCTATGTTCCCTCAGCTCCATGTTCCCTCAGCTCTATGTTCCCTCAGCTCTATGTTCCCTCAGCTCTATGTTCCCTCAGCTCCATGTTCCCTCAGCCCTATGTTCCCTCAGCTCTATGTTCCCTCAGCTCCATGTTCCCTCAGCCCTATGTTCCCTCAGCTCTATGTTCCCTCAGCCCTATGTTCCCTCAGCTCTATGTTCCCTCAGCTCTATGTTCCCTCAGCTCTATGTTCCCTCAGCTCCATGTTCCCTCAGCCCTATGTTCCCTCAGCTCTATGTTCCCTCAGCCCTATGTTCCCTCAGCCCTATGTTCCCTCAGCTCCATGTTCCCTCAGCTCTATGTTCCCTCAGCTCTATGTTCCCTCAGCTCCATGTTCCCTCAGCCCTATGTTCCCTCAGCTCCATGTTCCCTCAGCCCTATGTTCCCTCAGCTCTATGTTCCCTCAGCTCCATGTTCCCTCAGCCCTATGTTCCCTCAGCCCTATGTTCCCTCAGCTCTATGTTCCCTCAGCTCCATGTTCCCTCAGCCCTATGTTCCCTCAGCTCTATGTTCCCTCAGCTCTATGTTCCCTCAGCTCCATGTTCCCTCAGCTCCATGTTCCCTCAGCTCTATGTTCCCTCAGCTCCATGTTCCCTCAGCTCTATGTTCCCTCAGCTCTATGTTCCCTCAGCTCCATGTTCCCTCAGCTCCATGTTCCCTCAGCCCTATGTTCCCTCAGCCCTATGTTCCCTCAGCTCTATGTTCCCTCAGCTCCATGTTCCCTCAGCCCTATGTTCCCTCAGCTCTATGTTCCCTCAGCCCTATGTTCCCTCAGCTCTATGTTCCCTCAGCTCTATGTTCCCTCAGCCCTATGTTCCCTCAGCTCTATGTTCCCTCAGCTCTATGTTCCCTCAGCCCTATGTTCCCTCAGCTCTATGTTCCCTCAACTCTATGTTCCCTCAGCTCTATGTTCCCTCAGCTCTATGTTCCCTCACCCCTATGTTCCCTCAGCTCTATGTTCCCTCAGCCCTATGTTCCCTCAGCTCTATGTTCCCTCAACTCTATGTTCCCTCAGCCCTATGTTCCCTCAGCCCTATGTTCCCTCAGCTCTATGTTCCCTCAGCCCTATGTTCCCTCAGCTCTATGTTCCCTCAGCCCTATGTTCCCTCAGCTCTATGTTCCCTCAGCTCTATGTTCCCTCAGCTCCATGTTCCCTCAGCCCTATGTTCCCTCAGCTCTATGTTCCCTCAGCCTATGTTCCCTCAGCCCTATGTTCCCTCAGCTCCATGTTCCCTCAGCTCTATGTTCCCTCAGCTCTATGTTCCCTCAGCTCTATGTTCCCTCAGCTCCATGTTCCCTCAGCCCTATGTTCCCTCAGCTCCATGTTCCCTCAGCCCTATGTTCCCTCAGCTCTATGTTCCCTCAGCCCTATGTTCCCTCAGCCCTATGTTCCCTCAGCTCTATGTTCCCTCAGCTCCATGTTCCCTCAGCCCTATGTTCCCTCAGCTCTATGTTCCCTCAGCTCTATGTTCCCTCAGCTCTATGTTCCCTCAGCTCCATGTTCCCTCAGCTCCATGTTCCCTCAGCTCTATGTTCCCTCAGCTCTATGTTCCCTCAGCTCCATGTTCCCTCAGCTCCATGTTCCCTCAGCCCTATGTTCCCTCAGCCCTATGTTCCCTCAGCTCTATGTTCCCTCAGCTCCATGTTCCCTCAGCCCTATGTTCCCTCAGCTCTATGTTCCCTCAGCCCTATGTTCCCTCAGCTCTATGTTCCCTCAGCTCTATGTTCCCTCAGCCCTATGTTCCCTCAGCTCTATGTTCCCTCAGCTCTATGTTCCCTCAGCTCTATGTTCCCTCAGCTCTATGTTCCCTCAACTCTATGTTCCCTCAGCTCTATGTTCCCTCAGCTCTATGTTCCCTCACCCCTATGTTCCCTCAGCTCTATGTTCCCTCAGCCCTATGTTCCCTCAGCTCTATGTTCCCTCAGCTCTATGTTCCCTCAACTCTATGTTCCCTCAGCCCTATGTTCCCTCAGCCCTATGTTCCCTCAGCTCTATGTTCCCTCAGCCCTATGTTCCCTCAGCTCTATGTTCCCTCACCCCTATGTTCCCTCAGCTCTATGTTCCCTCAGCTCTATGTTCCCTCACCCCTATGTTCCCTCAGCCCTATGTTCCCTCAGCCCATGTTCCCTCAGCTCTATGTTCCCTCAGCTCTATGTTCCCTCACCCCTATTGATTTTCATCCAAATTTAGGTCCTAACTTTTTTTTCCGTCCCAAATTTGGCCCTATGTTCCCTCAGCAGAAGAGCTGACCCTCCCATAACTGGGTTAGGATTGCCATGTTAAATTCTGTTAATACCTTTATATGTTGCTTACAGTATCAGTAACAGACAGATGAACAAAGAGACAGACAGACAGACAGACAGACAGGTGAAAACATCACCTCATTGACACAGACACTGATCTGAGGGAACACAGGACTGAAGCACCATGGAACTAAAGGAACATAAACACAGTCCTACTTCAGGCACTGCATAATTAACCTTACGTCATCATCGTCATCATCATTATTATTATTATCATTATTATTATTATTATTATTATTATTATTGTTGTTGTTGTTGTTATTATTATCATCAGCAGTAAGGAGAAGCTAAAGACTTGTTTCCATGTCAGCAGCCAACACAACACATGCTGCTTTGTTACAAGCTGGAATAAGTGTGAGAGAGTGTATTTAACTAGACTGGTGCATCAGCTCGTACATGCTGGTGTCAGAACTGTCTCACCGCTATAGTCCATTTAGACGCTACAGTGAGGAAGAGGAGGAATGTGTGATGATGGAAAGTCTCAACTTTCAGCACTTTCATGGATGAGAAGTCCTTAAAGTGCTAAAAAAAAAAAAAATATTTGAAGCTCTACAATTCAACTGGACAAACTCGTCCTGCAGGGGAAGATCAGGACTGTGTCCAACTTCTGCCACATGGACTGTGGTGAGAAAGTTTCGTCAGCTCGTGTCTCCAGGGTCGGGCATGAACTTTGAGTCTCAGCATTAGCGTCACTATTACAATGTATTTTTCAGCCTTTTACAAGCTGTTGTTCTCTCTCTGCTTCATCAGCATGTTAACAAACAACAAACACCTCCCTGACATCGTTACCACTGCTCCATGAAACACATTATGTAATGTTAACAGTGAAGCAGCTCATTATCAAACCGTTTCCATGAGTAACGCTCTGCAGTGCTAATGAAACATTTTGGCATCGCTGTCACCTCAGATGTAGATTCGCTCAGAGACAAGAAAACAAGAGAACTTATCATGAGATAGTTATGCTCACATAAACAAGTTTGTATAATCTTCAGGTTCACTTCAACAGGAGGGCTGATTAATGACTATTAACAACCTACACATTCAGTCCTATACACAGCACAGTGAACAATCAATAGTCACCACGGCATCTAAAAACATGGGTGGATTAGATAGATAGATAGATAGATAGATAGATACTTTATTGATCCCGGAGGAAATTCAAGCATCCAGTAGCAATAACATAACATACACTGAGCATACACACAACATACACACATTAAGGCAAATCAGAGAAGTAACAGTAGACGTAAAAAATATGTAATAACGCTATATTAAAAATATACAGTGATCTAAAAATATAAAGTGACATAGGTAAGTGGTATTGTTAGCAGCAAAGTGACATAGGTAAGTGGTATTTTGAGGGCAACGTGTGCAATTAAATTAAATTAAATAGGGCTATAAAAAGATGAGTGCATGTGGGTGCATTTGTCCATTGTCTATTGTGCCTCCTGCCATCACTGCGAGCTGTTGTACAGCCTGATGGCCAGGGGGACAAAAGAGTTTCTTAGTCTATTGGTGGAGCAGGATTGAGAGAGCAGTCTGCCACTGAACACGCTCCTCTGCCTGCTGAAGGTGTTGTGCAGAGGGTGGTGGGCATTGTCCAGTATGGACAGCAGTTTGTCCAGGGTCCTTCTCTCTGCCACAGTCACCAGAGAGTCCAGCTCTATGCCCACCACTGAGCCAGCTCTCCTCACCAGTCTGTCCAGTCGGGCAGCGTCCCTCTTCTTGCTGCTTCCTCCCCAGCAAACCACAGCGTAGAAGAGGACGCTGGCCACCACAGACTGGTAAAACATCTGCAGCAGTTTTTTGCATATGCTGAAGGACCCCAGCCTTCTCAGGAAGTACAGACGGCTCTGTCCTTTCCTGTGTACAGCGTCCATGTTTGCTGTCCAGTCCAGCCTGTCATCCAGCTGCAGCCCCAGATATTTGTAGGTGCTGACCACCTCCACATCGACCCCCTCGATGGACACAGGTTGGAGCTGTGGTTTCTTCCTTCTGAAGTCCACTACCATCTCCTTGGTCTTGGAGGTGTTCAGCTGTAAGCGGTTGGACCTGCACCACTCCACAAAGCTCTTAATCAGGCTCCTGTACTCCCCCTCCTGTCCATCCTTGATACAGCCCACTATTGCAGTGTCATCTGAGTATTTCTGCATGTGGCAGAGCTCCGAGTTGTACTGGAAGTCAGAAGTGTACAAGGTGAAGAGGACAGGAGAGAGCACAGTCCCTTGTGGTGCTCCAGTGCTGCTAACCACAGTGTCTGACATGCAGTCCCTCAGTCTGACGTACTGCGGTCTCTCTGTGAGGTAGTCTGTGATCCATCTCACCAGGTGTGAGTCCACCTTCATCCCTGTCAGCTTGTCTCTCAGCAGGAGGGGCTGGATGGTGTTAAAGGCGCTGGAGAAATCAAAGAATGTGATTCTCACAGCACCGCTCTCCTTGTCCAGATGAGAGTGTGCCCTGTGTAGCAGATAGAGGATGGCATCCTCCACGCCCAACTTCTCCTGGTATCCAAACTGCAGTGGATCCTGTGCATGGTGGACCTGGGGTCTGAGGAGATGGAGCAGCAGCCGTTCAAAGGTCTTCATAATTAAGGGTCAGTGGGCCCCTGGGCACAGTCGTACAGAGGGCCCCACCACCTCTCCCACACAGGAGCAAGTCAAGCCTCTTTTTGTTCTTTTGCATGTCTTTGTTACACGTCTCTGTGTTTTTAACTCTTAATTCAATTTATTTTATTTTATTTTGTGTATCCTTAATTTTTTGTGTCTGTAGCTGTTCTGCCCCTTTTTGTAGTCGTTTTCAGTCTCTCTAGTTGCTTGGTGTCTCTTTGTAGTCAGTTAAAGTCTCTTTGTAGTCAATTAAAGTCTCTTTGTGGTCATTTTGAGTCTCGTTGTAGTTGTTCGTTGTCTCTTTGTAGTCAATTAAAGTCTCTGTATTTGTTTGGCATCTGTAGTCATTTTGAGTCTCTGTAGTTGTTTGCTGTCTCTTTGTAGTTAATTAAAGTCTCTTTGTAGTTGTTTGGTGTCTCTTTGTAGTCAATTAAAGTCTCTGTAGTTGCTTGGTGTCTCTTTGTGGTCATTTTGAGTCTCTTTGTAGTTGCTTGGTGTCTCTTTGTAGTCATTTTGAGTCTCTTTGTAGTTGTTTGGTGTCTCTTTGTAGTCAATTAAAGTCTCTTTGTAGTTGCTTGGTGTCTCTTTGTAGTCATTTTGAGTCTCTTTGTAGTTTGGTGTCTCTTTGTGGTCATTTTGAGTCTCGTAGTCAGTTAAAGTCTATTTGTAATTGCTTGGTGTCTCTTTGTAGTCATTTTGAGTCTCTTTGTAGTTGTTTGGTGTCTCTTTGTGGTCATTTTGAGTCTCTTTGTAGTCAGTTAAAGTCTATTTGTAATTGCTTGGTGTCTCTTTGTAGTCATTTTGAGTCTCTTTGCAGTTGTTTGGTGTCTCTTTGTGGTCGTTTTGAGACTCTGTAGTCATTTTGAATCTATTTGGAGTTGCTTTGCATCTCTTAATACTCAGTTGAGTCTCTTTGTCGCTGTTTCAACTCTCCTTGTAGTCATTTTCAGTCTCTGGGTCCCTTTCCAGCTGTTTTGCATCTCGTTGTAGTTGTTTTGTGCCTCCTTGTGTCTCACTGTGGTCACTTTGAGTCTCGATCAGCATGTGTTAATTTGAGTAACATTTTCCAGCTGAAGGCCATGGGGGCCCCTGACATTTTGGGCCCTTAAATGGCTCATTAAACCACCCACAACAGGCGTCGCACAGTATAATCCTGTTTCTTGATATCTTACAGTAACACAGCACACAGTGTGTCTTATACAGAAGATTCTCTGAGTGATTCCAGTGCAGCTCCAGTGTCATCATCATGATTACAGGAAGAGCTGCAGAAATCAAACGCCATCATCTGATAATCTGGAGAAACACGATACACTGAGCTCTCATTTCCAAACGTGTTGGGAAAGATAAATGTGAATGACATGGAATCATGGAACTGAAAGTTTATTTTGACCCTGGAAACAGCAAAGCAATCTCACCCTGAGTGGCTGTTTTGGAGCTTTCTGTCATATCACACAATCTTATTCAGCAGATGGAGTCGCCCAGTTGTCAAGGCGATGTCTCACCTCACCTCATGATCACAGCGTTCTCCTGACAGGCTCACAGACTTCTTAAACATGCATTTCTTTCAGTCTGAAATGATTTTAGGATTATATCTTCTGCAGACAAAGATATCCTCTTCAGCTAATGTGTTTTTTACTAAGATTTTGTGGCCTAACGTGCAGCGTAAGTCCATTAATACCTTGTTAATATGCAACAAACTCTTGTACTCATGTTGCAGCAGGAGAGGGATCCGTCCACTAGAGGGCAGCCATGGTTAACGTAAAATAAATCTGAGCTCTGAAGAAAATCTGAAATAAATACTGACTTGTGGGTGGTGTGTGTGTGTGTGTGTGTGTGTGTGTGTGTGTGTGTGTGTGAGAAATCAGTTATGTAACGGAGTTTGAGGAGCAAGGTCTCACCATGGTAATTAGCATTGTGCGAACACAGCATGTTGGCCAAATAATGTGAAAGATTTGTGCTGTTCCCTTCCCAGCAGCATGACCCATATTTCTCAGTAGTCGAAGCCAGAACAGAGTGGTCGGCTTTCTCAAACTGCGGAAGGAGGCTTCTTGTGTGTGCCTGTGTGTGTGTGTGTGTGTGTGTGTGTGTGTGTACTGACACACTGAGTGCTTGCCTTGGTCTGAAGATTCAGAGCTGAAACCACATTATGTTTGAGCTGCCTTGTCTTGTATCTGGATCAATAATTTACTTAGACGCAGCTTGTGGTCATGTGCTATAATGTATGTTGACGGACGACCCATTTGATATGTCCACTTTTCTCCCTGCTGAGGCCCCGGGGCCGCGTGTCAAGCTCTCTGTAATATTGATTTAGTGTGATGTTTATGATGCAGCCTTGTTCGTATCAAAGCCTAAATCATTCCTCCAACATGTACACATTCTGTGCATACCTTACTGTGAGCCAGGCAGGAGCGAGGAGGTGATTTGTATGGGTGATGGAGCGTTTCCAAGCTGATGGGACCTCACTTGCTCCCGTTAAATGGATCAGGGTCATTACATTGGGCTCATGGTTTAATCTTGATGCTGGATAAAAGAACAAAGGTCATTTTTAGCCACATTAGCAGCTTAAGGGACGGTGTATCGGTCTATCGGCCAAGACTCAAATATCTCTACCAACATTGTATGGAATGAGTGAAAATCAGTGCAGACTGTAATGGCCTCCAGAGGACGAAGCCTCCTGACCTTTCCTTCCCCATCATGTCGACGTTTGTGGTTTTGAATCAAATGTTTCGACAGATTGCTGTGAAATTGAGCAAAAACATTCATGTTTCCTACAGGAAGAAGTTTTATAACTTTGGCGATCCTCAGAATTTTCACAAAGCGCCACCACGAGGTCATCTTTTGACCAAACTAATGACATTCAGTTCAGCTTTAGTTCTACTTTGTGTTTAGAGCTAATTAGCAAATGTTTGGATGCTGATAGGGATTTTTTCCCCGATATCCAATATGCCAATATTTCACCACCTAATTTTTGTGATATTATGCTTGCAGACTCTTGTGGTGAAGACAGACAATTTAGAGTCACCAATTAACCTGCATGTCTTTGGACTGTGGGAGGAAGCTGGAGCACCCGGAGGAAACCCACGCTGTCACAGGGAGAACATGCAAACTCTGCACAGAAGGGCTCCCCAAGTTTAATTTGTATTTGTAGTATCAATAATTTATATAATAAAAAAAATTTATACTTGGCATTGTGTGATGGTACGTTATTCCTGCACGAAGATATCACGATACTTTGCCGTATCAATCTTCCCTCACCTCTGCTTTACACAGATACTGGACACATGTTAGAAAAATATTAATACCACGTCCGTTTCCTCCGGAACAACACGAGAAAGTGGACTTTAGTTCAAATCTTGTTGTTAAAGTGTTTCCAAGGACCTGAGTGAACTTTCACGCTCAAACACTGGACAGTCTCAAGGTGTGTTTGTGACAGTGAAGCATTGTTCCATCTGAATCTGACAAGAAGACTGTGGGCGTCTCACAGCTGAGGTGTGAACATTCATATTTCGATTTCTACGATAATATGCATTTCTGCTGTTGTGTATTAATGAGGCGCTGCCCAGTAAACAAAAAGGAAAACATGCAGTGTTACAACGATATTAACTAACTTTATCTCCACTGTCTGAGGTGGACTCTTCTAAATTCACCATGTTCAAAGAAAAGACAACACAAAGAGCCGTGTGGAGTAAAGTTTAGCAAAAAAACAATGTGTTATGAGCGCTGGCAGCCTCGACACTCACACACACACACACACAATATGAGGGCAGGGCACCTCCCATGAGCGCACTAAAAGGTCTTTTATAGCGTTCAAAGGCACTCTGCTCTCTCAATCAATGGAAAGTTGCCTGCCAGGCTGCGTTACTGGAGACCAGAGCTCGGCTTTTACACTCTGTGGTTTGATGAGGCTCTGACTCAACACCAGGCAGAGTGCTGCAGGCTGGCCATCAAAACAAAGCCCCGGCCTAAAGCCTCACGGTCTTATCACACAGATCAGATACCGTCCCTCTACGTACTTCACTAACAACACGGTGATATTCCAGGCCAGAAACACGCTGCCTCAGGGAAGCGGCGCAGATGTTGGGAAATCTTAGTGAGGTGATTAAATGAAACAAACATCACAAGACGGTTGTGAAACATCGCACAGCTCACAAGTCACAAACAAGATAACACACAATCAGCTCCAACAGCCCTCAGTCAGATCCAACATGTAACATACAGTACAGTTACCCCAGGATGGTTCTTACATTTAAAGGTACTCCATTCTTAGATACTTTACACTCCTAATGCACTACATTTATTAAACAGCGTTAGTTGTTCGTTGCTTTTCAGATTCAGATTTCACACACACAAAACACTGTATATTGTTACAGAACGACTCTACAGCATATGAAGCTTTGAAATGAGCTCCTCCTCGACAAACTACAGATTTTAAGTCCCACTAAAATGATAAATAAAAGTCATCCAGTTATATAATAATGTAACACTGACGGGGGTCATTTAGCATCATGAGGCACAACCGGACACATTTTAGTTTTGGATAAATGTTATTAAAGTGGCTTGAGATTTTTAGGGTCCGAGCAGCTCAGCTGCCAGGACACTATTGTAATCCTAGGTATTCTTCTTCTTCTTTCTTCTTCTGAGGAAATCCTACTTCTCATGGGTGAAAAGTCACCAGACTTTGCACAAAGGTCCAGTCTCATGCCAGATATCCTCAGCTGTAAACTCAAGCCAATAGTCCTGATGGTGGCGCAACAGCAAGCGTCTAAAGTTCAAAACTTTGAAAATTCATAACAAATCAACCATACGTGCTACAACTTCACAACTTTCATCACACTGTAGCCCCAATACTGAAGAAACTTTTGTACATTTAAACCTATTAAAAATTATGAAGTTCATCACTCTGTTTTTTCAAAACCTGTAAAACTTCTTAAACCTATCTCCTCCCACAGTTTTTGCTCGATTGACACCAAACTTGCTACAGAGCATCTTCAGACTGTCCTACACAAACTATGTTTCTCAGATTTTTGATTTATCAAAAATTGAGGCTACAGTGCATCAAAATGTTTGACTGTAAACAGTATTGTAAACATATACATGCAAATTCTTGCTAAATTAATCTTTAATGTTAATGAAAAAAGACAAAATTCTAGAGTCATGGTAGATGATGTGTGGCAAACTTCAAAAACTGAATTTTTGACATCATTTTGAATTTTGCTCTAATGTGAATAATTGGAGTCAATGTAAAAATGATAATTTTAAACATCAGTTTTTCACTTATGGAGCAAATCAATCATTGTTACAAACAAATTACCAACATCTCCATGCTGTCTAGATGCAATATGTGTATTTTCAAATTTTTGTTTCGGTAACTGAATTTTTTACAGTGGTTTGAAATCTGCTTTTCCTGCACGGACGGCTGCTAAACCTGCACGTCTGGCTTAGTCAGTTTGTGAAGCTACACACGAATTGTCACTGACTAATTAGCTCAGTGAGATAGAAATTGATTCTTAGTCTCAGAGGTTGTGAGTTCAAGCCTCAGCTGATGCAAAAGGCAGATTGTGTTGCTATATTCCTAAATGTCTTCTAATTCTTCTGCTTGTTGCTCAGAATTGCCTAAAAATGCTCAGACCCAACCCATCGCTGCGCAGCAGCTATAATTTTGTTTGTTTCTTTTATCCTAACAACTTGAACATCTCCAGTTGCACCAAGAAATGCAGGAAGTGAAATTCTACACATTGGTGAGGCTACCTGTCGCAGGCAGAGGGTTACCTGTAACACCTGCTGTAAAGCCTGTCTGATACAACTCTATCTATATACTACAGGTTATCCTGTTTATGGATCTATGATAGATTTCCAAACACCTGTACGTCCCTCATCTGACCACCAGCACTTCATGAATGGAGAGGTCAACACAGACAGATACACAGTCTGTGTGGATATTATATATTTGAATAATAATAAAATTAAGCAGAACTGATCAATCATGAACCACAATTCTGTTACTGTATTGACTATTTCTCGCCTAACATTTCTTCAGAAACATATTTTAGTGCACTGTTTGGGTGTAATATGAGAACTGGTGAACAGGAAGTAAGTGCAACACAGCATTCGTAAAAATGGAGGTTGAAAATACTGTTATTGGCATCAAACGTCTTCAGAAACAGGTTTTAGTGCACTGTTTGGGTGTAATAAGAGAACTTTTGAACAGCCTTTGTGCGTGCACAGCATTTGTAAAAATGGAGGGTAAAAATACTGACATCAAACAGTAAAACTAGGCAGTGCTGATCAAAAATGAACCACAGTTCTGTCACTGTGTCGCCTGTTTGATATCAAGTGTTTTCAGAAACACACTTTGTCTTACCGTTAAACTGCAGTTCCAGACTGTTTGTTTCCAGCTGGCTGCCATTTTGTTTTCTTTGGCAAAACTTCCAAACTCACATTATCTCACCCAGCAGCAGCTTTTATTGGTGCAGTGCAGTGCATTCTGGTAGTTGTAGGTTTTCTACTTCTTGCACTTGAGCAAATACCACAGCTCTTTTCCTGTTTTCTCTGATCATGTAGTTGATAAAAGTGTTTGCGTCTCTCTGCTGCAGACAGCCCAGACTTACGAGCAGACCGTCCCTCCAGCAGTGAAACATTTATTTAAGCACTAATTACAAACAACTTTTATATTTTTCCTGCAGGTTAAAAGAAAGTAATCATCTACTCAGAAGTGTATCAGAAAGACTCAGGAGAAGCATGTGACTCAGAAATCGGCCAGGTCAAGCACAGTGACTGCCAGACCACAGCAGCCAGTCAGCTGACTGACTGACTGTGAGGAGGAGGAGGAGGAGGAGGAGGAGGAGGAGGAGGAGGAGGAGGGGTGGAGAGGATGATGAAACACACCAGGACTGCAGGCAGTGAAGCATAAAGGACCGTTTATTGTACCCAGTACAGATTATCATAAACTCAGCCGTGTAAGAAACACATTGTGAGGGGGGGGGAACTGAAGCCTATACAAGTGCAGACAATCCCTGTGCCCGGGCTGGATCCCATAATATAATGTGTGTCTTCACCGTGGCCTTTGGTGGAACTCCGGCCTTTGCACACAGACTCACACACACACACTTTACAGGCAAGATAATAACATCTTCTCATCCATTCTCCAGAGGCCTCTTAAAGAAACAGTCTGCAGTAGTAGCATCAAGAGGGTTTGAGATTGGTTTTTAAAAAGGTACATGTCTATTAGAGCCAGAACTATACAGCTTATACATTAAAATCAAAACAAATGCAGCCTTATAGCAAAAATATATACTTTATATACGTTTGTCTTCGCCCCCCATTCAGAAACATAGATAATGAACACAAAAAAAATGCAGAGAATATCACAAATATCTTCTTTGTCCAAAGACAGTAAAGCGATATGTTAGTGGACACACAGTCTGGACTGATTACACCATGCAAAGAGAAGCCTCCAGTTGACAACTTGTGACTGGCAGAGAGGTGTCCAAGAGAAGGTGTCCAAATTTCACCTTTTGTTTTTTATTTGCATGCAACATCCTGATGCTCCTGCCATACTGGTGCATCAGAGGAACTAGTACACTGCCAAGGAAACATTAAGCACCCAGACAGAAATACAAAAAGGAGGAGCAACGTGACCATTTATCATACAGAATAACTTTTATGAAGTATCAGCGCCTCTGGGAAAATATGTACGGATGTATCCCTTTTGAAATGGAGGAGATGGGAGTGCTGACCATCTCTGAACTTGAGCGATAAAAGGACCCAGCAGTGATGAACAGACATGAGAGGAGGGCACTGTATAGACTGTGGGCTCCTACCGTGGGGTGCAGTCTCTAAAGGGAAGCAGATACAATCTCTTACGACGATTAAAGAACGGAACATTTACACGAGAGAGCAGCCCGACCGACTAGCCTGAAATACAGCAACGCCCCAGAAACCTGAGAGTTCTGGGTCTCTAAAGTCAACAAAACTGTAAAACAGCTGGCATATTTAAACAAAAGAAAAGTGTACTTCTATCTACAGAAAACAAACTGATCTGTGGGTTTAGAATATGTCGTGTGTTGTTGTTTTTTTGTCAATCCGTTTTTGCAAATTAAAGCCCTTTGACGGATCTCGTAGTTCAGATGTGGTGACATGAAAATGGGGGGACCCAAAAGGCAACTATAGAATAGTGCTGCATTTCGAATATCGTCAGATTTGTTTTGACCCAGTTGGTTACTTGATTGTTTTTTAAGAAAAGCAGATTGTCACAAACTCAGAAATGCAACAACTCTTGCAGTCTTGTACAAACGGGGGGTTGTGTCAGTTCTTTTAAAGTTGGCGGCGTGTGGCCTCGCTTTCATTTGGTCTCCATAGCAACAGCAGCCCCTTGCAGTCCAGTTCACCCTCGCTGGTTTCACAACCCTCTCTCTCATACGATGGCGCGGTAGAAGAGCTGTCGCAGGCGTTTTTTTTCCCCTCATTCATTCTTAGCTTGGGAGCTTTACAGAGTTTTATGAAGGTTTTCCAGGGAGCAGGAGAGGAAACCACGAAGGAGCAGAGCGCGAAGGTTTTTCCTTTCCAAGCAGCTCAGCAGTTCCAGCTCTGGATTTTAAGAGTGGGGCGTCAAGAGACTTTTTGGGAGTGTCTGCATGTACGTGTATGTTGTGCGTCAGGACTCCGCTGCTCGTTTAGTAGCCGTAGCCGTCCGGGAAGGGCAAGCCCGCCACGCACTGCTCCCCGCCGTCCAGCAGGTAGGGAGCGTTTTCCTCGTAGTGGGTGAGGGGCACGGTGTCGTCGTCCAGCCCCGGCAGGCTGTCCGGGTCGACCTTCAGGTTGGGCCTCTGGTTGTCGGGGAAGGCCATGGAGAAGAGAGCCTCGGGGTCGCACACAAACTTGTACACGTACCTCTCACCAGCCACCTGAGAGACAAAACAAAAGACGTTACCTCTCATTTGAAACCCTCCGACTGAAGTTCAGAGTTTCATACCTGGAAAGTTTTACTTTAAGTTTTGTGTCGAAGTGACAAATTGGAGCAGCAATTTTTAACTAGTCCAGTATTGAACGAGACCATTGTGGCTGACAGGGGCAAAAAAGGCTGCAATGAAACTATGTGGGGCATTTGTTCAGTATCAATTTACGTTGACTAAAAGTCTTTGTTTTGTCACTGACAGGCTCAGATTATTATTCTAAGTGTCAGACACCTACAGTAACAATCTGAGCCTGTCAGTGACAAACACAAACACTGTTAGTGGACATAAACTGACGGTGTACAACTGCCCAGAGCAGTTAAGTTGTAGCCAATTTAAAAAAAATGTTGTTCCTGTTTGTCACTTGGATGCAAAAAAGCATCCAGGTTGAAAAATACCAAACCTACACTTTAATGCTACTTTTGCATTCTGAGTGCATGCATAACATTATATATTTAAATGTCATTTCTTTTGCAGAATAGTCTGATCTCAAGACTGATCCACCCCAAACTGAGACTTGTGCAAATTCTCTTTGTTCCTGGTTGAAATCTGAACACTACACATAAACAGACTTAAATCTTTGGGGGAAGACGAGGCCTGCAGGCTGGTTTTCACTGCGACTACTTAGCCGCTGGCTGAGATAAGACTTTACATCAGAGCACCGCCCTGTCGCTGTAATCCATTATCACTATCTGGACTGTTTTATCCCCCACACAGCACAGTGTCACTGAGGGAGGAGGGCGGAGGGAGAGAAAGGAAAATGGGTTAACGTGCCTTTACCTTCTGCATGATGCCCTTCTCGTAGTAGTAACGCAGCGAGCGGCTCAGCTTGTCGTAGTTCATGGCCGGTCTGTTCTTCTGGATGCCCCAGCGACGAGCCACCTGTGACGCAACACACACAAACAGATATTAGCTACAGAGAATTCGTGTGTAGGAAACTTGTAGTCAAAGGATGAGAACTGGACAGTGGGGACCGACCTCCTCAGGCTCAATGAGTTTGAACTCCATGCCGCGACCAGTCCAGGCGATGAAGTGGCCGTTGGCTGGGTCATCCAGTAATGTGACCAAGAACTGCCAGAGCTGCAGGGAGCCGCGGCGCTGGTAGGGAGGTCCGTCCCGATAGACAGGCTCCTGTTTGATTTTACCTGTGAGCGGAAGAAGAGCAGCAGAAGAAGAGAGTGGAGAGAAGTAAAGAAGGAGGCAGAAGGAGAAAGAGAGAGGAAAAAGTGTCAGTCAGCACTGTACTCCACCACGACCGCAGTGTGGTGAGACATTCCTGCCAGATGGTGACTGTGAAGTGGACTAGCTGTTCATTATGCACTGTGAGCAGTCAGAGGACTGGACTCAGCCCACAGCAGATAACTTTACAGACAGACAGTATTCTGTATTTTCTGTTACTGTTGGGGATCAGGAAAATATGATTTGCCTTTTGGTGTTCCTCAGGGAAGCTGTCTTGGTCCCCTATTTTTTTTCTTTAATAAGGTTATATCATCAGGGAATATTAACTTTTTTTTTTTTTACAGTTTTATAGTTACAATTAAAAAAATATTAAAATCAGGATTTTTTTCATGTGATTGCATTCACCCAAGGAAAATGCCAATGTTAACAGTCTGGCACTTAAAAAAAAAGTATTTTCCTATTTTCCTAAAGAAAATTGCTTTCAATAAACATTTTGTATAATTACTTAAGCACCATTTTGGGGGTTTTACATTGACTTTTTTCAGCATTATTTTGTCAGTCTTACCTTCTAATCTTTCAGGGACCACACAGGTGTCGTCAAAGTACAGCTGAGGATCTCTGTCGAAGGAGAAACCTGAAATTGACAAAAAGAAAGAAACACACCATGAATCAGACGAGGGTGGAGCAGCAGATACAGCGTGAGAAACAGGGTTTTTTTCCCACTGACATAAAGGCCAGTGACCACGTCCACCCCCTGAGATCCAAACTGCATGCAAAGCAATAAAGCTGGGCAGCATCCCAAGAGTGGAAGCTCGTATTGTGCAGGGCGTCTGCCAGCTGCTGATGTGAGAAATGTACTGTATGTGTGGAGCAGCTACACACAGCACATCCACAGATTCACTTCCCCCTTGAGCTGTCATTTCAACGCTGCTGACCGCTATTCTTTTATCTGGCTATCACCGATGCCGAGCCTTCAGCAGCTCAATAAGTCACAGGGTTCAGGGTCACAGAGGATGGACCTCGCTAATGAGATAATTCAAACATCTGAGATGTATAAAGACAAAAGGAGACAACTTACTTTCATGGTTATTTTGGTAGAAGCTCCCCGCTCTCCCAAACGATGACTGACAGTTAGGCACTTCTGTAAACAAAGAAGATGGGGGTGTAAATTTAGACCAGAGACATCCTCACTGTCATATCAAATGTGTAATGCATCAAAATCCACATCGCAGCTGACAGATATATTTGGATCACTGCCACTGTGTACAAAGATACACAGCTTTGATACTTATCTGCTCCGTGAGGAGACATTCAGTCCAAGATATATCAGTGTCACACTGATTAAAGACTGTCTACAGGTATCAGACAGTTAAATTCATTGCTCTCTAAGACAGCTTCAACATCATTTTCAATCAGATTTCAGACTTTATTTTCTCATCCACGAGTTGCAGGTGATGCCTATCATGCACTAAAATTTGAAAAGACGTTTTAAAGGCTAAAGTCTGACATCCTCTCACATCTGAAGGCACTGTGAATTTTTTTGTCACATGCAATAAGATTTGGGACTGGGGATCTGGCAGGGTCGATATTTGCAAGACTACTGCTAGACTCCTTCTGAGAGTATTTCCCATCCTGCTCCTGGTAGAAAGTATTACACCAAACTCCCTTTACAAAATACAACATTTTAACAATTCCTTATGTGTCCACAGTAACACACAGCTCTAGAAACACAAGATAAATGGCCTAATATGTCACCAGTGTATTTGTCGATTCTGCATCAAAATAATCTGTAAAAGATAAAATATATTTGCATATCAGCTTTACATTTAGAAAATGTTTTGCCTCAATTTGCTACCAGATGCCATTGGATAGCTGCATTATTTCAGTGGGAGAAGACTGTGGGCATGAGAGGCAAACCGTTTGAAAAATTAAATTTCTCACTACCATATGTTCACGTCATTGAACCACGTGTGTTAGGTTAACCTACATTTTGCCAACAGGTATTGAAATTATAGACTAATAAGACAATCTTGGTTTGGTAGAAGGTTTGTAACATCAGAAAGAAAAGACAAGACAGAGAAAAGACAGTTGACCTATTTTTTGACCAAAAAAAAAGCCCATTAATAAATAAAACATTTTAAAAAACATGGATGAAAGAAAATTTCTAAAACCTCACAAATTAAAATTTCAGACTACTTAAAAAAAGTATTTAATTTATAAAAATTAGGTTGTAAATAAATGGGTCAATACACATCTGCAGCTTCAACCGTGCCAGAAAAATGCCCAATCCCCAAACACACACATAAACACACACCTCGGTGTGGACTTAAGCCCAGATCAGAGCACACTGCACAGTGCACAACATCCCTCGCATGTCCACCAAGCCTTTAAATAAGATTAGCACCATGGACGCTGTATTAAATCTCAATGACAATCGAGTTACGCCAGTCCTCCCCCTCAGGGGTCAAGGCCTGTCTTCCGTTCACAGTGTCTCTGCAGTGTGTACCAACCGTCTCCAACCCCCATCCATTATTCTGTTTCCTGTCTGCTGATAAGACAACCAGCGATCAATCTTGAGCAAGTGTTTCCTCAAGTCTCTGTCTCCTCTTGTCCTCACTTAAAGGAAGGAGTCTGCAGGAAGCAGTCGTCGTTGTTGAGTCACACGGGGCGAGTATAGAAAGACCGAATCAAACAACTTTGGGAACTTATGTGACGAGTGCTGATATGGTGACATATGGATTCAAGCTGTGGCTTTGCATCGACATAAATGGCTTCAATCCCGTCTGCAGACCACCGACGCTGCAGTAACAATATGTTCCATGTCAGTATGCCGAACACGCACTTCTTCCATCCATCTAGAGATACTAGGCCTCCGTGACGTAGGTATTTAAAAGGCCATAAGAAGCTAAGAGGATTTGTCATTACATCACTGCCCGGCCAGCCGGTCACCCACCAGGCAGAGAAGAAATGAGAGCGTATGAGTGAGCGAGAAAAGATTAACAAAAAAAAAAAAGTTGCAGAGTTTCAGGAAATGTTAATGCAACAGAGCAGGAACAACAGCTGGGCGTGTGGGCGTTGGGATCAAACAATGCTCCGACAGTCGCTCAGGCTTGTTTGATTTAAGCCCAGCGAGTAAACAGCATCTCTGCCATGACTGTTTGACGAGGCTTTTTCTGAGAGGACTGGCACCATTTGGCCTCGTGTATTCTGTAAAACCCAAGTTGAGGATTTCCAGGTTCTTACAATCGAGTCGCTGTGCTGCGGGTCACTAAGTCCTCTGAGGGCACTGGCCTAGATCTATTTCAGGTAAGCTCAGTGAACAGGTTCTCTGCACCTGGCTGGATGACCCATTTACTTTTGCCCTTGGAGGCTTATGCTGAGCTGAAACACCCACTTTTACTTTACTGGCGTGACTCTGGAGGAATGATGCAGATTAGGATTCTGAGAGGGAGAGTGTGTGTGAAATGAGCACCTGTGCGCTCAGGCCTCGGCTGCAGCGTGCTAAAACTCACAGCCGTGTGTTAGTGCCCAGAACAAACATGGCCAGGCACATTCCTCACCCTCTGCCCGCTCTACTTTCACACAGCCCGAGGCAGTCGCTCTCACACAGCTAACAATGGACCTCAGCGCTGAGACACAGATACGCAGATCGTCTCCACTCACCAGAATCGAAGCAGAAGTCACGAGGCTCCTGCTTGATGGCCATGGGGTGGAACGCAGCCTGACGCGGGGGGCCCTGGGGTGGACCTGGGGGGCCCATGGTGGGGACGCCCTGCTCTGTGTATCGTGGGTCAATGAGTTCTTGCTTGAACCCCTGGGGTGGCACGGCTACCAATGGCTCTGACATCTGGCGGTGGTACGGTGGCCGGCCGTCACGTGGCAGGCTGTTGTTGCTGCTGGGAGGCTGGGGCATGAACTGGGGGCGCCCTTGACTCTCTGACGGGGGGAAAGGTAGACATGGCTCTGACATCTGCCGCTGGAACCTGAAGATGGAGAGAAAACAGCAAATTAATGTGGATAAGAGGAAACACTGCTCACAAAGAAATACTCATAACGGGACAGGTTCCATTGCCGTTTGTGCATTTCATTTTGAACCATTTTTATAATCCAAACACAAGTCAAATAGCACTGACGTCTCTAGAGTATGTGGTGGAACTTTTGCAAAGCACCTGAATGCACCTATCGGCATGTGCAGCTAGTTGGAGGCAAGAAAGCCTGGGAGTGTGTGGTTCCAACTGGTGCAGAAACCAGAGCTAACAAACGCCCCAGGCCCACATGAAGAGGTCTGACTGTGCTCACCTGTGCTCAGGTGTGAAGCTGTTGGCATCCTGGTTGATTGGTGCACACGGCACGGCGAAGGGCGGGCTGTGGCTGTGGACTGGGAGTGCTTGCTGGTTGGGAGAGCCTGCGCTCGCCGTGATAGGCTGCTGTATGTGCACTGGACGCGGCCCCGGGGTCGGGTTGGCTACATGGGGGTGAGGAGGGGGGGTCTGCTCACTCAGTGGGTGCGTCCCCGCTGTGCTGGTGGGGCCGCAAGGAGAGACGGGCGTCGAGGGGGGAGTTAATGGCTTGAACCCGGGAGTGGGCTTCCTGTCACAGGCACTGTGGGCACAAACACACACGGTCAGAACTCCTGATGATCGATACTCCGTCAGGTGGCTGCTGTCTGATGTAATCATCATGTACATACCTGTAGCTGTAAAGGCACTTCTCTCCGTAGGGCATGGGACTCCTGTCCTGGCGACAGGGAGAAAACTCTTTGGAGGGAGTCAGCTCTCGTTTGATCTTGGCTGGCGGCGGGCCATGAAACATCACTGGATGGGAAGGAGACGCAGAGAGAAGCAGCACAATTGAGTGCATTAGATAAACTCCAGATCTCACCTAATTGAAGCCATAAACAGAAGTGCAGCAGTTATCTTAACCACATTTGGAACTGATGGACAAATGGACGTATGGACAACGTCTGTGTATTCCCTCGACTGACAGAGCCACTTAGCAGCAATTTATCATTCGCCCTAATGATGCTCGACTCCAGGCTCTGAAAACAAACCATCTATCCGCCACTGCTAGGTAGCACGATACTAACTGCACTGCACACACAAAAGCTATCAAACTTCTCGTCTGATTCCCATTAGGCCGGGCCAATACCAATACTCATGAATCAGTGTGGCTGTAATCTAATGGCGGTGAATGATTTTCTTCTCCCGTGCTGTAACCATTAGACACTAGCTGCAGCTTTCTGCGTATCGGCTGCAGTTTCCGGGGCGCCACATAATAGCCAGGCAGAAACTGGATGCCTTGGCACAGAGGGGCGGGAGCCAAATAAATCACCCGTGGTGCGGATGGACCAAAGCGGAGCTACAATGGGCACGTGAGCTCGGCTGTGTGCGCTGTGAAACCTAATGGCTCGAGTGAGACTCCTCGCACTGAGGGAAAAGTAAATAATGGGGAGATTAGGCGTCTTTTCTTACTCCGGGCTGCAAGTGAGTGGATTATAGAACAAGCACCCTACATGCAGACTCCTCTCCTGCACCATCTGAGCTGAAACACAACCACCACACACACACTCCAAAACAAACACAATTCGAGCTCGGGTCAGTGAGACGATGCTTCACCCCATGTGATGTCCTACTGACTGCAGCTCTTATCTGAATATCTGCTTTTAGGCAAGTTGTGTGAGAGAGCGGCCTGCAGCCTGGCAACAGAAGCAAACTCACTGCTCTGTATCTCACTCACTCCCACAAACACACACAGAACTGACAGCACAAGGTCAAGGACTTCACCACAACGGCACTTTACAATGAGCTGACTGTATCCAGTTTATGCACACAGCCTTGGATGGCGCCCTCCGTAAAAACACATACATGTCACTGCATCAACCGCAATAATATGTTACAGCAGCAGAGGCTAGTGGTCAGTTTGCAGCTCGCCGCGCCACATTAACCAAGATTTAAAAGGCTGACAACGACAAGCAGCAACCACACCCTGTCTCCACCTCCTACGCATCAGACGAAAACATAAACTCAGAAAGACAGAAGGGAGGATGGGGGGGGGGTGTAAAATGCTCCGTTGGGGAAAATTCAAACATATCCCTGGGCTGCAGCCTGAAGGCGGCGTGCAGCCGAGACAAACAGGAGGCTGCGTGGAGAAGTTTAGGGGGCCGCGTTTGGCAGTTTGGGGGAGCAGGACTGAAAAGAGGCGGCTCTGAAAACTGCCCTATCCACTGGAATCTAGCCCACTTCAGCAGCAGGGCCTGAGTGCGGGAAAGTGTGAAATCAGATTAGGAGCTTGGCTCATGTGATGCCCCATGCCAATCGGCTGATTAAACTCAAAATGGAGGAGAGGGAGGGAGGAGGGGGAGGGAGAGCAGCCTTTCCCAGAGCTGTGTTTTGAAGACGAAGAATGGTGTTTGTCCTCGACAGGATGAAGAAATTTCGATAAAAGAAAAGGTGGACGTGTGGTCAGGGCCAGTCGAGAAAGAGCTTTTTTTTTTCTCACAGCAAAAAGAAGCAGTTTTTAAGCTGTGAAATTTTATGGTGCAGTGCTGCAAAAACAGAGCTTGATTTCCAGCTCCTAATGCCCCCGCTACTTGAATCTCTGCCCAAATCAGACAAGAACCAGGCTGGGCTACAACATCCTCATCATGACCGGGTTTGACTGATGGAAAAAAAGCTGAATCTGTGCAGGAAACACACACACACACACACACACACACACACACACACACACACACACACACACACACACACTCACATTATCAGAGATGAACAATCAAAATCAGGTACTCACAGCTATCCGACTGGAAATCTGGGACAAACTGTTCGTCATCAGGCACCTGGGCTGTAGAGACAGGAGAACGTTTCACGTTCAAACGTTTCAAAAAAAAAATCAAGCACATTTAATCCGTCGCCAACATCCTGTGTGTGCCCGAAAAAGTGTGCACGTAAAGGGAAACAAAAGCAAATAAAGGAGAGAAAAATAATCTGCCGGAAACTGGTTTATTTCAGATTTTTAAATGTAATCAAACCAAAAAACGAGAGACAGCGTGAAACTGCCAAAAAGCTTCTCTTAGGTGAGATAAAGGGGGTCGTGGTCAGCAGTTTCTCATGCAGAGGACTTTGCTCTTCTTGCTCTGGTTGCTAACACAAAAAAGCAACATTTCACATTCTCATCAAGTTAATCTTTAATCTGAAATCTTGCCCAATTTCATCCTGTTCACCACTTGGAAAACCAATTTACTGAGAGATAAGTTTCCTCACTAAAGTTTAACTGTCTCCAAATAATTCAACTGGGATGATTCTGCAGTGCTGAACAGATGGAGGACTTTCGATGTCGAGACGTGGAGCAGCGGAAAACACATTTTAATGTAGAAAATAAACATATAACTCACCTTCTGCGATCCAGATCTCCTGCAGCTGACTGAGGTCCTGGAACAGTTCTGAAAGCCAACAAGTCAAAGACAGTGAGGACAGGTTGTCCATGAGTGAACTGCAGTATTATAGATGCTCTGTTTGCATCAACAGCGTTACCTTCCGTGTCCTGGGCCAGTTCTGTGTCCACAAACTTCCTTTTCCTGTCGTTCAGAGGCCTGTTGTGAGATGGTTCCTCCACGTGAGACTTGTGCTGCTGAAGATGAGGAAGAAGAAGAAGAAATGTCACTTCACCTCCCAGAGGACTGTGTCAGTGTGTTATTAAGTGACCACATGGGCGTGAATCCATAGATGTGATGATGTGTTTGAGGCTGAGGTGTGTGTGATGTGTCCACTTACACTGGGTGGGACCATAAATGGGACTTGCTGGTCGTAGAATCCGTCCATGTTATCAGGGTGACTGGGGGCTCAGATATTGGGGGGAGGGGAGGTGTTCGCTTTAAAGCGACAGCGCTCGGGTCACTCTGAGGGTCACTGGGAAACACAAGATGAGAGACTTACAGTAAACAGACGTCCATTTACAGCAATACAAATGTTTTCAGCCGTTACAGAGGACAAATAACAGATTTTAGTGTCGCCAAACATTTTGGTTTATTGATTCTGAATATTGGAGACGGTTTTGATGCTCATGCTCCGCAGTATCGATACACCGGTACCTGCTACGCTTCACGCTCTTATTATTATTAATGTCTTACAAGGCATTAAATGTATTCATCTAAAATTAAGGCCTTAAAATGTCAGATTCAACAAATATTTAAAAAAAATCTAGTAGTAGTAGTTTTGTGATTTTTTTCCCTGCCTTTGCATTATACAATCCAAAAATAAACCTGAACCTTTGAAACCTGAGCACATCTGCAACGTGAACAAAAGGCAACGAGCAAGAAATATGACAAGAAAATGACCTAAAAATTTAGTTTAAAAAAAAAAAACAGAGGAAGAAACTATAAGAAAGTTATTTTTAAAAAGGGGGAAATGCCCAGAAAAATATATTAATATAAAATTATAATTATATGTTATGTTTTACTTGTTTTTTGTTTTACTTTTATTTTCTTCTTAATTTTCAGGTAATTTTCTTGCAAAATTTTTTTCCTCATCTATTTATTTAGCTAATCATGTTGCTCGTTGCCTTCTTCCCATGTTTTTGAAAAACGAATCAAGCCAATTTGCTCAAGTTTATAAAAAAACCCCAAAAAGTTTCCCAAAAACCAAAAAGTTTTAAGGTTAACTCAATGTTTGGGGGAAAATTCTCACTCACCCTAACTTTCCCTTTATTTAATATTTGTAAAACTGATCTTTATTTTAACACGAGTGATACTTTAAAAAAAGAAGCCTTAAATCACACTTTCCTGAAGTTAACTGTACTCATCAAGAGAAACAAGTTGTCTTACACAGTTTTTACATGTGCAACAGCTTTGTGTAGCATTTTTTACACAATTTATTTCAAGTTTTAACGATTATGTCGTCTGCAGTTTGTTTTATTGACTAGTTGGCACCTGATCAGATGTAGATTAAATCTCACAGTATATTCTTTGTACAGTGACAATAAAGGCTTTCTCTTCTAGCCTTGTTATATTTATTTTTGATTGAAAGTTTGGTATCAGAAACCATTTACCCAGGCACTGTATCACAGCTTGAGTTCCAGTATTTTAACAGACCTCAGTATTAACTGCAACAGAAACTACAAACTGTGTCAGAGACTGTGTCGTGATTCTCTCCTGTCATGTCTGATGTGTTTAATGTGTTTAATCACTGGTGCTCTGCATCTTATTCTGATGCTGTAACAAGGCCACCGTCTCCTCCCAGCACCTTTATTTAACCAACAAACAGCTCTTTGAACCGAGCCGTGCAGCACATTGTAAACACACAGTCATCATGGAGCATGTAATACAGTTATATAAGCCACGCTCACCGGCCATCTGTGGGCACTGTGCTCCACTGTAATCTGCTCCCAGAGTAAAAAGACCCAGAGATGTGAGTCTACAGTCTGTGACCGAGCACTGAGACGCTGCAAAGCCTCCAAACAAGATAGAAAACAGCGCCGTCACAGAGCTGATTAGAGTCTGGCAGGAGATTCTGCTGCTGCTGCTGACAGTGACGGTGCTGCAACTTGCACAACTCCCTGCTGCCCCCCCCCCCCCGAACTATAAACTCAGAAACACTACTTACAACACAAGTTCCCTTCAGACAACAATAAGAGCAAACCACTAGCGCTGCCCTCCATTCTCACATCTCCCTGAGCAGAGTGATATGACTCACTCCTCCATCTCCTGTTAATGGATGACGAACACAGATAGCTGCTGGGCAATAATTACAGGCGCCGGGCACATATTACACTGACAACATCATCAGGACTCACTGTACCCGCCTCTCTGAGGAGTAAATGGCCACAAAGCACGTCGAGCAAGAGCTGGAAGTTACTTCACTGGCTCTGTTCTTACATTCACTCATAGTAAGTAGTAATAAAGGCGGGACTTGAACGCAACATGTCAGGTTTTACAGATGTGCGTCTAACTCTGACGCAAAAACCTGCTTTAATTAAAAAATACACATGTACAGTGTGAACACACGCATGATATATAACAGCAGCGTCAACTACTTGTTTTAATAATTAGGCTGAACTCCAGGACGAATACACACATTTTTACCACACGGTCCCTAAACGCAGCAGAAGTAGACGGAGTTCAGCGCAACACGCAGCCGATAGTTTTCACGACATCGCTTCAGACATTCGGGCTCAAAACAGTCAACATGCAAACTTGATTTCTGCGCAGCTGAACTTTCATTAGTAAAAGGAGCTGATGTTCAGCTGGAGCTGCGCTGCAGCCGAGCCTGAGGGGGGGGGGGGCAGCCGCTGGGGACGAAGATCACCCGACACCCCCTCACACTCCTCCTCCTCCTCCTCCTCCTCCCCGCCCTTCCCCCACCCAGCCCTCCCTTGTTTTTCTCAATGAAGTGAAACTCGAGCCGTGTGGAAACACAGGGAGGAAAAAACGGCCCGTCCATTCATAAAAAAAAAAAAAAAATCACAAACAGTGAGCTGATAAAGTCGCGCAACATCCGCGCAGATAAAACACCAAACTGCGCGCAAACACGACACTCGGCGCAAATTCCACGCAGATAGGAGCCGATATAAAATGGTTGACAAAGTAAATATCTTTAAATAAGATGGCGTTGCGCTGGTTTGTATCTAAAGCAGCGTGAGGGAATATTCTCTCGCCGTTAAAATGCCCCGTAAAGCAAGTTTCCGGTTAAATAAACATGTCCGCTCACCTTGTCCGTGTGTGTGTGTGTCCTCCGCACCGACACAATCCGGGATTAATATCCACAGACACAGAAACAGCGTGTTGTTGGTCGCGTAACGTTCTGCGCACTGAGCCGCTGATGCGCCTCCGTCGACTCACAAAACTTGACTGAGCTTTTGGTTAATGGGCCGCTCGCTTTTCCCCTGGGCTCGAGCGGCACGCAGAGACACGCTCTGATTGGTGCGCGCGGCCTGTCCGTCAAGCGAGCAGCCAATGGCGCGTCCGCAGCTGATGAATTATGCATGAGGCTCCGTTTGGCCAATCACGGCGCAGCAGTGGCCTATTTTTATGAATGGCTGGATTTCATTCACATTTTTTTCAGGCATCGCTGCCAAGTAGTGTTTGTTAAAGGACCAGCTGCAGGACGCACGCGGCTCGCTCTCACCCTGATGACAGACTGATACACCCGCAACAAACTGCATTGAAACTGTATTATTGGCTCTGACACCGGAGTCATTAGAGTTAATTTTAACAGCGTGGTATTGTGACAGCAGAGTGACACAAGTGACTGAGAATAAAGTGCATGATAGAGAAGAAAATGAAAGGAAAGAATGATCCTAACGAAATAACGCAGAGACTGGTTCAGTGCAACATGCTCGACAAGCACCAACAATAAATGTGTATGTATGAACAATAATGATAATAATAACAAAAAAGAAAATAATAATAATAACAAAAAATAATGATAATAAAATAATAATAATAATGACGATAATAATAATAAAATAATAATAATAACAATAATGATAACAATAATGATAACAATAATGATAATAACACAGTTCACATATTTTTATATCTCTAAAACTTTACAAACTATCTTTACACATAATGCAAATGCTTTGATATTTTACATACTTTACATGTTTAGTCTAATACACATATTCCTACATTTCTACAACCTTACATGCAGCATTACGCACTTTGTTATAGCTTTAAATACTTAAAATAAAAAATAAATAAATAATTTTTAAAAAATATTTCTAAAACTTTACACACTAGTTTTATACAGTGTAGCATCACACATGTCTTTATACTTTCACACACTTTACATACTTAGCATGATACAGATTTTTAAAAGGATATTTTTACTTACGGTGTTAAACATTGTAGCATGATGTCCATAGTTTTAGATTTTTACATACTTATTATTTCTTTTGTCGTCTAATACTCTGTGCTGTGTATCAAAGCAACTGTAACAGTTTCCCCCAAAGGTTAATAAAGTATTTCTGATTCAGTGAAAAGTCTCGATTTTTTTCTGTTATTATTTAGATTTTTCACATTTATTCATTCATTTAAATATTCGCTGACTGTATAGATTGTTTGTTTATTTTATTCTCCATTATTCAGGTCTACATTTTTGTTTTGAGGCGCTTAAAGTACCGACATGTATGAATATTGAATTTAAAAATACTTTTATCAGGCTAAAAACTAGGAATCAGGGCCAAGAGCTGAAAATGAACAATAGCCATAAACTGCCTGTTCAACACACCAGTATCATACTCTGTACTGGAACTGTGTTAAATGGCATCGTCCCTATCAAGTAAAATAAAGAACAAATAAATAAATAAATAAATGAATAAGCACCCATCGTGTGTTAGCTTTTTATTTATTTATTTCAAATCTTCATCTGTAATTCCTCTCCTTGTTGCTGCCAGAGGAAAATGTGAGCACTGTACTCACAACTGAAGCAACTGAAGGAATATCTTACATTTGCAGGTTTCACATCAACGTTTCTAAAGTGACATCATCACCTCGCCGGGATGTGTGACCAGCTGCAGGCCCCTGCTCGCTGCAAACAACAAAACTAGTTGTGTTTCATCGAGTCATTGCTGTGTTTCCACCAGACGTGATTGTTCAGTAACGACCCATCGCTGTGTTTCCAGTTGGTGACTGTATGAAAAGAGAGAGCGCGACTGTCCCCCCAACAACCAGGTATTTTAAGTCATAACATGATCTTTTCCTGAACATAACAAAGTGATTTTCAAGCCTAAACCTGACCACATATAAACCACGGCGTTGTTCAAACGTATCCACTGTGTAATAATGTGCAAATGTAACGTGTCCATGCTCTGACATTGTCTTCAGTCGCTGCCTTTAACCAACTCTTTGGTCCGTAATAATGCATTTCCTGAACCCATGTTTTCTAGAGAACCAATCCTACTGTTTCCTATTTGCACCCAAACCCAGAGTTCACTGAAGTTGCTCCCAGAGGATGAACCATCTCCACATTTGACCACTGACTTTACTTTCTGCAAAAACCACCATGTGACACGTTCAACTTCTCACACAGAGTAGGTGATAACTGAAGTGAACATGAAGTTATGACACATAACTGAGCACATTTTGCTCTCCAGAAAATGAACTGGTGATATTTCAATGACATCATGACCTTTTCTCCGACCTCACTGCCAACACGGCTCCGTTCATCTCATCATTAAATCATTCTGTGGCAAATCTGAAACGTTCTTGTAAAACAAGTTTTCTTCATTTATGATAAAAACCTTTAACTTCCTCTGTTTTTAAACTACAAACCTGAGTCTTTCCAAACTGAGCATCATAAAACACCAACAGAAAATGAGACATCATGAGTTGTGTGTGTGTGTGTGTGTGTGTTTGCTCAGTGAAGGAGCGGCTGTTGAGAGCAAAAGGTCAGAGGTCATGAATAAATAACCTTTGTCATTATCACCTCGCTCACCAAATTAGGAATCCCTCATATAAACTCTGTGTCACACAAATTCCAGCAGCTGCTACGAAAACTATAATCCTCAGCAAATCCCTGCAGCCACGACGCCGAGATCATGAAGCGGCCGCAGAGGCAATAATAGTAAGAAAAGACAAACACACACACATGTAGTTGTGACACGAGACAGATCTGTGCTGGTCGTCCCGGAGGTCTGAGGCCAAAGGCAAACAGCTTGTCTTTCAGGATATGAGCTCCTCACGCAGAAGCAGCGCTGAAAAATGTGGAGGTGAGAGGGTTTAAAAATATCCACTGTCAAATTGAATTGTTGGTGTGTGTGAAGCATTAAATAGCAGAGGACAGATCTGTGTGAGGCTATTTCAAAAGCAACAGCCTGCAGGTCCACTGTATGGTGCACCTCTTCGCTGCTGCGGATGTAGTGGGTGGTCACTTGGAGGCGTGTGGAGAGCGAGCACATTGTGTTGCTGTTCTTACTCTTTCCTTAAATAAATGTGCCATATGCAGAGGGTGACACGCTGTGTGTGTACATACCTCTCTCCCCTCTGTGAAGGTGAGAATGGACGTCGTGAAGGTAAGGTGAGATTTAAAGCGCCAATTTCCTGTTTCCTCGAGGACTACTACTGTAGGTTAGTGTGACACTGACATAACGGCCAGATCAGCGCTGCTGTCAGGGCGCGATGTGGGCTAATCCTGCTACTGAGAATTTCTGATTAAACCAGGTGAGGATGCCGCAAGAACTCTGCTCCTGGAAATGCTGAGCCACCATCCATCATCTACATGTAAGACCACTTCACTGGAGGGACAGTCTATCACAGGTCTGAGGTTCAACGTTCATCTTTGACCTTGAGAAACAGCAGCAGAGAACATAATCTCATCGAAGGATGACGCTCCCCTGAGTTCACCTTTAAAGCTACAGACGGTAACTGAAACAGAGGTAACTCTTTCTTTGTTGTGTTTGCTGAAACTGTCACTACATCCTGAGACAGATAATCAAGGAAAAAGTCAGGTCCACCACACCTGGACAAAAACAACCAATAAGGGCTGAGGAGGACTTTTAATTGCATGTCTGTCACTGCTGCCGGCTACACCGTACAAAGAGACGTAAACGAGGTAAAGTGAAAGTGAAAGCAAGCCTTCCATCAGCCCAGTCGCCAAAAGAAAATGTCGGCACTGAACATTTCAGCAAACCACAGATATGCTACATTTCTACTTTTCATACATACAGTTTCTAAAGTGATGCAGTTCCTTAGCTGAGCTGCAGTTCACTGTTTAAGACCAACAAAAACCGAAACCAGTTGTTTTCAACAATTATCCCCAGATTGTCAAATACTCACGCTTTGTCACGCCCCTCATGTTGTGCTCACACTGGGTGAAATAATTAGTGTAAATTAATTACATGTAAAGACGCAAAAAGACATGAATTCCCGTCAGGCTGCACGATAGATGACATGACGTGAATTAAGTGGTGCGAATGAAGATTTCATGTCTTATTTGCGAGAGTTGAAAAATCCAAACTTCAGCCACAGATTCACGCCAGGACACGCAATCAGCACTGAGATGCTCCAGAGACGCATGACGCTGAGGACGTACCGTCAGAAGTTCATTCATCACAAAATGTTGTAACGCAACACAAACATTAACATCGTATTTGGCTCACATTATAGTGATGCGCGGCTGAAACACACTGTGACATGTGGTTAGAGTTGTGAAACACGGTTGTGGTTAGTTTTAGGCAACAGAACTATTTGGTTAGGTTCAAAAAAAGATCATGTTTTGCCTTAAAATGAGTCTGTTACGTAATGTAAATCCATCATGAGTGATGATGATGATTCTATATAAATTGCCTAACGTTTTGTTAAATCAACACTGACTTTTGGGTTTACAGACGACACTGTGATCTCCTGGATGAAAGTCCGGCTTGGTTTGACCCATTGTCCTGGCTCTGATTGGTTGTTTTCATTCAGACTGGATTCTTGCAGACGCCACGCGGAGCACTGAGAGGAACCTGATTTGTTTAAAGGTTATCTGTCTGGTGCTACTGTCAGGATACAGTGAGAGTTTCAGCAAATATGACACATAGTTATTTTTATAAAAGTTACCTGCTGAACCTTTAAACGCTGATGTTCAGAGTTCCCTGTCGATACGACTGACAGCTCCAGAACAACGACTAAAGGGACCTTTTTTTATGCTACACTGCCCTTTTCAAGAGTGACCTTTGAACCTCGACTTTAGTACTGAAACACAGATGAAAGGTCCTCACAGTTGTCATTTTAAACACCTAAAATTTAATGAAAACGGAGCAAAGGTATCTTTGTCCTTTAAGATTTTAAACTCCTATATATCTGTAGTCTTTAGCCCGTCAGTGAACCCGACCTCTAATCTTATCTCAGCTGAAATAATAGCCTCTGTGATGAAGCACGAGTGGGTGAGAGCATTATAATTGAGCGCCTTGGCAGTTTGTCCCAGCTTGCAAATGTCTGTCAAAATGCACATTTGAAAAGGAGTTAAAATGGGAAAGTGGTGCCTCTGGGCGCAGGATGCTCTCTCACTGAGGGACAAGATGTGACTTGCCGGCTATTAATAGCACTTTGGGAGATAATTCCTCCCTTGTTATCTTAGCAGCCGTACTCAAGAAGCCTCGCCAAAGGCAGACTCTTCTGAGGCTGTGAGTTGTATAACCATGCTTTCTTTTATCATCTCTCTCCCATTCTTAATTCAATGCCTCTTTTTTCTCTGACATTTTCTCTTTTCTTTGCGATTTTCCGTCTTTCTCTCGCTGGTTTTCTTTCTGGCTCTGCAGCTTCTGGGCTGAACATCAGGGCCAGAAGGGCAGAAAGAACATTCAAACACACTGTAGAAAATAAAAAGAAGCCACAAACCCCCCACTTTGTTCCCAGTGATGGTTTTCTGTCAGGGCTCAGATTTTAGCTCAATGATGCTAAAATGCTAACCAGGATAATGCTAATATTTGGTTGTTTAGCTGCTTTGATGCTAATTATCACTGTTTAGTTCAGTGTTTTAATATGCTAACATTTTTCAATTAGAGTTATTTAAACTTTAGGGACAAATATTGGCAGAAATTAAATATCATTCATAACTGTGTTTTCATTAGTTACGACTCACCTGATAAAAAGAATCAGTGTGTTTTTGTTCCTTTAGACTGAGTCGTTTATATCGAGGTCCGGAGCGGGTCCTCTTCCATAGAGTCTGCCAATTTGTTCTACAGTGGCCCAGAGCGGACAAACAATACTCTCCCTTTAGACAGAACCGTTTGTGTTTTCACATCTGCAGCTAGATGCCACTAAATCCTACACACTGGACCTTTCAGGTGATAACGGCACCGTGTCAACTTCAGCCTGTTACATCATTGTCTGTTTTCAAAATACACTTGTGTTTTCACAGGAAATGTACAGTTTGCATACAGTCTCTTTCAAAATAAAAGCACTACGTCAGTACATCACCACCAACTGATGTTTTTTTCCTTCAACAACACATGATGCCATCTGGCGCTGTAAAACAATAATTGGCGCGTGTCATGCCAACATGAGAGGACGGATTTTTTTGCCAGTGTCTGACGTCGCAAGTCACTGATCAAGTGCTGGATTTTGACGACTTCGGAGTGAGAGCTGGTCCTGCAGGCGTTGGGTCAAAAAAACAAAGTAGTGGACAAAATTTAGAGGTCCAGTGTACAGAATTTAGGGGGTTTTGTGGGCAGAAAATGAACATTTACAAGTACATTTATGAAGTGCTGTGCTGAAGTGCAAATTTGTTTCACCACTGTTCACCAACAATCACCAGCTCTGGATTGATTGAAATGAACCCTTCATTCACCAGTCAGACGTGAAAACATGCTGCCTCTATACACATTAAAATACTGTTTTCTTAAATGGGATTTGGTGGGTTTGGTGATGGTGATTTCAGGGCTGTTTCTGGATCTTACTTTTTAACACAAAGCTTTCCTTCATGTTGTCGGACAGTATCTGAGCCTGTCAGGGACAAAAACAGACACTTTCAGTGGGCGTACACTGATGGTGCGAACATGCTCAGAGCGGTTACACTGCAGCCTGTTTCGCAGCTGGACCACTTTCAAAACTTTCATGAGTCACTTAGACACAAAAACATGAGAGAATAAGATCCGGGCTGAAACATACAGGCGTTACTCATTAAGGGTCTGAAGGCTCTGACGACCTCTGTGAAGTCTGAAGTGTGTTTGTTAACACCACATCAGTAAAGGGTTGTTTCAGCTTTTGTTGTACTGGGTTGCTAATAGATGTTAGATGTGTGAACTCTGGAGTCCAGAAGGGAAACGCATCTCTCTTTAAACCATTGTCTCATTGTTTGTTCACTCAGTCATCATCATCATCATCATCACAGGTTTCCTCTCAGTCTGTTTAATGTCATCAGTGACTCACAGATGTTGTTGGATGTTATTTGTTTTTAAATGATCCACAAAAATCAGCTCTGTCTTCATCAGACACGTAACACATTCTGATCCTGTCAACACACAGTAAATGTGACTTTATTTAAATAACAGATGTGTTGCAAAGAGGTCAAAGGCCAATTCAAATCCAACCAGTTTGAACAAAAATCCAGGAGCAGCATTAGTTTGTGAGAATAAAGAAAATAAAAATGCAAATTCAGTCTCATGTGTTTATTTGTTAAAATGTTTTGTCCATGAAAACACACAGCTGACAGACAGTGAGAATGACGTGCTGCAGAGACAGACACACGGCCGACTGCAGAGGCTGGACGTATTGATTTCATCCTTCATCCAATCAGGTCCTGGGCAGCACGGGGGACGGTCTGCCCTTGACCCTCTGTGGACTGAGAGTCCCCCGTCGCACTGACCCCGGCGGGGGAACAGAAGGCCCATATCACAGAGTTTAAACATCAGATAACGTGATTAATTGTCGTCTTGGTTACATACAGACGTTTATTTCCTGCTCTGTATTGATCCCCTGCAGCCGTGTGATGACTGTGCTGCTGTGATGTGTAGAATCTGATCTGAGATCTGCTCTGTAAACTCTGTTTCTATGATTGGATGATTTAATGTACATGTAGAGCAGCAGAGCGCTGCAGGGCCTCTGCGCCTCTGATGTCACTCAATACAGCTCATCTGTCCCGGGACGAGATCTGGACCAAACTGTCAGGACTGTAGAGCCACCGCCGCCTCAGAGCGGGCCGAGCAAAAGGTGGGGGAGGGGCCTCGCACAGATACACACAGGGGGAGCAGATGGAAACACACGACTAATACATCACCCCAGATATTAAACATCAAACTTAAAGGACAAGTTTTTGACAACATTTTGAGAATTACGCTTATTCGCTTTCTTTATAGTCCTGCAAAACAAGATTCTGGCACCAAAACTGGATGAATTTTACTCAGACATTAGCGGCAATTCCAGCAGAATTTGTGGCTCCAAAACCAGCTGTATTATAGCGAGACATCGGCGACATTTTTAACAGCAATTCTGGCACCAAAAACAAGTATTTTTGGGGAGACGTTTGTGGCATTTGAGGGAAGTGATCCTGGCACCAAAACTGTGTGTTTTTTAGTGAGACATCAGCAAAGTTTTGAGCGGCATTTGTGGTACCACAACCAGGTGTTTGTTAGCAAGACATCAGCATAATTTTCAGCAGTGAATATGGCACCAAAACCAGGTGTTTTCAAACGAGACATCTGCGTTTTTTTTAGCAGCAATCTTGGCAATCAAGTGTTCTGTAGAGAGACATCGGCGGCATTTTTATCTTCAGTTGTGGTTCCATAACTGGGCGTTTTTTGGTGACATTGATTGTTTCCAGCAACAAATGTGGCACCAAAACCTGGTGTTTTGTAGCACGACATCTGCAGCATTTCCAGCAGCAGTTGTGGCTCCAAAAGATTTTTTTTTTGTAGCGAGACATCGATGGTATTTTTAGCCCGATTCTGGCACCAAAACGTGGTGTTTTTTTAAGCGAGACGGAGGCATTTTTAGCAGCACTTGTAGCTCTACATTCAAGTGTCTTATAGCGAGACATCAGCAGCATTTCCAGCAGCAGCTGTGTGCCAAAAACCGTGTTTTTTTAGTGAGACATCAGCGGCATTTGTAGCAGCAATTCTGACACCATAACCTGTTTTTTAGCTAGACGTTTACAGCATTTTCATGTGGCACCAAAACCATCTGTTTCAACATGTTTCTGGCACCAAAGACAGGTGTTTTCTAGAGAGATGCGGAGGGTATTTTATCTGCTCCTGAGCTGTGAGCACACACACAGAGATGTTTATGCTCAATGAGTTGCTCTGAAACACCACAGGGCGTACAAACAAAATCTTCTGTGAATAAGTAAGAGGTAAATGAGTGTTCCTGGAAAAGAAACTGCCTGGCAACAGTAGTAAACACCAACATAACACCAAATGCTGCAATATCGCACCGTGATTATTACTTTCCCTCCAAGTCGAAATTATTTCATATCGCTTTCTTTCCCCCCCCAAGGTCACTGCTCTGTCCATGAAACTGCTCTTAGTTTTTACAGTGATCTCTCATGATTTTTTCACATCCTGCTGTAAAAAGCCTCCTCTCTCTCCCCGTGTGGTGATGACTTCTCTCAGACACTTTAAGGCGTCCCTGTGACGTCTCAGTGAAGAATCATCTTCACAGGTGAATCTGTTAACGACACAACAACTTTTGGAGCCTTCGCACTTGACATGAAGAGGCGCTGTCCTGACTTCCCTCTACACGCCCTCTAGAAGCTGCTTTAGATGCCTTGTAGATGAAGACATTTCAGTTTGTGGCTGTGGCTTGTCAGATCAATGATGTTCCAACGAAGATAAAAGGCCTTTACAACACTTAAAACCAACTCAAGTCCGAAGACACAAACTCAAATAAAATCATGAGAAAACTTTCTACAGATTGAAACAGTAAACGTTCAGAGGTTAAGAACTGTAGTTCGCTGACATCTTCCAGCTTCAAACTGTGCACACCTGTCTCCACTGATTGGCTGGAGCATCATGGGAGTTGTAGTCCTATGATTTTACACAGTCTACAGAAAACAAAACAGGCTCTAACAGAGGGATGATTATGTCATTTTCTGATGGTCCTGGACATTGTACCGGGTTGAGGTTAATGACTGAGGTTAATGACTTTGAAGGACTGTCTGTCATTACGCCTTGTTTCCACGTACGTATGCGAGCGGAGTCGAGTCCACTGGAAATCCATTCGTTCCTGGGAATCTCTCTGATATCTGACGAGCCTGTGAAACTATTTCAGCCTGGAATTTTCCTCGAGTACGTTAAAAGAAATTGACGTTTTCTGGTAGATTTCAGAGACAGTATGACAGTATGCTAGCTTAGCTAACATTTCCTCCAGTTCAGTTTCCTGTTGATTGATAAGAGTGTCTGATTAGAAAGAATTTGTCTATCTAGTTGTAACACACTGAATCTGAGTGATGATATTCTGCTTCAGTATGTATATACTTTATACACAGTTATATCGTCATTAAGACTCGTTCAGACGTTCATACGTTCAATGCAACACTTCACAAACATGCTACGTACCTGTCAGCTCCTGTTTCTGTCCACATAATGTTCACAGAGCATATTCCAAACTGCTGGATCATGAAAACGGACAAAAGTAGCCCCTCCTTTGAGGATACAGGAAGTTTCTGTCCATCTGTAAAGAAATGCACTTTCTTGCGTTGGACACTAGAGGTGGTGGACATCATTGTTTCCTCAAGCCTCCACTCTTTATGCTAAGTTAAGCTAATTGCTGCCTAGCTTCTGACGGAGTAATCGTAAAAATTTGTTTCCAACTGGGAACACTGACCTGAAAGCTTCCTTAAGTCAGAACAACTCAGAAAGTCTGCTAAAAGTTTGGTACACGACCTGCAGACTTTGAAGTCACACACGTAAAAACCTGGCAGATGAAAGTAAATGTTCGACACTTTTCATTAATTCACATACTGCATGTTTTTTGCTCACATTTATTTTGTAATATGGTTTTTTGTTGCTGTCAGTGCAGAGTGACCTAGATTAGTTTGACCCTGACAATAAGTCAGCTTAAACCACATTACAATAACTTTGCTTTCTCACGCAAATGCTGGAGACTGCTGTCAATGTGCTGTAATAAAAAACATTTTCTTTGTGGCGTCCATGTTGTTTATATATCACGATTTAAATGCTCATGAACCAAAGTCGGAAGAACGACTTTCAGACTCAGGAAATGGGACCATCTGAGGAGAACATGAACGCAACATTAAGAAATCTGGTCGAGATGCATTCATAATTCATATATCTATTGTTTGGAGGTGTATTTTGTTTTGCTCCTCTGTGCCGTAATGAGAAACATGACTGATAGATGATGTTATGTTAATTAGAGATATATGCCATTTAACCAATTTGCACAATAAAAATCACACCAGCAGAAATCAAAGAAGCAGATACTGACTCCTCCACCAGCAGCGACACGAGCAGAGAGCCACATGTTTGTATGGTTTATGTTTTTACAACTGGAAACCTGTCTGGTGACTGGAAATATCACCTGCAGCTCAATGTGACAAACTTGTTTACTGAGAGTTGCTGATCTCAAACTGAGGTAAAAGTAAACCAGCTTGACATATTTGAGCGTCTGAGTGTGAATTTTTCCTTTAACTTTACTGAACCTGGTGAACTGCATGCACCGTCTGAAAGCTTTGACAACCAGTTGGTGATGTTCTGTATTTTTCTTATTGTGAACAAATCCAATGAAAAGACCAAAAACAAGTAAATGTATTTTGCACATGTAACCAGAGCCTCAAACAGATTCATTCTGTGTCACAGACCTACTTTTGTCCATTAAAAACACATCAGAGAGCCACATTATCGCACTGACTGACACGTTCCTTCACTCTGATGAACATGGCCACTGTAGTTTTTGAGTCAACCCCACATTAACCTCTCTGCAGCTGGATTTACTCAACAACACCAAACGTGTGTTAATCCGCTGCTGAAAATAGTCCCAGACAAGTTTTCTGTTTAACCTTGAATATGTGAAGTTTCCTACAAACTACAGTACCCAGATGTTTCAGGAAATAAATGAGCCTCAGGGGTCGTACACATGCCATGTTTCATGTGCTCATCAACAGACGACCCTGACTCCTCAAAGGTCTGAACTCCTCCTCGTACATCAGCTTAAAAGCTTGTGTGGACGGCCACGAATTAAAGTTGATTTCTCACCTGAAGAGCCGAACTCCAGAGACTCAACAGGAAGTATCTTTATGGTTATTGTCTTTATGATGACGGGATCGTGGGTCTCTCCTCGTCCATTCTTTGTCACACATGAGACACAGCAACAGCTACAGAGTTTTCTTTATACATCAGCGGTGAGGAGAGGAGTCGACCTGCTACAGGAGCTGGTACGTAGTGGGGGAAAATATATTTAATTCAGGGGGCTGGAAAATAGGACAGTGGTGTGAAGTGCTGCAGGGCGGCGTGTCCAGGAGTAATGACATGTGTCTAGCTGCCACTGGTGTGGGGTTGTAAAGTGAAAATAATAGGGGCATATTTTTGTTTGCTGTTTGGCCATAAGTATCATGAACATTTTTTTGCCACAGAGCTTATTTTTTGCAGTTATCCACAATTTAATGGAAAAATCCTGTGGGTTTTTAACGAGGGAACCAGGGCTGACACTTCTGTATTGGCCTATAAAATAGTGTCGTCCCTGGAACATGCTCTAAGGGCAAAAACTGGAATATTTTGTGCATGTAAACACAGTCATTGTTGGTTTTGGTCTTTTTTTTATTGGATTTGTTGCTTTATCTTTAAAACAACTTGCCTCAGGGAACTGCAGATAAAGATGGACGCAGATATCAGTTCCCTCTCAGTGGCAGTAAATCACATCAGTGCGTTACCATGATGGAAACCAACCTCTGCTGCTGACTGAAGGTGAGGATGACTCAAAAATGACTGTGCTGCCAAACACTGATAAAAACTGTCTGTATTTGTTTGTCTGAACGCTGCAGGTCGGCTGGTGACGGTCAGGTTAAAGCAATTCCTCTCTGGCTGTTTGAGTGCACTCTACAATTAATCATTGTTTCTATGTCAGTTCAACTTTTCTGTGTCTCTGTGAGCGGGTCCATTTATCTGTTAAGGCAATTGATTACTTCAAAGGACAGGAATAGACATGAGTCGTGACACATATTGGGAAATTCAGTGAGACGGGCTGTGTGGGCGTTCATGTTGCGGCCCTTTGATTCCACAATAAATCACAGACGGATGTTGTAATGGTAGAAACTTCATCTGGGAATTCTGCTTTCTCTTTAATGGAAGAAGACAGCTTCATCCCGCCTTTTCTTTCACATGGTTAATAACATGCTGCCAAAAAGAGAAAAAACTGAAAACCACAACAAATAAATAGATAAATGGAGTTTTAAAGCAAAGAAATAAGTTTGAATAGTCTGATTCACACTCTCCTGTTTGTTCACTCCGTTTGTTTCAGCAGGCATGCGGTGATGTAACTTCAGATAAAATATTATAAACAAATATATACACTTGGTAATATAGCTGTCTAAAACAAACCTCTCAATAAATGTAAAGTTACTGTAAACATGCACTCTTTTCCCACCGAGTCCTCTTAGCGCCCAGGCTCCATTTACAGAGACACTGATGACGGTGTGTTTCCTGTGACGTTCCCACAGTGACGTCGTGACGCCGGTTATGTTGAATGGCTTTCAGTTGGTGTGTATTTAAACATAAACCTCTGAGACAGGCGACAGCGACTGACCTGAACTGTGTACCAGGTGACGTTGATGCTGTGTGGGTAAATATCTACAGTGTGCGAGGATCTGCTGGACGTCCTGTCTGGCTTCATGGGGCCTGGGTGCAAGAGTAAACACTCAGTGTGTTTTAAAGGGAAACAGGGTGTAAAGGCGTGAAAGCCCGACCCTACAGTGGAGCTCAGTTTGTACCACCAGAGCATGTCAGCAGTCTCTCTCTGCCCTGCACTGTGAACACCTCACAGCAGGGTGCAAGACAGTTTCCCACCGACGTCTAACTCACATCAGATCGTTTGAGCTTTAACATGCAGACAACTACGTTTTCTTGGACGTTCATTCTTCACCTCGTGCAGCAGGTCGGGTAGCTGCAGGTACATGCAAAAAGCTGCGGATTTAAATATGTATATATATGTAAATTCCTGGGTAAAAATGAATTCTCAGGGGCAGCAGGCCGA
This sequence comes from Epinephelus cyanopodus, assembly GCA_026686955.1. Lineage (NCBI taxonomy): Eukaryota > Metazoa > Chordata > Actinopteri > Perciformes > Serranidae > Epinephelus > Epinephelus cyanopodus. The sequence continues at coordinate 39,393,008 of CM048927.1, read as the reverse complement.
GCAAAGCACCCCAGACGGCCCTCTCTCCAGCGATGCTCTCCAGCTCCTCCTGGAGGACCTGAGGTGTCCCCAGACCAGATGAGATCTATAATCCCTCCAGTGTGTCCTGGCTCTGCCTCCTACCAGCTGGACCAGGAGGATCCTGATCACATGTTGAACCACCTCAACATGAAGGAGCAGCGAACAAGCGATACTTGAACTCCCTCGCTTGTTTTTTACAGAGTAAAACAAAGTAAAAAGCTGTGCAGTATATGTGTAATATTGTGACATCTAAATCACTATTATCAAGCTGCAGTTGCTTTTATTTTGAGAGTCAGTGACACCAGTGTAACCTTTGACCACGTGGTCACACTGGTCACCGACATGGAGGACTGCAGCCATGACACTCTGCAGCCCGAGGATGAGGAGGCAGCCTACATGGAGGTCAAGACACCCAGTGAGGATCCTTTGGAGGTCTGACGGTGGTGGAAGGAGCATGGTAACATGTCTAACATGTTTCCTAACCTGGCAGTGACTGAATGTTTTCACCATCCAGTGAAGGATTTGAAATTCGAGAATGGAGAACATGGAGAACCAGCTTGATGTGAGGGGCTGGAGCCTGTCAGCCTCCCAGATAAGGGTCGGTGATTGTTGGACCCATCACCCTACTTGGACTCCTTCTGTTGTTGTCCCGCTGCGTTTCTTCCTGATGCTGGATGTCAGGAATATGTCATGATATGCTGCCATGACCCTGGAAGTCACTGACCAAGCGCTGGTTTTCGACGACTTTGGAGTGAAACTGTGTTGGATATACAAGCCGGCTGATGGATACCACGTATGAAGCTCTCTGTGAACCGTGAGATTGTTTCCTCACACACACGATGCTGATGCATTTGCTCTTCCTGATTCTTCTACAGTCTGAGGACAGAAGAGGAAACAACCCAAACCTCAACTCTAAAACGATGTGAATTAGACAAAGTGGGAAAGTGTCTTCAGAGAGAGACGGACTGCAGCAGCTCTGCACGGTGAGAACACTGATCTGAGCCCCTCTACGCTAAGATTTCCACATTAATAACAATGATATATTAAAAACACATTCGTGTGTACAGTATATGTGAGCTACTCCTACTTTCCAGAAATATACATATACTCTGTCTGCACACACTGTATAATATAATTTGCCGTATTGTGGGGGCAGTAATATGGATACATTCTTTATAAACACTGAACTAAGCGCCGTGCTTCGTCCATCTTCAGTCTGTTTCCTTCAGTACCATCACGTCTTTATTTGGTGTACAGTTAAATAAACGGTGGATGCATTAAAGCAGAAGGGGCAGGGATCTGCACTCTGGGATTTGCACTCCGACAGCACACTTGACATTGTGAGCTGATGTTTGACACGGTAATTAGGCATAAGGTTTCACTGGAGGAGAGATGGACCCTCCCTGAAATAGAGGGATAAATTTAGTTCCCCTGTCAGTGCTCTGGTAAATAAAAACCCAGCGGGCCCTGCTGTTATTGCCCTGAGGGGATTTATTTCAAACCTTGACCCACTAGAAGAGTCTTCATGATGCACAGGAGCTGATAAAGCTCACCAACCACAGAGGATAAATTTGTTTCTTAAAGAACCAGTGTGTAAGATTTATCTGCATCGAGCAGTGACAACAGCAGATTGCAACCAGCTGAAACTTCTCCTGGTTAGAATTCCTTCAGTGTTCATTGGTCAGGAGCCGAATTATCTGCAGAGATCTCTTCCTCTCAGAAACAAGCGGATCAGGTGATTAGAAACCATAAAGGCGTACATGTAAATGAAGCAGTTTCATGGTAAAAATCAGCCCAACACCTGATGTGTGTGTTCACCTTTTTTAAGATCCAAGGGTCGGCTGCACAAACACCATAAGTCTACTCCTTAAGTATTACCCTTCAAGTTTAACTTTTCCTTAGCTAAGGAAATTACTTAAGGGTGTTGCACAGAATCTCTTGTGATAGCCTAGTCTAAATGTTGTCTGACCTGAGTATCCTGTCGCAAACTGGTCGCAGGAAGAAAAAATCAGACTATCAGAGGAATCCAATAAAAGAAAGAACAAACTGAAAAGTCAATTTGATCTGAAAATAACAGCGAACATGAAGCAAGTAATGGAGGAAACTGTAACATTAGACGGGAACATCAACAAAAAGTTCAGCAGACGGTGAGGGCGTTTGAAACCTGGTGAGTGATGCGGCACACCGTTGACTTGAGCATGAAACACCTCGCCAACAACTGACTAAAGACCCACTGCATAAAACTGCAGAGCAATCATTAATTGTAACGGGTCTGGAGGAGCACAGCTGATCCAACTTCAGACCAGGTCAAATGTTTAGTGCAAAATCAATTACTCATCATTAAGAGTGTCCGTGGGGTTCTCCCACTGCTCTCAAGACACGTTCACTTTCCTTATTTATCTCCATAAACTCAGCCATGTTGCCGTTAAGATGCAGTCAGAGGGACTTTGGTTGCTAACAGTTAACAAACTTTAAGTAAGTCCTTAAGTATAAGAGAGAAAGACTTAAAGGCCCTGACACACCAAGCTGATGGTCAGCCGTCGGTCAAAGTCGGGCCATCAGTGAGCGTCTGTCGCCCTAGTTTTTGGCACTTTGGCGGCGGCTTTTTGGTCGATTGAGCATGTTGAATCAGCAGCGGAGCTTGTCGGTGAGAGAGATCATTCTGATTGGCTGTTCAGGTTTTATTTCCTCACCCCTGTAGTGAGTGAATCTGCCTGTAGTGAAACCGGGAACCTGAAAAACAAACTGGAGCTAGCTGGGAGTGACTAGCAGAGCGTTAGCCGCAGCATGAGCGGAGGGAAGCACAGCCAGTTAGCCTCCGCTAGTCTCTGAGCTAGCCCCGGCTCTCCGTTTGGATCCAACCGGAGCACCGAGCCCTGGTTTGTTATTCAGGTTAAAGTGGGAAGAAGCAGCGGGTTTATCGGGCAGCTGAGTGAAGTGGAGCCTGCGGAGGAAACACCGGGACCGTCTGGATGTAATAGTCCGTGGAGGTGCTGCGGTGCTCGGCTGCACAGATAGGAAACCCCTCGGCTGACAGGATGTACCACTCTCTCACTCCGCTCTCTCTCACGCAGGCGCAGAACGTACGTGCTACTTGGCCGTCGCATGTAGTCCGTGTAGTGTGTTCAAATGCAACTGACACAGGGCGACGTGAGGCCACGTAGACGACGCAACAGTTGGCTTTCGTCGCCGCTAGTTCTTTGATGTTGGACTTAAGGTGTTTTGTGCAGCCGGCCCCTGCTGGTCAGGAGGTTTTTATAAGGAGCTGAATTATCCACAGAGGAATCTTTCTCTCTAAAACAAACGGACTTGGTGATTTAAACCACTAAAAACAATGAATAAAACAGTGTTGTGTTAAAAAAATCTGTGTTTTTCTGACTTAGTCATCTCAGAAGTGTCATGACAGCCAGGCGAAAACATGAAGCCAGTGTTTGGTTTGTCCCTTCTGGGCTACTGTAGAAACATGGCGGTGCAACACGGTGATCTCTGTAGACGAGGACCTGCTTCCTGTGTAGCTATAAACGTCTCAGTTGGAGGTAACAAGAACACAGTGATTCTTATTTTCAGCTGATTATACACGAATGAAAACACACTGATTATATTATATTCCATTTCATATCCCCCTCAGTCCAACACACTGGAGCTTTAAGAAAGCATCTACAATTTCTCCAATCTCTACTTCCAATCTAGACTCAATTTGTGCAGCCATAACTGTGCACAGCTGAACAGGAACTTCCTCTGACGGAAGTCTGCGGCCGGATCATCTCCCCAGTCTGTGAATATTGTGTTAAAGGGTCTGTTTTTTAGGCCAGTGATGCTAAAGGGGACAAAAATCCCTGCGTGTTTCAGCCCATTCCAGGCCACTGCTACGCCGCTGCCATCAACCCACAAACAAAACCAGTCAATAATGGATGAGGCTTTTCCTCCGCTCGGCTGTACCGTGCTGTCAGTCTGTGGGGGAGGCCCCGCAGCGTGCGCTCTTACCAGCCACCGCTGTTTCATTATTCATACAGGTGTTTTAACAAAGAGGTGGATCTTACTCTATTTACTCTCCGGCCTTGTAAACAACCGCGATCACTGCCGCTCTTCAGTGTAGTGTGTTGGAGCTCTTTCTTTCTTTCTCATTAAACAAACTATCACTTCCTGTTCCTCATTCAGGGCTGTAGGATATTTAGCAGGCAGTGCAGTACTGGCTTATGGCTGAGTTTTTTTGGGCAGGGGGCGGCTTGGGCTGAGAGACCTGGCTGTTGCAGCTAAATCCATGGCTGGGACAACGACTAGAAGACTAGGAGACTAGAGGACTAGAGGAGGATGGTTACACAGGAATAAGTCGGTACTGTATACTGAGAGTTCATTTCGGGTGCCATCACTGCAGCTTCCTCTGGGAGCGAATCGTCTGTAGGCATCCTGACGTCAGGAATGTTCCACAGTATGATCCCATCGATGAGCTTCCCACTTTCAAACTCCAAGTCCTCTGATGGAGCTGCCTGTACAGTGGGCGTGTGTGTGTGTGTGTGTGTGTGTGTGTGTGTGTACTGTATATGTGTGCGTTTCTGTGTGCATGCACGGGTCCTAGTCGCGGCTCCGGTTGCGTTTCTTGAAGAAGAAGAACGGCGTCTTCTGAGGCGGGCCCAGCAACATGGGGACCTGGTTCATGTGTGTGATCCTGATCTGTAAGAGTCAGACAGAGAAGGACACGGTAAAAAAACAAGGTTTGTACAAAGAGCTGTTCTCAATGTCTCTCTCTGACACGTTGACAGTCATCACTTCCTGGCTCTTTTCAGGTGGCTGTTATAAAATCACTGACTGCAACCTTGCAAATAACCCACAGAACACGACAAAAAGGTTTCTATCTTCCGCATGTTTGAAGGTCCACCATGACAGAATGAGGAGTGATTGAAATGCCTTGAGGATGAATAGATAGAAGCTGATTTCCTCCTTTTCTGTGAGGAGTTTAGTCGGACTGTGATTTTTGATGGCATGACGGTGTTGGAGGTTGAGGCTGTGCAGCGGAGGAGGATGAACAAAAGAGCGCGGAAATGAGCCAAGACAAGAGAAAAGCTGAGTAACACTCATCATGGTGCAGCACACAGCTGACTCTATCAGCTGTCGAGGATAAGTGGCTGTCCACTGGCATCAGGCGACGCTTTGCCTCATTTCAACTGCGAGGTTTGGCTCAACTGGACTGAACTTGCTCATGGCACCAGGTGCTTTTCTCAGTTTCACTTTCCCCTGCAGATTCAGAGATTTGAATTTCATATAATGACGTGTAAGGACAGCTTTTTTCATCGGACCCTGGAAGTCACTGACCATGCACTGGTGTTCGACAACCAAACACGGGGCTGATCTCTAAGACTCTGGAGGAACATGAAGGGTCGTCTGATAAAAAGCTGAATCTGTCTCAACACACACATTCCTTCTGAATTTAGGGCTGCCCCCCCGACTGACAGATGAGTTTACATATAACGTCCTTCACCTTCTCAAAATGATCCCACACTTTGGATTTCCTGCCCGACATGTTATTAACTAGCCTGTGGAATAACCGCAGGTACCAGCCCTGGAAATTAACCTGACAAGGACACTTCCTGTGTCTGTCCTTTCAAAGTAAACTCACACATGCTCCAGTCATATAGGTTTGGATTTATTTTGACAAGGTGCAGCTCCTGATAGAGTTTCACGTTTGTTTTTGTTGTTGTTTTTTTTCTGTGACTTTTTTTCTGGTTGCCTAGCGTTTGGTTGACTGTCGGGGGGGCAGCTCTGGGTCAATTACTTTTGACTTTGGACAGATGCTGATCTGTTTATTTGGCGATCGTTGGGTCTTAGAATAAAACCGCTGCCACTATGAAAACTTTTCTTTCTTCATAGTGTAAACATCTAACCTGAAAATGTCCCGCCCCCAGCAAATTCAAATTTGCTCTGCACATGGATCTGGCCCCGATGAGCAGAGCCCGGTGAATCGCCATCGGACCAATCAGATCAGTCTATCTGACAGAGGCGGGCGTAACATGATGAGGACAGCGCTCCTGAAGGACCACGTCCATTCAATTTAGGTGTGGAAGAAACACTAAGCCAACTACACTTATCTTTTTCCTTGACAGAGGAACAGCAGCCTGCCCTAGAAGCCTTCACTTCCAGGTAGGACGTTTTTGCCGTTTTGCCGACGGGATACAGCAAAAACATAATATATCAGTAGCCCTACTGGTCGGCAGACACATGGGGCATAGTGCAATGAATACGTCACTTTGTTTTTACTCTGATTGGCCATCATGCTATCCAGTTGTGTGCAGCGGCATTTAATATGCCTCAGTTAGTGCCGCCTCTTGGGTAGGAAGGGTATCGGTGAGGGCCAGACTCAAAACCTTTCTAGATTCAAGTCTGGATTTCCAGGCTAATAGACATCTGCTTCAAAGTCAATCATCTGTTACTCAAACTGGACTTCCTGGATTATATTAAATCACTGAACTTGAAGCAACCAAACCCACAAGTCTTGTTTTTTAAACAATGCACTTAAAGATCATTACTGATAATACTGATATGATGTTGAACCAGAAACACAGGATACTAAATTTTCTCTGGATAATCCGTTTGTTTTTCTGACCGACCCTTGTGACTGTTTGGGGTTATGGAGCTGTCACACCTTCAAAGAGTTACTAATCTCTAAAACATACAGTGAGATGAACAGGTCAGTTGATTACTGGTTAAACTGCTCTGACCGCTGACTTCACCTGTGTCAATGTGAATTTTCTACTTCAGTTTTGCCAGTGACAGGCATTAAAGAGTTACATGTAGCTGCAGTGCATCAGCAGCCCCTTTGACATGACCGGAATAAGACAGTGATGTCACGCAGTTATTCCACCTTGGAGTGGAGGCAGAGGTAGTAACAGTGCTGAATTGACAGGACAGGTGTGATGTTTTGACAGTGTCGTATGTGTACGACTCATCGCTGGGAGATTTAAAAAGCAGCTAGCATTTTTCTAACATGTTCTTATTGTCTGTACTGAGGGAACGTACGGAATTTGGCAAGCGAGCATTTCTGTCTGCAGCTGCTGATCTGTGGAATCTATCACGCGTCGGTTCCTCTCGGACGTTTCAAAGCGCTGCTGCAGGATTGTTGTATATTTTCATTCTGTATTTCTGTTCTATGTTGTGTGTCTGCAACTTACATTGCTGCCTGTCTCTGGTGAAATAAAGGTTAAATAAATATTAAATAAAAAAATGCAAAGATGACATGAAGAAGGGACAGAGTAACACTGTGTGCAATGTTTTTTCCTGGACTGTTTCGTTTTTTCTGACTGACTCTTGACATCGTTGGGGATTATGGAGTTGGTCATACGGTTACTAATCTCTAAAACATACAGTGAGATAAACAGGTCAGTTGATCACTGGTTAAACTGCTCTGAGCGCTGACTTCATCTTTGTAAATTTCCTGTTTCAGTCTTACCAGTGATAACAAGTCATTAACGTACAGTACAGTGTCTCTGGGACTAAACATCCACATATGGGGTCTTTAAAAACATGACATGCTGCAGGCCCCATGAGAATCCCTCGTTTAAAACAATTCTGCAGCACTGGAGCGTCATTTTGATTTAACTCTCACCGTGCAGGGCGGCTGCATCCAGGGCTCGCCATCGATCTGCATGGGCAGCCGCCGGGACGTCCTGTGAAGAGAGAGCAGAGAGGTGAGGAGGAGAAGTGGGGGGAGGGCAGAGAGGGAGGGATGGAGGGAGGACAGGCTGGGGTTGGAGGTTGTGAAGGTCAGATCACACACACCTCTGAGGCACGAGAGGCCTGTTCACACTGTCCCAGCACAGGGTCACACACTGCACCCTTTGTTCCCATGAGACCCATTCCCAGACAGGCCCCCACTCTCTAAACTCACAGAGCCACTGTATATGTACACACACACACACACACACAGACACACACACAGAGTTGGTTTAAGACTTTGATGCATGCCTCTGCGGCTGCAGAAACACAGTATGGGAGAATGACTGTGATGAATGCTCTTTTAATTCTGGTCTGGAAAATATTGGGCCGCTCTGCAGAACAAGTGAGAGAACAACTTGTAAATGTCACTTCTCTGGTACAGTAAGTGTCTCGCTGTCGATGTCACTGTCTGACAGGAGCAACAGAAACAAAACCAACTTTCTATGAATCTATGAGTGACTTTGGGTGTTTGAGTTTTATTATCTCCGGTTGTGTGTGAATGTGTGTATCTGCCTGTCTGCAGCTAATCAAGCAAACTACTGGACCAATGAGCCTAATATTTTGACTGTGTTCTCAATCATTGCAGCGATTCACACTGGTTAAAAAACCTGTTTTAATGACCAACATTTGGAAAGTTTCCAGTCACAGTGAAGTGGAGCTACAGTCCCAGCTGGACGAGGACATGTAACTGGCCTACTGCCCTTGTCCCAGTGCACAAGCACGGGAGGGGAATCCATTTATTGAGCCAAGTATGTGCAACTCCTCTACAATAGGTGGAGATATGCCCCCTTTCAGCATGTTAGTATTGGACCTTTTTCCTGTTGACCTATTACGTCACAGACCAAACAATGGACAAACAAGTTAGCTACGGTTAGCTAGCAGCTAACTGCTACCATGATGGACAACTTTACAGCTCTGTAAATAAGTTTGAACCTGTGCATCCTCATCTGAAAGTACAGTTCAGACAACTTTAGCATAAGATGAGGCATCTTAACCTGAGTGCTGTTAAAACACTATAAGGAGGACGGATCAGAGAGTCATTAGCATCCTGGAACCAAACCGAACAGACGGATCATTTCAGTGAGTCAGTCCTCAGCTCTGATGGCTCACAGAGTTCAAATGTATAATTCATCAGGTGTGTTATTGTTTGGATGCTGCAGGGATTTCAACCTTCACATGCACAGAAACACTCCACAGGAATGCATTTTTGATCATACATGTAGAAGATGGTGATGGAGTCATTTTGTGCAGTTGGCTGACCAGAAGGAAGACGGGGGAGGGAGGAGGATGGAGAGAGGAGATCAGGAAGCGACTGGAAGGAGGACGACGGAGTGAATGTGAGAAAAGATGGAGGAAGCAGCTGAGAGGCAGGAGGTTCTGACCTGATGGTGACGTTGGCGCACTGAGCCAGTCTGCGGCCGGCACTCTTCAGTCCAGTGTAGATCTGTCCCATCTCTATCGCCCCCTCCAGGCCGACCACCTCCAACAGCTGGTCGCTGAAGTCTGGACGGAGACGGAGGTGATGTGAGGTCAGTGTTCAGGTTATGTTAAGACAAAATTAAACCTGCAATAACTGTTTATTTTTTGGTTACTAGTGAGCGGAGGAAACTGGTAAGTGCTGTAAAGTTTAGTTGATTCAAAACACACATTAAACACACACTAAACACACAGTAAACACACATTAAACATGGCTTAATAGAGACAGTTTCAAACACAAGTACACAAATCTGCTTCTCTATAACCTGCAGACAAACACTTGTCTTTATCTGGACACATTTCCCCCACAAATACAACATGCTAACGTTATTAGCACAAGCCTATGGCATTTTACATTGTATAAATTAGCCCAGCGGCTAGGAGACTTTTCTTCTTCTCATATAAAACCAGGGACAACAGCAACATGTAACAAAGGTAACGGCACATAATTTGGCTCCATTACAACTCACAAGGTTCAATGACAAAACAACTGTCTTATACTAAACGCATTTTCCAAACAAATACAACATGACTCCAGAGATGGTTTACTGCGGGCGACACAATTCAATGTGTTTAAACTGGTCATGGAAACTCAAATCAATCGGCATGGTTTGACCTTGTGCTTTACATAAAGCGCTGCTAAGCTGAGAGACAGATTAAAGTGATATTATGCTTCATCATGACGTGTGACCCTTTTCACATTGTGATTTTATACATATGAAAATGTTGATTAAAGCTGCTTTAATGTACGAGGCAGCAACAAACCTCTTAACTCTTAAAGATACTAATCTTTGTCTGAACACACACGACCGTCATGACAATCACTTTCACTTCCACCAGGTAAATAAGAGAGGAGTCGTCTGTAATTCTGAGAGTATCAAACCTTTAATGCTCCTCATTATCGTCTCCCTCATGAATTCCCCTTTGTGTTCTCCCTCTTTGAAAAGTGTGATGCCTAATAATCAATATTTACAGACATGATCACAAAGGTCACTGATGATGTCATCTGACATTTCACTTTCAATACACTTCAGCTCATGAAAAAAACCCTAACATGATGAGAGATTATGTGTTCGTATGGCTCCGGCTGCTTCACAGGTTTTTACAAACGCTTGGTGAAATAAATTATTAGAGAGAAATCTGAGAAATGTTTCGTCTTCGCAGCCATTGTGATAATTTGTGAGGTGCTAGAGCAGAACCAGATCTCATAGCCGCTCATTAACTGTGTCGGTGGCATCTCATCTACACTCATTAACTGTAGAGCTTGGTAACAGGGACCGAGCCGGAGGAGCTGACCAGAGACTTTTATTTTGATAGTCATTATTTTTAATATGCTTTTATTCTGTACTTAGTTCTTATTGGTTTAGTGGTTTTTATTCTGATTGCGTTTAATCTGATTATTGAACACTGTGGTCTGGTGTCAAAGTGTGTGAGCAGAGCGTGAATGAGTGGGGAGCATGAGCAAAAGGATTTCGGATGGACCACAGCACAGGCCACACTGCCTACATGAACAGCATGTGTGGATTTTTTTTCTGCGCCCATGTTATCAGGTTAGAGCGGCCACACTGCCCATGTGAGCAGCGCTGCTCATGCACGGCTGGGCCAACATCTTTCTAATTCAACACTTCCTGTTTCAAACTAAAAGCCTTCTCACAATGTGTCTGTTGACAGAATCCCTTCATGTATGACCATGAAGCTTTTTATTGTGAAACCCTGGCAGGGCCCTGCTCTTGATGATGCAGACGCTGCACAGCTTTGTAAACTTGTAGATTTCTGGCTTTGAATTGTGGAAATACAGAACTTACAGCAACTGGATGCTCTGCAGCAGCAACACTGTCTCTGTGAACGCCACAGCAAGGTAGCCGTCATGTGCTGCTCGCGCAGGCAGTGTGGCCCAGACGTTATTGGCTACAGTTTCACTCCAACACACTCCTTACTTTCATTCTTGTCCCCTCATGTTTCCCTGACACCTTTGGGCACCGTTAAACTGTGATGACAACCAGCCCCGTATTATGCCGACTTTGAAGAACGGCTTTTTTGTCGGTGTCTGACCAGGTTGTTTCTGCTGAGATTGTGCCACAAATTACAGTTGTTTTTTAGCGAGCAATAGCTGTGTTTCCAGTTGGGATAATGCTTTGAAAAATTCTTGTTTTTTTTGCAGAGTCGTCGCTGCATTTTCCAGCGGGGATCGTTGCAGGTATTTTGAGCCACAACATGATGCTCTCTGAACCAAACCCATTGAGTTTTTTTGTGCCAAAGCTTAACAGCACATCAACTCCGGTGTTGCTGAAATGTTAAGTTTCAACATAGCTGCGACATAATAACGTACAAATGTAACATATGTTTGGTTTGCATTCATTTAAAATGCCAACGTTTGTTCTGGTGACTGGGTTTAGTATTTTCTGTCATAAGCCGGCTGCTTCAGGCTCAACATGAAGTTTACAAAGTACTTTCAAAATGAAACTGAGCGTCCTGGAGCGGCTTGGAGCAGCGAAGCAGAGGGAACAAACAGCTCTGTGATTAAGGAGTGAATATTCTCACGGCTGCACTCTGCTCATGTGCTGCTGTCTGCTGCTACATACAAAAATAGACCCAGAATTGAATCAACTCTTCTGCCTCATTCTCCTCGGCTAATCATGCAGGTTAGTGTGGCGCTCTGAGAGTTGATTGACCTGATCCAGGCAGGCTGGTGCCAGCTGAACACCTGAACATATTCCAGTCCTTTCTCAGGCGCTGGGTTTTCCCTGATTGCTTCTCTGAATCACAGACGACTTAAAATGTCAGAGAGAGAAAGTTCCCATCCATTAAATCTACAACTCTCCAATCTGTGGCCACTTTCTGATGATTACATGTTTCTAACTTTAATGTCAGACATAAACGCAGAGAGTTAGAGTCTCTAAAAGCCTCGAGCAGAGCTTGCTTCACTGCAAGAGGAGAAAAGAAAGAACGTTTGTGCGAGGCACCCAGGGAACCAGTCAGACCGTTCCCCGAGGGTCTCAATCCTGCATCGTGCCCAGACAAGCTGCGACTGGCAGCACTGCCTGTTGTGACTGCAGCCACAGGCAGCAGGTCTGCCTGTCTCTTACAGTGTAAACAACCTTAATAATTTCCCAATGTCGTCAGACCTCACTCACCCCGCTTGGCTTCGTTTCAGACCACAAACAGGAAACTGCATGCTTTTGCTTTGCTGAGGAGAGGAAACGTGTTCTGCAAAAGCCTGATGCAACACAGGGCTCAGGACGAGTCTGACTCATGACTTTTCACGCTCGGAAAAATTTAAGAAAAGAGGTTTGTAAACACTGTGACATAAGCAGCGTTTGAAATATTGCTCTTATCCTCTGCTAATCACATTAACTGTTGGTGACACGTCTGGTGCTTTTTACAGTCCAATTATGAATTATAAAGAAATTAAACTTGATTATTTAAAGTCTTGGTGTTTTCTCTTCATCACTTATTTTCACTGTGGTCAAAATCAAATGCTGAACAGCAGCTGGGGAATTTTTCACGTACCATAGTTTGTGTTGGTTCATGTCTGTAAAAGCAGGAGTGGCATTTAGAAAGCGCTGCCATTTCGTGCCATGCTTCAAAGATGATCGAGGTTTATATGGGAATGAGTTTGTTTCTGCTGACTCACTGGCACTCTTTAATATTTCAGATGACAATTCGAAAGAAAATGTCAGAGCAGAGTGAGGAACAAACATTTTAAAATCACTCTGCAGTTCTGTCCGTCCTCTGTAGAATTATAAACGCTCGGGGCGCACGCATTAGTGCAGGAAGAGGAAGAAGCTGCGACAACTTATCATGAAAATGTGAACATGAATGTAAAAAGGTTTTCATAGACGGACGCTTTCATAGCTTGATGTTAACGTGGTGATGCAACACGCCACCTGAGAACTATAAGGTTGTAAGATAGCGATGATATGTTGAACACGTCTCTCAACAACCACGGACTTTAACCCTGGAGGCCGCTGTTCACTTCCTGTGAGACTGTAAAGCCAAACCCTGGTTCTTTTCTGCTAAACCCAACCAACCAACCAAACGTCGACATGTGACGAGGTCGCAGTGAGGAGGTGTTGTAGGATAAACTCCCAGAAATTCCCAGAAAAAATACTCAGGACGATCTGAGTGTCCTAAATATCAGCTACTGACCACATGTCCATCATCCTGCGTCAACTACAGAAAGTATGTCTCATCTTTAGTCACATGTCCCCCATATGAATCTGTCTCTATCTCTGCAGAGCTTTCCAGGAAATCATTATAATAGGATTGGGCATCCATTAAGAAAAAACTGGACAGTTGGAGACTGAGGGATCAAGAGGACTAGTGACACAATGGCTACACATGACAGATGGGAATTCAAAGGACGGCTGGATGTAAAGATGGACGCAGGCTGTCATTTCCTGCAGCTGAAAAGCAGGCAGTGTGTGAGGCTGTAACACCGTCTGATGCTGCAAGAAAGGAGAGGTAAAAAAAAAAAAATCCAGTGAGTGTTGACATGTCCTATTTTAGGATTTCAAAACAGTACTATTCATACATCCTTTCAACAAGTCAAAATCCCCCTCCTTCGCACACCCACCTATACACCTCTACTTCCTCCTCACACCAAACATGGGCATGCCGTCCTGCCAGTGTCCCAGTGTGAGAGCCTGATGGCAGAATAGCCGACTGTGCTGGTTCTCACCTCGCTGATGATTCCCGCCTCATCAGATCTCTGCGCTTTTGACTCTCAGGCAACCAGCACTGTTACTTCTCAGTGAGGTAGAGCTAAGAATAGAATAGAACAGCCTCTTACATAACGCAGCCACAGTGCATTCTGGGATGGGACGGCATTGCTTTGCCAAGCAGCGGGCAGCGAGAATCGTCACTGCTGTGCTGCACTATTTTCTCTGCTGTGCGGGCAAGCTGAAGCCTTTTCACATGAATGCACTATTTAAATAATCACGATTTATATAGAACGTTTATAAAAACAGAATATCTGGAAATAACTGCTGAGCTGATATTTATACAGTCAGAAGTGTTCGGTCAAAAACAAGATACACAGTTTATTATATTAAAGCCTAAAATATAAATATACAGAATTATGAAACAAAAACCAGTAAGAGAAAGATGGAAATATACATTAAAGCAGCTGTGTGGCTATATTCTGTATTTCAGTCATTTCAAACAAAACAAAATAAACAGTGTGTTGTTGTGGTGCTCAGTATACTTTCTGTGCTTTTCAGCCCATTTGTACTGAAAGTCCAACTGAAAATAAATTTCATTTTTTGTCTCCCACAGCAACACAGCTGCTCCATAAAGTACTTGTCTCCTGTTGTCCATTGAAAAAAAAAAACACCCTCATAAATTTAACAGGAGAATTTTATTTTTAATATTTTTTTGTTGTTGCATTCACATGACACAAAACATTTGCCCATATTTTCTGGAAAAAAAAAGAAGAATTTATAAAATTATTATTTCGTTAATTTAGAACAAGAGTAGGATGTTTTTTTTTGTGGCTGAGATAATAATCTTGGTAATTCAGACAAAAACAGGGACATTTGTTCTTGAGTGAATGAATCATGATTCTGTAGATGATTTTGTTTTTTGTGCTTATTTGTTTTATTTCTGTTTTGTAGTTTTCCTGTTTTTCAGTTGTATTTTGTTTTTTTAATCAGATATCTGTTTGACTCTATGATGTCATGTTTGTTTGTGTGGACCCCAGGAAGAGTAGCTGCTACCTCAGTAGTGACCAATGGGGATCCAAATAAAATAAATAAATAGCGCCTCCTAGTTTCGCCTTATTTTGGCGGTGAAACGCAACATGCCAGCCGACTGAGATGAAGCAACATAGCTGATATTGCCCCAAAGATCCTTTTACTTTTAATAACCAAAAAACTATTAACAATACATTTTAAATTCATGTTGGCATTAATTTTGTGATTTCTGTTGAACTTGATGATCTAAACTGATAAAAAATACAAATATGGTGTCTGGAAAATACAGAATATATTCAAGGACTAGACATTGATGTTGTCACAGCATTAAATAGCATTTTAAATGCAAAGAGTACTGATGTAGGACTGAGCCCTGACCTTGATGTCGCTATGCTAGCAGGTTTCCTAAAGTCTGTTTGAGGGGGAGCCCTTCTGTGTTGAGTTTGCATGTTCTCCCTGTGTCAGCGTGAGTTTCCTCCAGGTGCTCCAGCTTCCTCCCACAGTCCAAAGACATGCAGGTTAATTGGTGACTCTAAATTGTCCGTAGGTGTGAATGTGAGTGTGAATGGTTGTCTGTCTCAGTTGCCCTTTTTAAACAGGAGTTGTGCAAATTAGCAGGAAAGCCCAATCAGTGTTTTTTCAGCATTGGCAGTATAAAAACAAAATCGGGGAGTGCAGCAAAATGCCGCCTACCTACTTTTGTTTATACAGAATGTGCCTTTTTCGGGGCAATGGGGGGCGTGAGCAAGTAACAAAACGTGTAGCTCAGCGTGTGACGTAAACAGTGACGTGGGAGGGAAGCCGCGGCTGGTCAGTCCTTCGGCGATTCTCTCGTAAGTCGGCCCGTCCTTCACCGTCCCCGTCATCTGACGGTTAATGGCCTCTTGGTTTGCGAGGACAAGGAGGGCGCGCAATTCCTTGTCTCCCCAGTTGCTCATCTTTACAGTGTCTGTCAGGTTTGTGTTTCCCTCTTGCTACTAGCTGCTCGCTAATTCCTGCTATCAGCTGTTTCCTGTTTATCCACCGCCAGTGGCTCGCACGTGCAGCGTCACCAACAGCTCCTCCCACAAGTCATCAACAGCTCCTCCCACAAGTCATCAACAGCTCCTCCTGTTGCTGAAGGCCACCTCGGTCTGTTTAAACTAAAAGGCTTCCACCAATATATCTACCCTACGAGGAGGAAAACTGGCCACCTCAGATCAGCTCGCCAATCTAGCTCTGTGTGTCTAAACGCTCCATCTTAGAGCTTAAAGTGAAACTTATCTATTGTCTC
Source organism: Epinephelus cyanopodus (assembly GCA_026686955.1). Classification (NCBI taxonomy): domain Eukaryota; kingdom Metazoa; phylum Chordata; class Actinopteri; order Perciformes; family Serranidae; genus Epinephelus; species Epinephelus cyanopodus. The sequence continues at coordinate 39,376,838 of CM048927.1, read as the reverse complement.
TTCGAAGCCAGACTCCACTAACAAAAACTGTAATTTTACCTTAATGAACAGGAGCTGCTGCCTCAAACAGTCAGTTGTGTTATTGTGACTTTGTTATTTTAGAGGGTCAATTCGGATTTGAATGTCACACAATAACACAAGCACACAAACAGACCAGTAGTCGACCAGTATGTCCAGTGTTCAGCGAGGTGAAATGTTTTTGTCAATGGCATCTGGCTTTGAGGAGAGCATTTTATTTTAGTTCCCGTCTATTTGGGAGGTGCTGGGCGTACAACTGCATAAATGAGACTTGGTGACTGATACACAAATGACCATTTGGGGGGTGAATTATTCCTTTAAAGACCATAGCACAGAGGAACAAGCTTCATCAGACCACACAGACAATGTTTACATCATTTCCTGCTGGTTTCTGTCTTTTCAGTAGGTTCGTCTACATTCAGAAAAATACTGAACATCTCGTCCTTTAAGTTTTAAATTTAGTGATGAGTTATTTATAACAGCCCTTCAATTAGAAACTGAAGGATGAATTATAAAGCTCCCAGAGGAATATCTGCAGCCTTCATTGTACATGGGCTTGAGGTGTTGGGCTATAATTATAAGCAGGCATATTTGTGTATCCTTCCTCCACCCACATGCCCTCCCTCCCTCCCTCCCTCCCCGACCAGCCTGTTATTGTCTCAGGGTGGCCGGAGTCATGGCAGATGGTCAAGAGGAACTGCAGCTCACCTCGCCAGCACCGACAGAGGTAAAGGTACGGGGGAGAGCACTTGGCCATATGACAGAGAACACTATGTTACAATGATACAGTGCAAAAATACACTACACACACACACACACAAACACACACGCCATGTCACTGAATCCTTGCATGGGCTGTGAGCACCCAGATGGTGAAATTTCAGTTTTATCCAGAAACTAAACCGACATGAGAATTTTCCAGATGGGAGCTGATGGGAAAGAACAGATTATAGCAGAAGCTCTAGGAACTGTCATCGTTTCCATCCTGTCTGAATGTGACTGGCCTCTTTAAGGATCGTTTGTCATTCATTAACTTTGAGTAAATGTATCACTGGAAGGTCATCCACTCTCCCACCATCCACCCAGAGCGACTCAGCAGCTTCATGCAGGAACTATTTCCAGCCACACAGACCGGTGGGGGTGAATCAAAGTAATTATAGTCTGCTGTTTCTGTTGTGTGAGAAGAAAACAATATGCAGTCTCTGCCTGATATAGCCGCTTTCATCGGGTGTCACAGCTTGACTGTTAGCAGGGAGGGTGGGTGGGTGGGCGGGCAGGAGGTTTGTGGACCTTGGGAAGCAGGGAAGAAGGAGCAGGAGCAGAAAAGGTGAGGGAGGGGGGGAGCTCGGGGGTGTGATGGGAGGAAGAGCAGAGGGGGGAGAGAGTCGGACAAGCAGGGAGAAAACAAATGAGTCACGGAGGGGAGACGCAGAACATACCTGAAATAGCAGGTTTCTAAAACACAACACCGGTGATACGCTTCTTAACTTGTTATCAATTACTTTACTGATTACTCACTGGATAAAGTAATCAGTTACCTCAGTTACCCCATTAAAGATACTTTCCAACAAAGCTAAAGCTGCTTCATCCAATTGTCCGACCAGAGGAATTTTCCATTGTTCTAAGAACCCTACTTTTGATTGTGTCTGCATCGCAAGAACCAGAATGACTGCAGGTCTTAGAACGTTGTTTTTTGGCTCTAATTTTAAACTCCTTTCCGAAACACATCAGCGCACGCATGCAGGTTCCTTAAACACAGGAAAACCCATTCAAAATAAGCGATAGACTGATAGATAGCAGGCCAGAGCGACACGTCCTCACTGTGACCTGGTCACATGTCCACGTTTGGTCATGGACTTTCCACGTCCACATATGGCGTCCAAGGTACCCTGGGTGTGTTGGGTGTTGACGTTCTGGGATGCTGTGTCAACTTCAGCCTGTTACATGCATTGTCTGTTTTCAACATACACTTCTGTTTTCACAGAAAATGTACAGTTTGATACAGTCTATTTCAAAATAAAAGCACTACGTCGGTACAACACTGTGAACTGAATTTAATTTCTTTCAGCAGCACACACAGCAGTGTGAGAGAAGCCTCTCTTCCACTGCCTGTTCAAGGCAGGAATATCACGCCGTTATTCCACCTCACAGTTCTGTATAAAAGGTGCGGTGATGGGGGGGCAGTGGTCTCGCTCCTCGGCCGGCAATGGAGGTCTAACAGCGGCAAAACAAAATGGGACAGACAGCAGGATGGAATCAAGGGCGGCACGGATGTGATATTTTGACGATGTGTTGCGTATGCCACCCACCACAGGAGAGTTGAAACGTAGCTACTAGCAGTTGGCAGCTAACTCGCAGAACAGCAGCGGAAAATGTCCACAATTTGGGAAAACAAAGAGCTCGGTGATTGTTATTGCTTAGAAAGTGCGTCGATGCGAATGTTGTTATGTGATGCTGTTACAGATCTCTTTTGATGCTGCAATGTTAGCACACTGTCTAAGATCACACACAGGAGCGGAATAATGCCGCTGTTGTCTGGTTCTTTTTGAAAATGCAACGGCTGTGTGAAGAAGGTTGTGTTGCTGTTCAACACACTTACAGTTCCCATGTTTCTCTGGACTGATGCGTGCTACATCCACTTTATTTATGTGCATCCTTTCCAGCTCAATCCACTGCAGGAAGCTGAGGAAATCTGATCCAGGAGCAGAGAGGAAATAAACAGGGGAGGGGAGAGATGGTGCACAGATAACAGTCGAGGAGGAGCAGGGTGATGGGCTGACACAGCGGCCTTCGTACGTAAATCCTGTTCCAGCCCTACCTGCTCCTCTGAATGCGATATATCTTCATCCAGCTGACACGAACGCACTTTTGACCCCGCTTCACTTACACATTCAGACAGGTTTTCTCTCAACACAACACCTTCAACTGAACGTCCACTGTAAGATTCTCTGTGTCCCATTTACTGAGTGTAATTCACACCTTAACGTTAGAACATCTGGAGCACTGGAGGATGTAGCTAAAGAGAAAATTCACCACCTTTCATGTGGATGTCCAATCAGAGCTGATGGTCAATCAACTGAAGTCCTCAGTGTGTGCTGTACTGACAGAGATGTTTGCAGCTGCAAAACTATTTGTTCTTCCTGCATTCAGCTCGGTCATTTGATGCAACAGTGACGTATTTGGAGGCAGAAGGAAATTTAGGCTATTTCAGTTTGAAGGGGGGTCGACTCTAGACTGTGGTAAAAGAAACAGAACTTCCGTGTTCTCTTCACTTGTATTGCAAACTAGCTGTGTTTCCAACAGAAGAAACGGCATCCCAAAATATGAGCACAGAGGATGTTACGGACGAGGACATTCACACATATTTATTTTAGCCTGATTATTATGTTGTGAACGAGGAAAGAAAGAAGAGAGATGCAGCAGAGAGAAGTCGAGGCTGCGGCAGCGAGATGTTGTATTCACATCAGGCGCAAATAAAACAATTTGTGAATTACAGGTAGAGACGCAATTAGGCATGAATTCCTGGCGGGTAGCTTGATGGTCACGTTGCAAAAGACATGAAATATGCTAAGTGGTGCAAATAGAGCAAGTAGCACCATTTCGTGTTATATGCTTTTTTGCAAAAGCTTCAGCAACTGTTTCGTGCCGCTATAGCCAATCAGTACTGAGATCCTCCAGGTACGTGTGACGGCAAGGACGTACTGGCAGAAGTTCACTCATCGATTCAGTGATTTCACGTGAGTATAAATGAGTAAGCACAAAATATTCTAGCAGTGAAACGTGCGAGTAGCACAATGCAAAAACTTGCATCGCACATGACGTAAGGGCTCATTCATGCTCAGCGTTAGATACAGAGACGGACCGAGCCTTCTGTCTGCACTCTGCTTTTATTTCAACCGTATTTGTGCGCGTTTTCTGAAACTTACACATACAGACGAAACAAAGCAGTACCACAGGGGATCATGGAGACAGTGTAGCGCAGTCACGCGAGTCTAAACACACTTTCAGGCTCTCACAGCAGTCACACAGCGACTTTCTCCCAGTTTAACGACTGTTGTTTAAATCAAGTAAAAGATATAATGTTTAAATGTCAGTGACACAACTGACTGCATTATGATTAAACGTGGCTATAGGCTGTCTCTGTGTGTCTGTCTCAGCTGTCTGTGCAAAACAAAAGCCAGAGCACATCCACAGTGACTCAGAGGACTGAAGTTTCATCACTGAGGTCAGAGGAGCCCGGGGCGTCTCTCAGTCACTCCGGGTAACCCTGGCTGATTGCATTAACTGCAGCAAATGGATTTAAAAGCTTTAGCTTATTGTGCCAGAGAAAGCAACTGCCATAAACAATTAGTTGTATGATAAACATGCAGGCACGCGTACACACACACACACACACACGTGCGCAGAGACGGAGGCACAGAAATGCATACCTCTCTAAAACTAGAGCACTTGTCTCTGAGTGCGGTTTCTAAATGACATTAGCAGGAGAAGCTAATTTAATAAAGGTTTGATCCTGAGGGGAAACTCTGCACAACACGGATTCCATCACACGTTCGGACATGAACGAATTCACACAGACATATTTACTGAAACTGTCTCTGATGAGTGAAGCTAGTGGGCTTCATACATACACATGTAAACGGTGTGTGTAAAAACATCTGGATTCACAGGTTAGTCACACACACTGAGGAAACGGAAAAATAAGAGAAAAATAATATGCAATAATTATACTTTCTTCTTTCATTTCCTCTGAGCCGTATCTCTGTTTCCACTCAGCTGCTCCCAGTATGGATCAGGGCTGAAGTTAGTGTTCCAGGGTTAAAAAGACATGAACAAAATGCCGCCTGTTATAAATAAAACAACAGCGAAACTTAACATTTGTAATCATGTTCGCCTCTATGCCAGAGACGTGATGATTCAACTCTATACAGGGTTCCCATGGTCATGGAAAACCTGGAAAAGTCATGGAATTCACAATCTCCATTTTCCAGGCCTAGAAAAGGCCTTTTTTTTTAACAAAAAAAAAAAAAAAATAGAAGATTTTTTTGGGGGGCATTTTTTGCCTTTAATGAACAGGACAGTTAAGGGGAAGAGGGGGAGAGAGAGAGAGGGGATGACACGCAGCAAAGGACCACGGGCTGGACTCGAACCCGGGCCGCTGCGACAACAGCCTTGTACATGGGGCGCCTGCTCTACCACTAAGCCACCAACGCCCCAGAAAAGGCTGACTTTGACAAAGTCACTGAAAGTCTTATTTTGTTGTGTATAATGAAATTGTTAGAATAATTTTCTGTGGATTACCTTCCAGTCTAATGCAACATAATGGCAAATATTCTGTAGCTGTCTGCAGTTTTACCATTTTCTCCCTGGTTTCGTCTCAATATGCTTGTGTGCAAACTAGCTGAAATTATGTTTGAATAGAGTTTTTATCTGATGTGTAAATGCCTGGCAAGAAAAAACTAGAATCACCATCCCGTGGTTGTATGACTCCGCCCACCAGTCCAGTTTCTCTGACAGTCACCAATTCAGTATCTGACCAAATGTCTCCCCTTCTGTTCCTGAGATATGACGTTAAAACGTGATGATGTCACAGTCAAGCTGACCTTTGACCTTTTGACCTTCTTCATTTTAACCTGTTAGACGTTTGTGTTTTGTCATAATAAGTGTATGAATTCTTGAGTTGTGGCCAAAACCATGTTTTGAGAGGTCACACTGACCTTTGACCTTCAACCATGAAATTCTAATTTCAGTGTTTCAAGTTTATTCTTCAGTCCAAGTGGGCGTTTGTGCCAAATCTGAATAACTTCCCTGTATGGACAACATGAAAACATAATCACCAGCACGGAGCCATAAAGATCGTTACTGTGAGTCCTTAATAAGAAAAGTTTGGACATTTTGTCCATGAAAGTGGGGACTGTCTGTTCTCATATTTGGGGGGTTGTGATTAGTGTTGTAGTTGTATTGGACTTGATTTAATTGTAAGTTTTGTCAGATATTTTTGCTCCTACAAACATTTGTTATCATTTCAGCAGTTGTTTGCTTTATTTTTGATTAATTAATGGGAAAAGTACATTTATTTTTCGAGACCACCACAAGTTCCCACAGCTCAAGAACCTGAGATACCTGTTTTGACCAACACGATCCAAGTCCACACCCCAAAACTGCATTTACAATAACATAAAACAGAGAAAGTCCTCACATTGGAGAAGAAGATGGCAGTTTGCATTTTTCCTTGATTATTAATCAAATATCAAAAACAATCCACTGATTGATTACAGGAGTAAATTTTACAGGAGTAGGAATTTACAGGAGTAAATTTATACACACATTCTGATACACTACCACAGCCTAACAACTCATACACTTCCTCAAAGTCGAGTCACCTCCTGTCTGACACCAACAACAATTAGAACGTATACGTCATAAAGTATTAAATACTACGGGCCTGCTGGAGTGTGTTACAGTGACCGAGGGTTTGTGTTTTTGTGTGTGGTCAGTCTGTGTAATGAGATAATGAAAATCCCTTCAAGTGAGGACAGTTTGCTGCTCATCACTTCTTTAAGAGGCTACTTCGGGATTACGACTCGGATTTAGGTCAAGAGTTAAGATCAGGCTGAAGATTTACAACATGGATGGAGTCAATGGCTGCGAAAGCTCTCACACATATACACACTGACACTGTTCAGACGTCGGCTCAGTGTGTGGTGAGTGTAAATACCTCTGTATGGTGCTTTGGTGCTAGAACCTTTGGACTGAGCTGAGAGACGACAGGATCAGCAGATAATGGAGACACAAAGGTGACGGCGTGCTGACAGGAGCTGTGTCTACTGTACTGTGTTGTATGTGTTTCCACAGGATGCTGCGTCTCAGAGGAGCACTCCAGTGATTTAGCCTTGGAGGGTGAGTCACAAGAGACTGATAGAAAGAAGAGTGGTTGAACTTCAACTCGTGAAAGACAAGATATCCTCACTTCCTCTCCCTTGTATGTGTCAAGCTCCTAAAAACACAGGATCCCTCAATACCCGTAATGCAACCTGATTGCTTCTTTCGTCAGACCCTCGCTGCCTCCTAAATGTCCACATCTTTCAAACTCCACGTCCCAGTTTTGTAACACAGACTTTCTGTTAAAGGTTGAAGTCTAAAGCCTAACCCCAACTTTAGGAAGCTCCCGTCAGAGCCTCAGAGGACGTGATGTAAGAGGTTGAGCAGGACGACTGAACTCAACTTCATGTGTAAAATCAGTGGACTAAACTTCTGAAATGACTCAACTCCGACTAAGACGAGACATCCCAACATACGACAGGTCTCCTGGGAACCAGAGAAATCTGTGAGCTTGTCTTTTATTTGTTCCAGCAGCAGTTCAGTCACCAGAAGATGTTGGCATTGTACGTTTCTGCAAACCACAGACGCGTTACATTTGCATGTTTCATATGTATTGTATCAATGTTTCTAAAGTGACACAGGAGGTGGAGGAGATGGTGGATGGCGTGACGCCTCAGTGAGACTTCTATCAAGCCGTAAACCACCGTTCAAAACCAACTAGCAACAAACCACTTGTTTTTTTAGCCAGATATCAGTGTTCCAGCAGCACTGTAGCTCCCGAGGTGAGTCTGTTTAGAAGGAAAGTACAGGGTTCCTCCTGAGAAAGCCGGTGGTTGTTGGACCCATCCATCACCCCTCCTGCCCAACATGCTCCGACTTCTGTGGCCTTAACTTTCATTGTTGTTCTGCCTCATTTCTCCCTCTGGCCGGTGTTACACAATGACACAATCATGGCAACCAGCCGCGTATCATGCCGATATGAAAGGACGACTTTTTTCATCAGGAAGTCACCTACCAAGCGCCAGATTTCGACGACTTCGGAGTGAGACTGGGTTGGAAAGAGACCTCTATAAATCAGTGGATATGTTTTGGGGCGGTTTGATGCATTTGGTCTGATAATATTTAAAAGTCAGGAAAAGCTATGCTAAATCTCTAGAGCGGGCCTCACAGTGTGGAAGATCCAGGTAATTTTTCACTACGGTAATCTAGCTCTTTTGCCTTCATGTGCCACTGTGCAACTTTCATAGGAATGAATGGGGCCCTGCCTCCAACGCTTCATCCAGTTCTCTTTACACATCCATAGTTGTTGGTCTATTGAATTGCATCCAGAGGCATTTTGGTCCACGGCCGCTGAAACGCTCCTTGGAAATTAAAAATGAACCAAGAGATTCCTAACTAATTTGGGTCTGGCGATGACAGGCTATCACACAGGAGCTGTGCCTGTGCTGAAACCATCCCAAACAGTCTGTCTCGCTAATTTATGATTCAGTTTGCACAGAAAAGGTAAAGGAACTGAGTAAAGACGTCCATAGTTAAATGGATATCGGGACATTAGCAACAAGAACTGACTTGAGACAGAACTTCAGTATCAGTGCTTTCACATCTACAGTAACAAGTTTCCCCACTTTGACTATGATGCAATATAAGTGCAAAGACTGCATCTACAAAGAGGTGAAGTTCATCAACGTACAAACACACAGAGGAGAAAATGACTAATGTGAGTCATCTCTGTCTTTCACTATAGTTTCTTTTACTGTCTTCCTTTTCTCTCGTCTTTTTCTCTTCCTCTCCTCCGGTCTTTACTTCAGCATAGCCCTGAGATCTCCATGGAAACAAGGTTTAGTTCAGTCAGCAGAGATGAAGAGACAAAGTGAAGAGAAAGAGACAGACGTGGGATGAGTCGAGAAAACCTTGGCAAAAGCTTAAAGCGGGTTATTTTCTAATGTTTGTGGACTTCAGATACAGATTCATCCAGCAGCTGGACCTCACTCATCCTGGAGTTAAGACATATATTAGGAAAATGTTTACCTTTAGACACCTTTCACCATGAAAGTCTCTGCAAGAGACGAAATATTGTGAAAAAATTATCATTATTGTTTTAATTGTTTAGCACAAGTGATGAATAATGAATTAACACACAAATAATCTACTTTAATCCATTATATAGTGGCCTTTACTGTCATTTATGCTGCTGTTTCTTTTCTTTCTGGAATTTATTAAGAGTGCCAGAAGAAGAATGACAAGAGGGAAATGGTGACGCGAAAAAGGTCCTTGTCTAGATATGAACCTTATAAGTCAACACACACACACACACACACACACACACACACACACACACACACACACACACACACACACACACACACACACACACACACACACTCATGCCAACATGATTTAGCAAACTATAAACTGACTATGAGGCAATTTGATAAAAACATGTCCTGACTCACAAAGAAAAAAAGTTAATTCATCAAATAAATCTAAAAAGACATTGAAACTTTACTTGGTCTTTGTTTCTTTGACAATATAGTATTTTTTGAATTTAAGGGGTTCACCAGTGATTTCGTATTACACTTCCATAAAGTTGGGGGATTTTGATCAACCCAGTTGCCAGAAAAACTGTCTGCAATCTCAACCCAGTCTTACTCTGAAAACCGGTCCTTGGTCAGTGTCTTTCACTGTCAGACATCAACAAGAAAAGACGTCCGTTCAGGTCACTAAGATATGCAGCCAGTCGCCGTTATTGTTTAACAGTGGCTGTCAGCACCAGGAGGTAACGTGGCAGGACAGCAATGAAAGTTAAGGCAGCGAAAATCCGAGTAGGGCGGGTGGTGCTTGGGTCCAACAACAACCAACTTTCACCCAGGAGGCTGGTGTTCACCACCTGTAGCATTATAAAGCCAAACCCTGTTCTTTTTTCCTAAACCCAACCACGTGTGTGAACGGGAAGGCAAGAGCAGCCTTTTTAATACTGAAGCCAGTATGGAACACAAACCACATCTCCACAAAAACTAAACTCCGCATCTTCAACTACAGCGTTAAATCAGTCTTACTATATGGGGCAGAAACATGGAGAACTACAAAAGCATCATCAAACAAGCTCCAAACACTCATTAACAGATGCTTACGACACGTTCTGGGAATTTACTGGCATGTCGCATCTGGACGTAGAAAGTCCATGACCAAACATGGTAAGTGAGAATGTGTTGGCATTGTACGTTTCTGCAAACCATGGCTTTGTTACAACAATGCTGTGGTTAAGTTTAGGCACAAAAACCTCTTGGTTATGGTGAGAAAAAGATCATCTTTTGCCTTGTCTGGGGGAACTACAAGGCAGAAAGCACAACAACGTCTTGGTAAACTAGAAGTACCACCTTGAGGTTGTATCCCTCAGAAAACCAGCCAAGTTTCTCAGACAGTTTCTATCCATGTCTGTGAAAACATGGATGCTGGTCTCACTTATTCCCCCGTCAGCACAGAAGATCTGTACAATCAAGTTTCAAGGTGGACATCAAAGATTAGTATCGGACCAAATGTCTCCCCTTCTGTTCCCAGGTGGCACAGCATCCATTGTCCCCTCCACCTCCCAGTGACCGAGTCAACACATGTTCTACATCACTTTAGAGACGCTGATATGATGCGTATAAAACATGAAAATGTAACATATCCATGGTTTGCAAAAAAGTACGATGCCATCATTTTCCTCTGGCAACTGTTTGAGATGAAATGAAATGAAAGCATCAGAGGCAAATATATTCTGACTTTCATTCCTAAATATGGATTGAGCTGATCTCCCGAACTGTAACCACCCTTCTGTCAGACCTCACTGGTCAGGTTGTGTCTTTCAAACTCCAAACATGCAGTTTGGCGTTCTGTTAAACATGTGATGTGAGATATCTCCTGGTTTATTTCCTCAGACTTGACAAAGCTCCAGAGCCACAGAGGACACTGTACAACTGTTCTCCCAGGCTGAGCAGTACTCGCTCCTGATGAGTAAACTGACCTTTATGTGTACAGTAGCGGCAGATAAACCCAACACTCAGGTAGTGAGCACACACACACTGTTTATCTGCTGGTGTCACACACTGCTGAAATGTCACCGTCCACAGTGACACACGCATCAAGTCTCAAATATCAGATGGTTTAGATACAGACTGGACTTTCTTAAAGAGCAGCTGTGACACTCAGGAAACAAAAAGTAAAGTAATCTAAGTATTTTAGTCACATGAACTGTTTTTGTTGTTTGTTGCTCTCTCATAGTTGTCTGCAGCTTGGCAAGCATTTCCCCTCGGTGGTTCGGTTTTATTTGAATCTGTGCAAATGAGAAGAGCAGTGTTCTGTTGTTTGACCTGAACACAGGAATTGTGTCTCAATCAGATATCAGTGTGAGACAGTGGAGAGGGGCAGATGAAATCATATCTGAACACAATCTGGATATGAGGCACATTTTAATGAAGGTATGCAGGAGGTCAGACACAAAGAAGAGACAATAAAGAGAATAAGTATCACAGCTCTGCCTCTGTTTGCTCCTCCAAAACTCAACGTGTCACTCAAACAGAGGCTGACTGCTCGTACAGGTAAAACTCTGAACACAGACTGAAGAATTAATGACTGTGTGCAGTATCTGTTCTATAACTGTCAGCATTTATTGACTGAACATTCTGTTTCCTCCCTTCTGACACAATGCTGACGCTCATTTCTCGGCCTTTATCTCAACCAGATGTTTGATGGTTGTCACTGTCTTTATAATACCAGTTCTGCCAGCGCTTCCTGTCCCTCAGGGACGTCATCAAGGCAACAACAGTTGCTGGCGCAGACTGTTTTGTGTGGGTTAAACCTCAAAGAAGAAGGCTGTTTTGTGTCAGATGCATTTCAGTTGATTTCTAAAGAAGGCCATTCAGACCAGAGGCTTGTGATACGAAGAATATTCCCTGTCACTGTGTCTGCCTGGTCTGGCAGGCAAACAACCAAGATAACTTTAGCATCAGAGTTAGCTAAGTTTATAATCTATATGCCAGTTCATGAACTCGGTAGACCCAGACGCTACAGATGCTTCTCACTTCTGGTTACGTCAAACACAGCTGTTATCTCATTGGTTGCACTTTGAAAGGTAAGCGGCAAACACGGTCAAAGTTGAAATAATTTAAACTTTGAGGGCAGCCCTCTGTGGTGATTTTAAAAGTAACACTTCCGCCTAGTTGGGCACCACTGCCCTCCCCAAGAGAAAATAACTGCACAGCCAGCTTAGGGCGGTTTTACCATAGATCATGTCAGCAACATGAACCACAACAGCGTCCTCATGTATCTGCTCTGACTCACCTTGCATGCAGAATTTCAGCTCTTTAGCGTCTGTCACGGTGCTGGCTGGCATCCTGTCAGGAACCTTCTTGCTCATGCGGTTGTAGTTCCTCCTCTTCTTTGTCTCGCCCCACAGGTTGGAGCCGCCGTGCATGCTGGGGATGTTGAGCACAGCGATGCCCTCTAAGGATGTGTTGCTGAGGTCCAAGATGATCCCGTCGCACTACGGAGAGACAGAAAGAAGATTGACAGAATGATTATGATGAGATATTTAGGAACAGCTGAAAAGTTACAAAAGCATCACACAAATAATTTGGTCCCTGTTTGTGCACTGAAGCTCCCCTGGAGGAATACAGGCTCTGTCTCGTCAAGGTTGACCTTTCAGTGCTGCCTTGACATCACTCCAAGATGTCAGCCATGCAGACGGCACTGCGTGCCTCTACCTGAGTGTCAGATGGAGAAATTACAAGAATAGCTGGGTGTCATCCGCATAACAGGGATTGGAAGCGATGTGAGTGTATGGCAGCACTGAGCGTCCTCATGTAAAGGGAGAAGGAAAGTGGGCCCAGAACTGGGCCTTGTGGAACTCCTGTTGTGAGACAGATCCTTTCACCTGGATGGAACGAGCCACGAAGAGTCAGAGGAGGGTCTGTTGGGTCACTGTGTTTAATGCAGCAGACATGTCCAGTAGTCTGAGGACAGAGGGGGGGAGAATTTGCTGCTCTGAGACTAAAGATGTGTTGATAAGGTGGGTTAAGAAGATCAGGGGGTCAGAGGTGACAGACTAGAGAGGAGTGGAGGGGAAAGGGTCAGAAGAGCAGGTGATGAGGGGGCTAGAAGATACAAGGTCAAGCACCTTGCTGTGGGAGAGGAGGAAGCAGTCTTAATTTTGTTGACGAAAACTATAACAAACATTTTTCTTCACCAATCTTTTTTCCATGATGAAAATGACACAACGATAAGCTAAAAATAAATCTTTGACAGTGCAAACTAAGATGAAATCTATGTTTCATTTTTGTTGACGAGATGTGACGATAAAGTTAGCGGTGGACTATCAGACATCGAAAGACTGAGAGGCTGGTAAACTCCAGTAAAGAGTCAGCCATTGGTTGGAGTGGTGAGCTGTAATGGAGGAGGCTGAGGGGTGGAAGAAAGAATTTCAGATATTGCTAATTTTCCTTTAGTAAAAGCAGCAAACAAGATGAGAGTGGAGGAGGAGGAGGAGGAGGTGGCGGGCTGGAGAAGATCTTAAAGAGTTTTCTGGGATTTTAAACAGAAATGTGGAACTAACTTGTAATAACATGCAACGTGACCTTATGCTACAGCCCGTTTCATATGATCCACCATGTGCTACTTCCATCTGTGCAGAAATGTACTGTTGGCAAATGTATTCTGGTAGAAAGAAGTTCCTTAAAACTGTTGATCTGCTCAATGTATTTCAGTGTTAAATGCCATGAGCTCAGCTGTGCAGGCAGACTTTTCTCTATGAGACATCTGCAGACCTTGGCGAGTCACACAGTAACTATCAACACTTAGAACTAAAGAGTTTTTGGAAGAAGCAATTTGTGAAGTGTACTTTAGGTTGAATTTAATTTTAATTGGGATTTGTTTGCAGGCCTTTTTAGGATCCACTGATCATCTTAGCTTTAATATATGTGTCCACCTTACTTGTTTGATCTCTGCTGCCACCAAAATTGATGCCACTTTGCAGCTTAGCTCCACTGCGCCACCGCTAGTGTCCAATCAGAGACTCAGAGGAAATACTTTTTCCCTAACCTGATATGAAGTGTGCGCTGCACATGTGAGCATTTTTGATGATGGCCTCCGTCCAGTCCTTTGGTCTTATCACATTTAACCATCTTTGTTTTTGTTTTTGTTGACGGGCAGTGGCGGCTGGTTTTGAGCCATGACTCCTTCTATTCTGGCTCCCAATAACACAACAAGACAAACAAGACCTTTTCTGATTGAACTATCGTACAAATAAATCAGCTTCCAAAATAATGTCTGCAGTACCACTCAATGACCGACCTGCAGCAGTGAGCAGGCAATTATAGTGCATGTAAATTATTTATTTGTACCCTGATTTCTCTGAGTAACGTAGCTTTTGTGTGCATTCAAATGCACTGAGGAGGATGAAGCTAGTGCTAATAACAAGGCTAACACATATCACAGTCATCACGGCTGCAGTATAATGTTGTATCATGGAGTCAGAGGATATCTAAGCTTCTACCCTCTTTGTGCACGAGTGATTTGTTCAAGACTGCGAGATTTTGTCCTGACATTACCTGTGCAGGAGCCAAGTGTGTAAATGTGTGAAGCAGCAAAAAACAGAACGATAAAATAGATGGCACCATGTCAGTATATACTGCATGATATTATATAACAGATATTAAGTGACCCCGTTTGACACTCTTGGCCCAACATTGAATTCTATTATGCCTCATAGCCTCATTTGGATTCATCAAATAATTCAACAGAGAATGTCAGAGACACACTGCTGTGACTCAGCGTCCATCCGTGCTGAAGCAAAGCATCCTCAAAAACACTGGACTACCATCACGTAATGTGTGTAAGTGGACAAATGACATAACACCACCAGGACCACACCAGCTGGGCACTGGACAGCTCTTCAGAGTGTGTACAGAGGAGTTCACCCCGCAGTGGTCTGAATCCTGAACCAGTGATTCAATCATAGAGACCATTAAAAAACAGTAATTCGCTCAGGGCCTCTCTCATACGTTTGTTTACATTAATTTGCACTTTGCCCCTGAAACGACTCTTGTGCACTCTCTAGGACAGAGACGAGATGCTCACCTCCTGATTCAATAGTATCACAATACTTGGGTGCCGATTCAAATGTATTGTGTTTCTACAAGTGTTGTGGTTTGTTTAGTTTTTT
The DNA here is from genome assembly GCA_026686955.1 of Epinephelus cyanopodus. Lineage (NCBI taxonomy): Eukaryota > Metazoa > Chordata > Actinopteri > Perciformes > Serranidae > Epinephelus > Epinephelus cyanopodus. Next base: position 39,361,798 of record CM048927.1, on the reverse strand, counting down.
AACATCAGACCAGTGGTTCCCAACTGCTGTAGAGTGAGTGACTAATCGACAGCTACTTGACAGCGACAGCAAACTGGCTGAACACAAGTGACGCTGAATGTATTAAACTGAGTGGACCTTGAACTAATGACTAAGGAGAAATGTGGACCCCGTGGCTGCACCAGCTTGGAGCCACTGCTCTCGACCGAGGGGAACCGTTGAACCATACGCTCCCAGAGATTGTGCATCATGAGGCATATTTCCAAAAAGCAATGTACATCACACGTCAGTCTCACTGACTTTTATATCAGTAGTATTATATACTGCAGTGATACTCAACTTATGGCCACAACTGGCCCCCAGTACCACGCCAGGAGGCTCCCAAACCACGAGAATTTTTTTTGTACTTTTAATTGTTGATGGGTCCAACAACCACCGACTTTCACCATGGAGACAGATGTTCACTTCCTGTAAGATTGTTAAGCCAAACTTTATTCTTCTTCCCTAAACCCGACCATGTGTGTGTTGTTGAAGGAAAAAAACATCAGTTGGTGGTGTTGTACCGACATAGTGCTTTTATTTTGAGAGAGACTGTGTGCAAACTGTACATTTCCTGTGAAAACAGAAGTGTATTTTGAAAACAGACAATGCATGTAACAGGCTGAAGTTGACACGGCGTCTCAGAGCGTCAACAACCAACACACCCAGGGTACCTTGGACGCCATATGTGGACGTGGACAGTCCATGACCAAACGTGGACATGTGACCAGGTTACAGTGAGAGCCTATTGGGTTCTTACAACCCATATTTCCATTATTGTTAGGCGGAAACCTGTAGTGTCTGCAGTAATTGTGACGAGAGTAAAGGAGGAACTCAGGTGACGTTGTATAAAGAGGTGAAATAGAGGTGGAGGAGTCAGCAACATAGTTTGTATAAAATAATGGACGTAGCCTCCGTGATGTCACACGACGGTTTGTGGACTCCTGTTCTGAAGCCTTGAGTTTGGCATTTTGGTTGGTGCCATCAGCCAGAAGTATAGAGCAGTGATAACCCTAACGCTAGCTGCTAGCTTGGTTAGCATGATGCATTTACTGCTATGGTGGAAAAACCGAACATCTTACTCCTTCAAGGGTCTTTTAGTAGAACCAAACGACTTTATCAGGCGACGAAAACGTTACGCTGTGAGGGTTCACACCCACACAGGATTTTAAGCCTGACTCCCCACCAGTCAGTCAGAACTGGATAAGAGGTGAAATGTCTTCAAGAAACTCAAGTCCAAAGGGTTATGCCGTGGTCACGTTACCTAACCAACACTGTCGCCACGGTAACTTGTCAGTGGATGGCATGTCTCCTCCTGCCCTGTCTTTAGCACTCAGCTACACAACCATCGGGTTCTTACAAAGACATAAAGCTTTTAAAAAAAAACGACAATAGTTTCCTTTAACAGCTGCAGATTATAGCGAATGTTTCTCAAACAGGAGGAAATAGTGCATTTGTTAGGGACTATTTTGAGCTGCGGATTAATACACAAATGATTCTCTAGTAAGTGTATGTATGAGTGTATGAGGCTTAAGATAAACTACAGTGTGTTCACAGTAATGAAAGAGTCAGCAGTGTGTCTCACTGATGTGTTTTTTAATAGTTTTTGGACAACAATTTACTTCTATGACACAGAGGAAGAAGATATGTCACTCAGAAAAAAATACTAATATGACTGATACGTTGTAGACTATCACCAGAATTACTGTTCAATCGATGTATTTAATTCATTCATTGGTTTGTCTGATGTTTGTCATCGCATGATGTCGTATGTTCCTCTTTTAAACATCTGAAAACTATTCATAATTTCACCTCAGCTCATTTTACTTCCTCTGAAGCCTTGTACGTTTATCCAGCACTTACACAGAGCCGAGCAGTAACCACTGATAACCTGGTGGTTTATTTCATGCAAGGTACGTGGGCAGATACACGCTGAGTGATCTCACCTCTGCTCCGGTGTTCACACAGATATTTGTCAGTCTGATTAAAACTCAAGGACTTCAAAGCAAAGTCTTGTTATCTTTTTGCAGTTTTGGTATGAAGCTGATAGGAAAAATATAAAACATTTAAATTTTTGTATTTTATTACATCTGTCATCTTCAGGTTATGATTCTTCTCTGAGGCGGCCTGTATGTTAAAGCTTAATCCTTCCTGAGTCCGTCTGAGCAGATGATAGCTCTGTTATATGAACACATGGAGGATGCTGATGTGGCGGGGACTTCCACCAAAGGTGACGTCATGTCTAATAAGAAACTGGGGAACAACTGAGGCAGATATGATGTCATCAGGGTCGAGGAAGTGAAATGAGCTGTCTGTTTTTAAAATACACTTCTGTTTTCACAGGAAATGTACAGTTTGCATACAGTCTCTTTCAAAATAAATGCACTACGTCAGTACAACTCCACAAATTGAGATTTGTTTCATTCAACAACAAAAACATGTGGTTACATTTAGGAAAAAAGAACATAGTTTGGCTTTACAATCTTACACAAAGTGAAGACCGACCTCCTGGGTGAAAGTCACTGGCTGTTGGACTCATCCACCGCCCCACCTGCCCGACGTACTCAGACTTCCGCTGCCTCAACTTTTGTTGTTTTCCCATCACGTTTCCGCCGCTGGGCACCATTGAACAATAACGGTGAATGGCTACATATCATGCTGAGATTAAAAGACACTGTATTCATTGGTGTCACTTCAGAGTGAGACCAGGTTGAATAACCTGCAAACAATCTGAGGTTATATTTGTCAAAAACTATGTAAAAATACAAGATATGTCCACGCAGTTAATCTAGAAACATAACTCCTGATGTCTTTAATATTTTTGTCTGACAATAAATAAAAACACATTTCTAAAGATGGTCTAATTTTCATAAATATAGACATTTACATATACATAAATATATGTAACTGGGTCAATTATACAGTAGTAACATGTGTAACAAAGGCAATTGTACATTTGAAATATTAAGTATTATAATTACACAAAATTTGTTTCAATTGTTATTACCTGACACTCTCAGGCCTCCAGAATCAGTATGCTGTGTCTGCACCCTGTGTGCCCCACCTGTACAGCGGTGTCGCCCACCTTACCTCTCCCCCTTTGCTGCTGTGCTCCATGGGAGAGGTAAGTGACGATGCTCTTGTAGTAATGTCAGTGTTTCAGTGCTGTTAACCTGTTTTTAAGTTAATTTTCCATCTTAAAGTCATTGTATAAAATGCAAACACATTCCTGTGGCACTTAATTTGTGTAGAGACTCGAGTTTATATGGTTGTAATTGACTGAGGATGTTTTTACCTCTTGCTGTCAGAGCTGTCAGGAATAAACAGAGATCGCCTCTAAAGATATCCACAGTCTGGGCCTCTTCATATCAACACAATGGGTCCATTGGTTACATATATACGTACATATAATTAAACATATGGAGTGTTTGGCATGATGAGCCCTTTGAGATGGAACTCAGCTTGTTTGCATTCCCCCCGATGGTTTCTAAAAGGTGTGTTTCTGGTGTGTTTTCTCGGAGTCTTGCTGCGCAGTGAGCACCCAGGTGACACATTATGCATCACTGTATGACTGAATGAGGCAATCAGGGACTTTATGGAGCATTAATCTGATGGCGTGCTATGAATAGCCCGCCTCATTAATATGGGAAAAGTACTTTGTTGTACATCTCTGCAACACATAAAAGAATAACAGCATCTAAAAGTCTGTCAGCGAAAAGGCAGAGAAGCAGACTTGTTGACATGTACACAAGATCTTTTGTTTTTTTTTGCTATTGCGTCGTATTTGGTGCATTCTCGGGTATTTAAAGATATTCTTCCTCATATCTGTCAGTTACACAACGGCTCACTTTTTGTCACCACTCATCCATTATGCTTCAGTGACAACAGTTTTGAAGTGACTCACCTCGACTTCGATGCATTCGTTAAGTTTCTTGCAGGTGGCAGAGATGGTCTCAGTGGTGCCAAACTCAAAGTACCAGAGCTTGTTCTTCATCCTGAGGAGCGAGAGGGGAAACAGAGGACAGACATGTTTTTGACTAACACGTTCCAACAGAAAATATTCCCAGACCTAACTTGCACTCGAGTACAGTGTTGTGAGCCTACAGCGTGATTTGTTTCGGGTGCACTGGACACATATTGAAGCTGTCCGGTGCCTCGAGTCATGTCACATTTTGAATCTGACAACTCAGGACAGCTAGCGGTCACGTGACCAGAGAGGTCAAAGCTCCATCGATGCACCCTGGAGCCTTAAAGTGGAGACAGAACGTTAACCCCACCATCTGTCAAACAGGCGTCTCCACTGCTCATGGAAATGATCCACGCAGTCACTGCAGCGCCCGTATGCCAAGAGATGAAACATCAACATTGCCTCTGGAGGGGACACAGGGTGAAACATGGCTGGTGGAGACTGTGCGATCAGGGTAAATATTATTGTGACTCACAACACTCAAAGCAACCCACAGGCCTGACGGAGCAACGGTTCATTTCTGCCCTGCAGAGGGTTTGTCAGAGGTGACCTGATGGATGCAGCTCTGTTTGTATCCTGGTGTCATTTGTTGCAGTTTTGGGACTGGACAGCAGCTCCACAGCAAAGTTCACTGTCAAGGTGAAAACCCTGCTCGACCAGGAACAGAATCAAACCCAAGTGTTTCACTAACTGAGGACTGCAGGTAACTGTTGGAGTCACAGTCAGAGCTGAACTCTTGGTTTGTATCTAAGGTTCTTGATTTTAACCTTTCTGTGGGTGAACACAGACGCACTGTTGAACTCTGCCAAAAGCATCACATGGACTCATAGTTCTTTAAAGACAGCACTCCCATCATCTTCCCACCGCTGACTGAATCTGAGGTTCAAAGACCCCAAACCTGTCTAACCTGTCTGCACACTGTGTGATAACAAGAGCCTGCAGTCATGGTAGCATCTCTGTGAGGCAGCATTCGGGTACAGCGGGGCTCATAACCTCTGTCTCTGTTTAACAATGGTCCTCACCGTCAGGTGTGAACCGTCTCCTCCAACCGCCAACTGACTCCTGGGGCCTCATGACAGAAACTGAGAGTCTGAAATACTTTCTTATCTCAGGTTGGTTTGACATTTTTGGTATTACAGAAACACGTTTCCAAACTGCAGTTAAGAAAAAATCCCATCTTATCTTAAGACAGAAATTTTGCCATAACAAAACCACTTTAATTAAGAGATTTCCCAAGTTAAAAATCCTAAATTAGGATGTCGTAAATACAGAAAAAAAAGTGTAAGTGTCTGAATGGCAAAGAAGATAAAGATGGGGAACAACATGAACACTGATGGCACAGTGGTGCAGTGGTGAGCCTCACAGTAAGAGGGTCCTGGTTCCTTCTGTGTGAGCCTGCATGTTCTCCCTGTGTCAGCGTGGGTTTCCTCCAGGTGCTCCAGCTTCCTCCCACAGTCCAAAGACATGCAGGTTAACTGGTGACTCTAAATTGTCCGTAGGTGTGAATGTGAGTGTGAATGGTTGTCTGTCTCTATGTGTCAGCCCTGTGATAGTCTGGTGACCTGTCCAGGGTGAACCCTGCCTCTCACCCAGTGTCAGCTGGGATATCAGCTACTATTGGCCGATACGGATGACGTGCTGATATTATCGTTATCACAGCGCATATCAAATATTATATGTCTAAAGGTGCGGACACACCAAACCGACATCAAAGAACTAGCGGTGACGAAAGCCAACTGTTGCGTCGTCTACGTGGCCTCACGTCGCCCATTTGAACACACTACACGGACTACATCCGACGGCCAAGTAGCACGTACGTTCTGCGCCTGCGTGAGAGAGAGCAGAGTGAGAGAGTGGTACATCCTGTCAGCCGAGGGGTTTCCTATCTGTGCAGCCGAGCACCGCAGCACCTCCACGGACTATTACATCCAGACGGTCCCGGTGTTTCCTCCGCAGGCTCCACTTCACTCAGCTGCCCGATAAACCCGCTGCTTCTTCCCACTTTAACCTGAATAACAAACCAGGGCTCGGTGCTCCGGTTGGATCCAAACGGAGAGCCGGGGCTAGCTCAGAGACTAGCGGAGGCTAACTGGCTGTGCTTCCCTCCGCTCATGCTGCGGCTAACGCTCCGCTAGCAGCTCCCAGCTAGCTCCGGTTTGTTATTCAGGTTAAAGTGGGAAGAAGCAGCGGGTCTGTGGGGCAGCTGAGTGAAGTGGAGCCTGAGGAGGAAGCACCGGTTAGCCCCGGTTTCACTACAGGCAGATTCACTCGCGACAGGGGCGAGGAAATAAAACCTGAACAGCCAATCAGAGTGATCTCTCTCACCGACAAGCTTCGCCCCGATTCAATTGACAGACTTCCTGTCGGCCAGTCCGTGCCTGAATACAAGAATTCTCATCACAGATTATTTATTTACAAAATCAAGAATGACCTGAAAGCGCCCGCTCAAGTCTAGAGAGTGTTTCCCTTCACTGTTTAAAGGCTGAGCTCATCAAGAAAAAACCTTAGAAACAGCATGACCGACGCCTCAGCCTGCATCACTCTGCAGATGACACACACTTCATGATATGACAGTAGGTTCATTGGCACATCGATGGGCTGCTGATACTGACAACACAGCTATTGACACAACAGCTCATTATCATGTGGGCACACCACTGCCAAGGTGATGCACAGCACGACTTCAACAAACTGGTTTTCACTCATTCACACTGAAATAATTCTGCAGATAAAACTCAACATGAACTTAAACTGTACAGCAGACCTCAAACAAAGAGTTTAAATAATTCATCACTGTTTATTTTATTTAAGATGTAACACACAGTGTGAAGCTGCTGCTGCGCTCCTTCACATGTTTTTCTCCCTGCTAATTGTCTTTCTGTCCCCTGTTCTCTCTCCCTCACCTTAATACCTCCCCAGAAACCTCTGCCGCTGTCAAATCAGGGGATTATGAGCATATTTGAGATCACAATTAGGAACAGTTGCGATTCTCAATGAGGCGAGCTGCCTAACCTCATTAAGCTGCTTCCACTTGAGACGGTCTGTAAAAAATGCAATTAACTCGTGTTTTTTCCCTCTCGTATGGACACAGAGTGCAGCGGGGAGAAAGACTACTTCCATAAGCCTTTCCTCCATTATTCCCATGTTTATGCACCAAATCTGGTGAAATGCAGGAACAAAAAGGACCTTAAATTATCTTAAAAAGGCGGCTGATTTTCCAATTATCACCGCGTGTTTTTGTCCCGTTTTTAGTCTCCAGCTCAGGTTGAACGGCTGTTTTCCTGAACAAAGCAAAGTACTTATTAATTCTGTTCAACTTAAATGAACACAGTTGGTTTGAAAGCTTCAAAGAGAATTTAAAGACCTGCTGGAATCAAACTTTGTCTGCGAGAGATTGGCTCTAAAGAAAGGTGGAACTATGTTGTTATAAAAACACTGTTCAGCAGCTCTCTCTCACCCACTGTGCCCCCCGTCACTCCCCCCACAGATAGGCATCTCCTCTAATCCCCAGTATGAGCCGTGACCTCATGACCTCACCACCTCTTTCCTGCCCCTCCTTTCTCACACATCTTGCATTAACTTAACGCAGCTCCTCCAGGATGCTCCGATGTTCCAATCCCAACAATTACGTGTTCTCTGCAACTCTGCAATTTTGTCCAATCACTGCAACTTTGACCCAAATTTGAACAATCACAGCAGTCCCTCGTATGACCTCACCAAACTCACTTGTCTCTGGTTGTAAAGATGCAATCATGCGACACGTTCCCTGATATTCACACCGCACAAAACGCAGTGGTGGAACACAAATGAAAGTAATCGATTAAACAAGTACATTTGTAACCCAAAACACAGCCAGAGAACGACTAAAATGTGTTGAGAACACACAAGACAAATCACCACAACGGAGGCTATTGAATCTACACCTACTACATGTTCTGAGAGAATCAAGGTGAGTTAGATTAAATGTGCAGGTTAGTGGAAACGTTAGTTAAGTATAAATTACAATCTCAGCAGTTTTGTTTCATTGTCACTGGAACAAGTTGCCTTCAATTTTTATGAATTATATGAAGAAAAAATCAACTGTTTTTGCATTTTCCTCTTTTTATATACCTTACTGTTTAAATGTTATTCAAGGAATAGTTCAACCACAAAATGACCCTTTGTAAATCAGCTGGTCATGGACTCTCTGGCGCTGGCATTCAACGACTTCAGAGCGAGGCCGTGAGTTCTGGAACCAATAGTAATCGTATTTGGACGAGAGGTTGGAGCTAACACTGAGCTAGCTGCTAGTGTTGTTAGCACGGTGCATTACAGTTTATGGTTAACTGTGATAATAAAGAGAGGGAGGCAGAAGAAATACTTGCACATCAAGTCGACTGATCTCCAGTGCTCAAAGTGCAAAAATTATCAATATAGAAAGCAGCAAACGTTTTTAGTCCTTGGCTCTGCAGTTTTTCTGCACTTGTACATAGATCCATGTTTGTTTCGGCTTTAGATCTTGTCTTGGTGCAGCTGCAGGGAGATTTTATTAAAGATACATGTCAAGATACATTTCCTGCATATGGTGAAGATGTTTCTGTGATAACACAAAATCTAAACTTACAGAGTGAGAATCAGCCCTGATGACCAACTACATGTGTGCACGTACGTGCAGTGTGACTCAGTCTTTGTTGCTGTGCAGTGTACAAACAGAAACAAACATAGTTAAAACAAGGACAACAAAGCGAACAAAGAGTTCTCTGCTCGGGTCTTTCCAGCCAGAATATTTTCAAAATGTGATGTGTCTCAAAGGGAACATGTATCCTCCGTCACTCTGCTTCCTGTCACACGGACAAGGACGTACAAACATTCACAACACACATTTGAGGACTTCTTTTGTCATAAAAGCATGCGTGCATTCAAACAGCAGACTCATGCCATGACGCAGACACTTGCTCAAAAACACAACCTTGGTTTAAGATATTTTTCCACTGCTGAGATGTATTTTTTATGTAGTGAATCATGACCTCTGACTTTATTTGTACAGTCTATCAGTAAATCAGATTGTATTAGTAGTCGTGGTAACCGTTGGATTGAAGAGAGTCTGCCCTTAACTAAAGCAAACCTTTGCAAACAGTCTCAGGTATCCACTCACATGCTCAGTAATAAAGAGTGGAACTGCAGTCTGGCTTTCAAAGATCACACATAAGTGTCATTTACAGTTTATTTTTAAATGCTGGAGTTTTAGTGAAAATGCACTTGTTTGGGAAATACTGAACAAACAACTGGATACATTAGGTTTGGATTATACTGCATGGAGTTTTCCATTGAGACATGCCCAAAAAACATCAGGAATTCAAGATAACATGGCACGACCACGGACTGTAAAGATAATGGATGTAGCTACCGTGACATCACACATTGGTGTGTGGGCTGTCGTTCTGAAACCCTGAGTTCGACATTACGTCAGTCTCCATCTCCTGACTACTGGTGTCAGACACCAACAGAAAAAGCCATCCTTTCATGTCGGCATGATGCCCAGCGGTGTCAGGAGGAAACGCAAAGTTACAACAATTAAAGTCAAGGAAAAAAAAAACAGTTGGCGGTGTTGTACCAACGTAGTGCTTTTATTTTGAAAGAGACTGTATGCAAACTGTACATTTCCTGTGAAAACAGAAGTGTATTTTGAAAACAGACAATGCATGTAACAGGCTGACATTGACACGGCGTCCCAGAACGTCAACAACCAACACACCCAGGGTACCTTGGACGCCATATGTGGACGTGGACAGTCCATGAGCAAACGTGGACATGTGACGAGGTCACAGTGAGTCTACAGTCCCTTTTCCCTCGATTTTTAACACTTCCAACTCTAGCACTAACTTTTCTTTTCTGAAACTCACTCGGGATGACACACACACACACACACACACACACACACACACACACACACACAGCATTGTCCCCACTGTGAGAAGTCATTAGCACCTGGGCTTTGGGCTCCTGGAGGTCTGGCTACTGTGACCATTAGACGTTGGTGGGTCGAGGTGTCAGGAGTCACACATCCCCTCTGTCCCAACAGGCCCGGGATGAGAGGGCGACACTGAGGGGGGGTGGGAGCCATATGTGCTAGTAGACAAGCGGGGGATGGTGTGAGTGTGTGAGAGACACACACACATCACACAGGCAGACAATGTGGGACTGTGATTGGCAGAAGGACAATAAAGCAGTGAGCTACATGTGGCTGTGGGTCTTTCTCACCAGGTCAAAGGTGATTTATCATCTGCTCCTTCTCCACTCTGACGCCTTTCAATTCAAAGCACAGTAAAAGAGGACGGATATTTACACTGCCAAAACATCAGTCAGACAACAAGAGAACAGTTGCAGTCGTCCATCAGCTGTCTGTTACTGTGTTGAAACACTAAAGAGGACGACTCACACGAGAACAACAACCTCCACTGTTGGCTCACTGTAAACACTGTACATTAGACTGCTGGTGTGTCACTACGGTTGGACCAGAGCCACCAGTGTCTCACACGGCGACACAGCAGAACAGAAATAGTTTGAAGCATCAAAAAGCGACACATTTTATAGAGAGGGAAGAGCTTACTGTGTTTAACCTCTGTGTGCTGAATACGTCCCTCTCTCCACATAAAAGCTTTACATCTTTTAACTCTGGCGGTTGTTTAATGGATCAAAGAGAGAGAAGAGAGCCACCAGAGAGGAGAGGTATCTTTCTTTTATCTTTTATCATCCTCTCCTCTTTCTGCCTGTGATGCTGGAATAAATATACCCGGCTCGTGATGGAAAGTTTAGCATTAATTATTGAATTTCAAAGAGCAAACAATCCATCTCTTTCCCTCTTACCCTCCCTGCTCTCCTTCTTGTTGAAAGTATGTGGGCTAATTAAGTGTGGAAGGAAGCACGCGTGTTGTTTTCATCATGCAAACAACATGAGACACCAGATAAACATACGAGAGCTGCACAGAGACTCAGCTCTGAATCGAGTCATTCAAAACAAGCTTTTACACTTAACTGAGAACAGTAGAAGTACTTTTACTGTTTAATTGTGAATTCAAACCTTCAGTGTGCTTGTGCTGAAGTGCTCAACTAAAGGTTAGCATTGCATGAGGTGCTTATCCACAGTCGTCCCTGCCTCCACCAAACCCTTTCAGTCCAGCACCTTTGGAACCAGCAGTGAGCCTTCAGACATGGTACCTAGACCCTCGGTGTGTTCAGACAGTCTCTTAAATGTGGGCGGGGTTGTTGTCACTCACCGCTCCGTCCAGCACTCGCTGTATTTCCTCATCAGCGGTGACACAGATGGAAGTCTGCACCTGGTTTATCGTCCACAGAACGAGGCTGCACGCCCACATTTTCAGAACAAAATAGAACAGGCTGCAGTGAGAGTCTCTCTCCATGGGATATTTAAAAATAGCAGCTTTGTGCATTTGGTCCTTCTCAGGCAAGCTCAGGGGTTTAGTGTTGCTGTAGCCCACAGGAAGTGAGGATTAGAAGCCCCAACAGAGGGGAGACCAGACATGGGGACACTAAGGAACGCTTCTGTTGGTACCATCCACAACTTTTCACTGTGGAAACACAGGAGCCCTTTTTACACAGAGATTATACGAAGTCCCTTCATCACTCCACCTTTGCATTCTCACACAGAGCCAAACAACGGCTGCATCATACCGCTCCTGTGTATAATTTCAGACAGCATGCAGACATCATGGAATCAAAAAAGGCATGAAGGTCATGACATTTAACACTTCAGCATCGGCCTCTTGTGCGACATATAACATGCGCATTGGTAGTGCTTTATAAACAATAACAATCATTGAACATCTCTGTTATATGGCGGCCGATCTCGTCCTCCAGGGTTTCCCACATTCATTTGTTTGAGGCGGCCTGCTGCGATTAAAACATCCGCCACCACAAAAAGATTTTCTATTTTTGGAGCTGAACTGTTCATTAGGAGTGCTGTTGGAATAAATATCCATCCATGCATCCATCCATCTATTTTCGACTGTTTATTTGAAGCCATGCTGTAGAGGCACCGGCTGAGCAAAGTATTCAAGACGTCCATCTCCCCAGCAACGCTTTCCAGCTCCTCCTGGAGGATCCTGAGGTTTTCCCAGGCCAGAGAAGATATAGAATCCCTCTAGTGTGTTCTGCCTGGAACAGCTCTAGCAGGAGGCGCCCAGGAGGATCCTGATCAGATGCCCGAACCACCTCAACTGACCCCTTTCTACGTGAAGGAGCAGCGGCTCTACTCCGAGCTCCCTCCAGGCTGAGCCCCGACGCCCTTCAGAGGAAACTCATTTCAGCTGCTTGTATCTGTGACCTTGTTCTTCAGCAGAATGTCAGGCGCATTGAAAGTGAAACTAAACTGCTCATTCTGCTGGGTCTAAAAGTTTGCATTCACTTGCAGAAGCTGCTCCTCTCGATCTGAGCTGAGGGGAAAAGAAATGCATGGGGAGCTGCGATCAAAGACCTGCAGAACGTCTGAGTTCAGAGTGGTGGCACAGAATGATACAGATTCACCAAAGTCACATAAAACCCAAACTAACTAACTGAGGGGGGCAGAGTAAAACCAGCAGCTGCTGTGTTCAGCAGGTCGAAATTAATGTTTTTGTCCACAGAGTCGGGTGAGTTTGATGAGAGCAGAGATGAGGAACTGAAGTTGTTTATATCTTCCCAGTCGGAGCAGGCAGGGACTTTTTCTGCACTGGACTCCTGCGTGCCTCTCTGAACTCATGTTGTGCATTTATTCTAGGTAGATGCTATAGATAAGTACCTCTTATAGTCCCACTTCAAAACATCGGAAATGACCCTTTAAGCACAAACACACACACACAGTGTAAAGTTTACACAGATTGGCTTTAAGGCAGATGATTGGCGCAGGTCTGTGTGCACAGTTTGCAAAGACGCTCGCCTCGAGACAACTGAAAACATTATCACATTCACAAACACTCCAGTTGTTTGTTAGCACACACACCGCCCTCGGCCTGGGGCCACAGCAGAGACAACAGGCAGCAGTATCTACTCATCAGCAGTGATTCACCTCAGGGCTACAGTATCTGTCTGTGCGCATACGGCCGCTGTTTGTTGTCTGCTGTGCATCCGAATGAGTCGTTAGAGGGAAGTGTGGCCACAGCAAAGGCTGCTGGAAATTAAAGCAGGGACACTTCAAAGGTAGCCCCCCCCCCCACTTCTGGTATCTGTGCTTGATATTGGTTCGGGGGCCGAGGGCCATATTCTTTATTTTTCCTGTTGTCAGCAAATCTCACAGAAAGACTAAACACAATCAGTTTGTCTCTCAAAAGTTCCCTAAAGATAAAAAGAGAACTCAGTAAAAACTACACTTCCAATGATGATTATTACAAAGAACAGTTGACCACGTTGGTCCAGACTAAAATACAACAACCCTCTGATACAAAGACATTTTATAAAGACGTTCATGGTGCCCAGAGAATCCTGCAGACTTTGGAGATCCTCGGACTTTTCTTCAAGCGCCACCATGAGGTATATATTTGTGCTTTCAAGTGAATTGTCTCATGGGGGCTTTCCTAAACCAACCCCTACACCCTGTCCCCATCCACTCCCACTCCGTCTCTGTGCTCACACGAAGGGTCCGCCATAGACATATTGGTGGAAGCCTTTTAGTTTAAATAGACCGAGGTGGCCTTCTGCAACAGGAGGGGCTGTTGATGACTTGTGGGAGGGGCTGTTGATGACTTGTGGGAGGGGCTGTTGATGACTTGTGGGAGGAGCTGTTGGTGACTTGTGGGAGGGGCTGTTGATGACTTGTGGGAGGGGCTGTTGATGACTTGTGGGAGGGGCTGTTGATGACTTGTGGGAGGAGCTGTTGGTGACTTGTGGGAGGAGCTGTTGATGACGCCGCACGTGCGAGCCACTGGCGGTGGATAAACAGGAAACAGCTGATAGCAGGAATTAGCGAGCAGCTAGTAGCAAGAGGGAAACACAAACCTGACAGACACTGTAAAGATGAGCAACTGGGGAGACAAGGAATTGCGCGCCCTCCTTGACCGTCAGGTGACGGGGACGGTGAAGGACGGGCCGACTTACGAGAGAATCACCGAAGGACTGAGCAGCCGCGGCTTCCCTCCCACGTCACTGTTTACGTTACACGCTGAGCTACATGTTTTGTTACTTGCTCACGCCCCCCATTGCCCCGAAAAAGGCACATTCTGTATAAACAAAAGTAGGTAGGCGGCATTTTGCTGCACTCCCTGATTTTGTTTTTATACTGCCAATGCTGAAAAAACACTGATTGGGCTTTCCTGCAAATTTGCACAACTCCTGTTTAAAAGGGCGACTGACTAAGGGCTGGTTTTCAACAACTTCATAGTGAGACCAGGTCAGTGTCCTTGTGTGTTTCTTATTGATGTGCTGGGACAGATTGTCAGTTTATGCCTGTTAAATTCATTGCGTCTTTTTTAAATACACTTATGTTCACGCAGGAAATGTACAGTTTACTACATGCACACAGTCTTTTTCAAAATAAACCTACGGCGTCAGTAAAACACCTCATATTTGCATGAATAAATCAGTGACAAAGCAGCGTTTATTTGTTGACTTCAGAATGAGAACCACTGGTGTATGGTGCAGAGAGGTGGAGGGTGATGCAATATCAGGTTTGGATACACAGACAATACTCTCTGCGTAGGATTTGTTGACAGTAAGAAGAATATCATTAGTCATCCTGTTGTGCCTGTTGTGTGGCAGGAGCAGCACAGTTAAAGGTGCGCTGATTTCACAGAAGATCAGTTTCACAAATCAACAAAACAGTTGTATCATGTATTCTGCAGCTCTAAAGGAGCTTTGCCACGTTTGATTAAAAAAGGCCTCAAACTTACAAAAGAAAGGCTTTTGTTTAATATTTCAGACTTCCTGTCTGACAAGGCGTCCTGCTGGTGTGACAAGGTTAAATATCTGAACTTGCAGTGCATCGTCACCGAGGTATTTCTGCTCATCTGACTCAGGATCTCCGCTCCTGTCTCTGTCGACCTCTCTCACCATCTCGTCAGACTGAGGCAGCTTTCAGAGTTATATAACTTTTAATTAGACAGCTACGCACTCGTCTGCATGGCCTGCCATTTGAAGATACCTGCTCCGCTACGAGAATGACGTGAAGCGCCATTTACGTCATTACTGTCTTCACTCAGCTCTCCTGCAGTGTAACGCCATTGTTTCCAGACTAAGTGGTCCCCAACTGACATATTTCTAATTAGCTCAGAACTTTATCGAACCATCAAATTTTTTTTACACATTTGTGTGTGGACTGTGGGAACCTTCACATCCTCTCACATCATAGCTCAGTTCAGTTAAAACACAAATGAGGCACTGCCAATATATTGATCACTGTGCAGGCAGGTTTTGTTCTCTTATTGATTGCTGACGATTGCAGCTCAGTGTGACATTGGGTTTCCAGATTAAAGTGCGAGGTCACTGGTTGGTGACGAGGTTTCTTGTTAGTTAATGGTGTTAGGACGTTGGAAGAGGAAGGTTATCGTTCTCTCTGCCTCACTGACTGCTCAGTATCAGTGTGATTTAGTCCTTATAGCCGTTTGCCTCTCACCTGCTGTTGAACTTCTCAGGGTGCTTTTCCCGCATCAGATGAAAGCGATGGGCGATGGAGGCGTCCTGCAGGAGAGAGCAGGAGAGACAACATTAGCCGCAGGACATCAGTAAAACCTACACATTATCACAGCTTGCTATAGGTCAAACACTAAGGCACAATGATGATACACTTTAGTGTTTGTCTCAAAGCCAAAGCAGAATCCACCTGACTTAAATGTTGTCATT
The DNA here is from genome assembly GCA_026686955.1 of Epinephelus cyanopodus. Taxonomy (NCBI): domain Eukaryota; kingdom Metazoa; phylum Chordata; class Actinopteri; order Perciformes; family Serranidae; genus Epinephelus; species Epinephelus cyanopodus. The sequence continues at coordinate 39,346,005 of CM048927.1, read as the reverse complement.
TGCCCATGTTGGAGACAGTTCTGCTCAGTGCTACAGTCCTGTTGTAAACGACGTCCACCCCTCTAGTGTTTTAGTTTTGGTCGACATCCCGACATGATATTATACTCACCACCGTCAGTGTTAAGACAGTGAGCAACATAAAGCAACAGAAAGCCTCAGAAGCCTAATCTTAGCTCAGCTATGAAAAGCAGATATTTGGGAAGTGTAATAAAGGAAATCATCAAAGGTCAGTGACCTGTTATTCCTTTGTGACTGTCCCTTTCATCAAAGAGTAACTTCTCTGTTCTGTCTACAGACTTGGACTTTAGTACGTCCCAGAGCTGAAAAGATTCAATGAGCAACTCATTAGTTAAGTGACATAAAATGCAATAAACTCTCATAATCAATATATTATTAACTAACAAAAATACTAAACATCCTGTAGTTCCAGTTTCTCCAGTGTGATGACTGGCTGCTTTACTTTGTCGCATGTGACAGTAAACTTTGTATTAATGACTGTATTTATCAGTAGTACATAATAACATAATAATAAATGTATGTGTGGCACTGGACTTTTCCTCCTGGGCACATGTGTCCATAATCTCAAACTGACGCTGGTGTCAAAGTAAAAACAGGTATTTCTACCAAAACTACCTCAATACGCTCCGGCCCTGTTTACACCTGGTGTTAACGTCACGTTGGGCGAGTGCATCGTTGCAGCAGTGCAAGAAAAAGAAGTGGAGAAAGAGGTAGGACATTGAAAGAAGAAGGATCAGTACATAAAGCAGTACATCGTTGGCACGTGAATGAGTGCGTATTCCACCTATTCCAGACCTCTGAGGGTGTTCTGAGCAATCAGATCTTGTGCTGCATCCATTCACATTCACATCAGAGATCAGAACGTCACACCCGAGCTGACCACATGCTAAAAACACAGTGTATTACTACAGCTTTGAGAACTATTTATGTGCAAAGCAGCCATCTTGGTTGTTGAGGTCGACTGTTGGTGAGGTTAGTCAGAAAGCCAACCGTAGGGGGCGCTGCAGTTGAAATATCCAAATGGGATCTCAGAAATTCTGCCTTACCAGTGGAAATGAAATGCATCATCAAGACGACAAGACAAGGATGCAGAGTGTTCATTCACACCTTCACTTAGAACTGTCCCCTTGATCCAATCACCCAAGACACGTTAATGCCGTCTAAAGTTGGAAGACGGTATTAACTACTAACCTAACTAGAGTAGCGTCCTGACACAAAGCAGCGTTGACAGAAAGGTCATAAGTTGATTGGAGCAGGGCCCAGGCTGAACTCTGCCCTCCTCTCCTCATGTGTTTGACCCCTGACCTCTGGGGCAGAGGTCAACGCAACCCTGATCAGTCACAAGAGCAGCCTCAGTGTGACCTCACTTACAGACAAACACAAACACCACCGAGGGATCACGCTGTCACAACACGTTATCGATGCTCCATGCAGACGGCTTTATTGTGATTATAGTGTTTAATTCATTAAAGAAATGCTTGGCAAACGCAAGAGACTCAAATAATGTTAAATTACAGAGTGTTCATCCTTTCAGACGTGCTCATCGTGACTTAGATGTTTTTACAAGTCTGAAATGTATGTTATATTAACATAAAGGCTACAGCAACACAAACATATGAACATCCTTCAGAACGCTTTGCAGCACATACACACAACATACAGCAGTGTTCTGGACACTTGAGCTTTCAGTGGATGTGATCAATTAAACAGAGCAGCCTTAAACTGACTATAAGCTGAGTTTGAGCAGAGCTGCTTCTTCTCTGCTCGGGCCTGAGGATGTGATCTGTCTCCTGCAGATAAACAGACACTGCACATATATGAAATAAGCTCAAGATGCATGGGCTCAGAGACTCTGTCGACCATACGTCAGAGGAAGCGATACAGCCAACACAGACATATATGTGATGGAGATGGTGCTCGGCAGCAGAGCGTGGTGGATGGAAAGTGTCACTGCGATGGTGGAGTCAGTAATGATGTTAACATATGAAGGCAGAGTGTAGGACGGCTGATGTATAATAACATCATCTGCCTCTGCTGGAAGCGCTTAACAGAGACAAGACGCATGACACAACCCGACACAGTGTATTGTCTTGTTTTGTACGTGGAGCCACGTCGAAGAAGATTTTCTGTTACGACAGACAATAAAGTTTCCTGAATCTGAATCTGAATCTGAATACTGCCACCAGCTGAAGACCTTAAATATATGAGGACAAGATTATGAAATACCCAGAAACATGCATTACCAGAATAAAAAAGGAGGTCCAACGTGATACCAGCAAGGTGTACCTAATAAAGTGGCTTGAGTCTTGCTTTACAAACCTCATCCTGACACAGTAATCAAATATGCAGTTGTCATATGCAGCAGTAACAAATTTCCTTTAAATTCAAATAAGTGGTTTCTACATTAATCTAATTGAGTCTCAATCAAGTCATCTGATACATAACGCTTCATTTTTCATGCATCTTGTGGAGCCGTGTTCATTATACTATTTTTGTATGTTAGTTGATACAGTGTTCTGCACAGCTCACAGATGATCAGTGGCTCATCCACTCAGGGTGTAATTTTCTTCTCATTCAGCAGCAACACTTAGATAAGTGCAAAGGGAAACTGTGACTGTGCATCTGTAATTTTAGAGAAATTGGAGGCTTTATAATTCAGGAGATAAACAAGTAAAAGGCTGAAGTTCAAACTGCACTTCTCACAGCCACAGTGACACAAAGGCTCTCTCAGACACGTTTTAAAGTAGGTAAAAATACCCTGCTATGATTCTTTTGACACGGTTTTTCCCACATAAAGAGTAAAAATAAATCTCTCTCCATGGATGTACAAAGAGAACTGGACACAGAGGTGGAGGCAGGGCTCCGCTCATTCCTGTAAAAGTCGCTCAGAGGACGAAAGAGGACGAAAAAGTAGCCGGACGATCCGCACTGCCTCTTCACTGTGTGGCCCACAGAGCACAGACCTCCACCAGCTGGGCGGCTACTTCCTGTTAAGCGCCCGCTAACTGTTATCAGACTGAATTAATCAACGCCTGATAGTGACATGAATCATTTTGCGGGGGCTGTGATGCTCAAAAAAATGTATCCACTGATACACTTATCTCTTTACATGATTTTAGACTTAAGACACAGGAAGTGGTAAATCTCTAGATAAATAATAATGTCTCTTATGTCATGTAAGTCTTTTTTGGCCAGAGGGCTGCTCATGACAGTAAAATTAAACTGTTTGGCCACTACAAATATTGACGTTAAAGCCCAGCACACTTCCTGGGGGCCTGGAAGAAGCCAAATAAAGTTCGACTTCCTGTGTATATATTTACCCAGATCTTCTGCGTCATAGCTGTTAGTATCTTAGTGTGTTTTCAGATCCAACATCATCCTCACTGTGACCTCGTCACATGCCCACGTTTGGTCATAGACTGTCCACGTCCACATATGACGTCCAAGGTACCCTGGGTGTGTTGGTTGTTGACGCTCTGGGACGCCGTGTCAACTTCAGCCTGTTACATGCATTGTCTGTTTTCAAAATACACTTCTGTTTTCACAGGAAATGTACAGTTTGCATACAGTCTCTTTCAAAATAAAAGTACTATGTCAGTGCAACACCGCCAACTGATGTTTTTTTCCTTCAATAACACACACGTGGTTGGGTTTAGGAAAACAGAACAGGGTTTGGCTTTACAGTCTTACAGGAAGTGAACACCGGCCTCTCAGGTGAAAGTCGGTGTTCGTTGAACCCATCCACCAAGCCCCTCCCACCCACCCTTCTTGGACTTACGCCGCCTTAACTTTCGTTGTTGTCCTGCCACGTTTCCCCCTGACGCCGCTGGGCACCGTTAAACAATAACGGCGCCCAGCCATGTATCATGCTTGGTGATAGGACAGCTCAAAATTCCAAGATGGAGACAGCCAAAATAATACCTAGATACTGGATGCCTACATGACTCTTTTTCGGTGCCAAAAAAATTTCTAGCTTCCAGATTTACTTCCGCAGTTTGTGGCCCACTGAATATGCTCAGCAGTATTTGGCTCAGCCTGTGAGTTCCTGCTCAGCTCATATGCTGTATATTGTGATGACATCACGGATTTTTACATTTTTCTCAGCTCGAGTAAAACTTTACAAATTTTAATTCTCCATGGATCAAACATTTATAATAGAAAGAGCCATAACTGACCTTGTTTACAGTTCAAGGAATCCTGTCAAGACACTTATGGATGTTTCTTTGGTGGCCCACAGGGAAAATGTTTTTTGCACTGCATGCTACTTTTTTGTTGCAATACTGCAAGTGGCCACTGAGAAAAACTTGGCTGCAAAGCTGAGCAGCGCTCCGAGAGGCCTGGTGGGACGCTTCACAATGGAAGTCAACAAACTAATGGGTGATGTCAGAGTAGCTACGTCTGTTGTTTTAATCTGTCCAAGGATGTACCTACTCTATCTTCCCCTGCATCTGTTTAGATCTCACATTCAGTTCCTAACTCAGTAAAATCTCTTCATTTTCTGACGTCTCTCACACCTGAACCAGGAATTTAAGTATTCACCAGTCCTCTCCTGTTTACTGCACTGTAGTTATATCAATACAGAACACTTTCATACAGAATGTCACTGGCAACATGAGCCATACAGCTGGAGATATGAGTCCTCTGCTCATACTCAAACTGTTACTAATATTTCATATGATGTGGAGCGTGAAAGTTGCACACAGCCTAAAAATAAATATCAATAAATATCCCTGACACAATGTGACATCTTTAAACTCCACACAGTACGCTTATGTTACCAACCTGGCTCGTCATTAGGTGTTAAGCTGCCAACAGGATGTAACGGGCAAACGAGCACGCTGCTGTTTAAGAGGCAACAAGTGTTTCCACTTCCTGTAGGTGTATGGAAACCACGCTTTATTTCATCTCGTGGTAAAAGAAGAGCATCTCAGTCAGATCGCTGTAAAGTCTTGCTTTGTGTAAGTCTGACAGGCCAAAGCATGTGTGATGGCAGCCTGGCACCCTGCCTGCCTGTGCAGGTGTTTCAACGCTCTGCAACAAGGAGAACGGAAGGTTGTGACAAGACAGCTGGACAGGTGCAATTATATGCATCCTCACTTGTCACCGTCAAAACCATCCACCGGTGCTGCAACGCACCTCCTCAACCAGACACACGACGATGTGCTGAGACCTCACGGCATCAGCAAATATGAGATCCCAAAATAGAGCTGCATCTGCTGCTTTAACTGGCGGAGAATTTGATACTGGACCCAGGGGAGGGAGGAGACATCACAGGTGAACATGAGACTCTCTTTGCCCACAGAGCTCAAACTAAAACGCTGATTCTCATGGCAAGGTTACTCATCACAACAACAAGCGCGCATGAGAGAAGAAAAGGTTGTTTATGATTCGCCCGCAGAGCCTTTGTCACGTTATGTTTTCACTGATTTTGGTTGAATGTGAGCAGCGAGTCCAGCACAGCGTGTGGATCAGGGCCAGACAATGACACAAAACATGACGGGCTGTTTCATGTCACTGAAGCTGCTCTCGCTCCCCCGCTGCAGGGAAATCACTGACCAGTCCCACTTTTATGCATTCGGCCCCCTCTGAAAAAAAAAAATCTGGCTGTAACAATATGTGACATTTGCCGTCGCCTATAGTCGCCTGTGTGATGAAGGTTGTTTTGATCTTGCCGTTTGAAGTTTTGCACATGGTGCGTGGGGGCAAGAGGAGGTGCTGTTGGGTGGTGATGTGAAAAGTAGGGATGGAAACGGGAGAGACAAACAACAACCAGGAAAAACAACAAAAACAGTGGCTGGAAAATGTCACCTCAGTGGGACCTGCAGCAGAGAAATAGGTTGTCGGTTCACCCCTCTTGTGTTTCACTGGCCTCTGGTTAGTTTAATGTCAAAGACAAATGTCATAGTCGGCCCCAAATCTCTCACATCCCATGATGCTGTTCACCGGGAGGCTCAGGTTTGACGAGCGAGCTAAACAAACACTGCTGATGATTAAACACACTGAGGTCGTAATTTTTATACCAATATTTTTCATTTTAGAGAAGATTCATAAAATACAGTTCAGCGTGATAAAAATACTAACATGGTCTTATTCATATTATGAGATACTAAATCAAACCTTTAACTTCGCAATTCATAAATGTCACTTATGTTAAAACTTATTTATACACAAAGGTATTTCCTTAACTTATATTTTATTATTTATTTTATTTCACTTTATTATATGTTTTTATTTATTTAATGTACTACTAAGTGTTGTACATTGTTTTTTTTTAAATCATTGTGTATCTTTTATTATTTTTGTAAAGCACTTTGTAAATTTGCTTTAAAGAGCACTATCAAAATAAATTATATTTATTTATATTATATATATTTCCACGTCCACATATGGCGTCCAAGGTACCCTGGGTGTGTTGGTTGTTGACGTTCTGGGACGCCGTGTCAACTTCAGCCTGTTACATGCATTGTCTGTTTTCAAAATACACTTCTGTTTTCACAGGAAATGTACAGTTTCTTTCAAAATAGAAGCACTACGTCGGTACAACACCACCAACTGATGTTTTTTCCTTCAACAACAAAACTCGCGTGGTTGGGTTTAGGACAAAAGAACAGGGTTTGGCTTTACAATCTTACAGGAAGTGAACACCGGCCTCCTGGGTGAAAGTCGGGGGTTGTGGCTGATCATGGTTTGGCTTAAAATAAGTACAGATGTTACTAATGTAACATGACGTATCTCGTGATTGTTTCTTTGGCACATCCACCTCCTCATCCTCCCACCTTAAGTGGACTTTGTCACTCTTTATACTACGTCGCCTGACTTCCCCTTTTGTGCACTCCTCCTCCACGATGAATGAAGAACCCAAAAATGGAGAAAATTCATGAAGTCGTAGGATTCTTCATTCACTGTGGAGGTATGTCAAAAAAATAAACTTTTCTTCATGACTTCAGTGTAACACAGGGCGAGTAACTGACACACCAACAGTCATTTGCGGCTGAAGTCTTCCTTTAAGGTTTAAAGTCAAGTTTTGAAGGGCTTCACAGACTCTCTAGGTGTGTGTCCACGTGTTTGACCATGTGTGTGTGTTTTCGAGTGCCGTTCCTCCCGTCTTTAAGACCAGCCAGGTGTCACTCAGCACGGTCATTCATTACCGTGGTAACCTGGCCTGAACCTGGCAGGCGCTTACTTCCTGTCACTGATACTTCCCCTGACCTTCAGCCTGTGCCAGCGCTACTCCATCTCTCTCTCTCTCACACACACACACACACACACACACACACACACACAAACACATCATTTCATATGCACACTTTATGTTCCTTGTGGCCTTGCTGGTTTCCTGAACAAACAGAAACACACTCCGTTCAGGTCTGTGTTCAATTTAACAGGGCCTTTGTCTCAGCACTCCGACCATCCCATAATAAGATACATACTGGCAGCAGTGTTACTGTAACCAGCTGTGACACTGTAACCGTGTTTTACGTTATAAAAACCAGGGAGAATTCAGATGTGACTCTCGACACATGAAACGTCCTGGTGGCGCAGAGCCAAACACCCAACAACTACTGCACAGATCTGAGTTCAGCTCCTCTCAGCAGTGCATCCGGTTTGGCTGAGCGCTCGATAGAAGACATGCAGCCCCCCTCACGTTAATCTGATGGTAACTTAACATGCTGGTCTGGAGACGTGGCAGAGCGTGTAACATTTCCATGTGCTTTCAACACGGCACAAGAACCTGTTTTGAGTTGTTAAGAAGATTTTCTCATATAATCCAGTCCATAAAAACTATTTTTGCCCTCACTGGAAGAGACACTCATGTATCTGTGACGGGCCGCCATGATTTAAACATCTGCCGCCACATATTCCTTTTTCAGTTTTGAAACTGGACCGTTCATTAGGAGCGCTGCTGGAATATATATATACTGTTCAGTTATTTATTGCACCACACTCTCAGAGCGCAGAGTGACTCTGGGCGCAGACGGAGCAGCAACAAGGGGCCATAACAGTAAAACTTAACTGTTCATTGTGCTGGGTCTAAAGGTTTGCTTGCTCCTTCCATCCATCGATCTGATCAATCATCCAACCCACGACTCAAAACCCAAAATGTAGCTGAGGAAAAAGAGAACTCATAAAGAGTTCTGCCATGCTGCATTCACTGACCTGCACAAACCTCCGAAATTAGAGATGAGACACAGAATGATACACGAGGGCAAGACAACGGCAGCAACAAAAGGCAAGTTTGCTTGTTCTCTGTCAGACTTTATGAAACAGGCAGCAGTAGATTCACTGTGAGAAGCAGGTCGAGCATCACTCACTAACAACGGTCATTAATTCAGTCACCTATGTCTGTGTAACAAGCAGCCATCACTTCAACAGACAGATGATAAAGTATCCCATGTATGCAAAGTGCTTAAGACTCCACCTCTGACAGGGAAACAGGTGAGCGATGCCAGCATGCAGGCCAGTGAAAATGTTTCGGTGGTTATCTTACTTATTTAGTCTCTCAAACCTGACTAATTTTGGTCAGTGTTTGAGCACTGCTTGGACAGAGATGGATCGCACTGGCAAAGTGACTAAAGTGAGCGCGTCCACGTTGGTCATTACTGCCGATGGGAATCAATTAAATACCTGTAGGTACTGCAGAGTCATTTGTGCCGAGAGGGATTTGTTTTTTTTTTCTGTCAAGTGATTTGAAATTGGAGCGAAATCAACTTCGGCAATCAAGATGACATTTTTTCCCCTGATGTTAGCATGTAGCTACATGTAGCAGTGTATTTACAGCTGGGGAGTGACTGTTACAGAAAATTTCTAGGAGCTTCTAACCCAAAAATATTTACAACCAGACATGTTCCAGCAGGAATATGATCCGAAATCAGGGAGAAATTCACAACATCAGCAACCAAGATCATGTTTCCCTGATGTTAGCATGTAGCTACAAGTAGCAGTGACAAGTTGCACTTCAGCCACGTTTGATATATATACATCTAATATGTTAGAAAATAAGGAAAAGTGTAATGTGTCCTTCAGTCTCATTTTTAAGATGACATGAATAAGAGGCTCACAAACTCTGGCTGGACAAACTCTAGCTGAAGGAAGGACTGTGTGACACGACTGAAAGCTCCAGAACATCTACTAAATGGACTTTGTGGTGAGATTGTTTTTCACAGAACAATTAGCTGCCTGTATTCCCATCTGGTTTCAAGAGGGCTGCGATGAACTGCATTAGCCTCTTCATGTTAATCGTTCTGGTGCAGCTTCTGCCAATCAGGTGAAAGCAGCCGCTCGCGACTTATAAGTCCATCAGAGGAGGCACAAGCTCGTCTACACCCTCCTGGCTAATGGCACAGCGAGGGATTGCGGCACACATTAGGAATTGGCCATTAACACTGGGAATCATCTTGCAGGTCAAACACACACACACACACACACACGCGCATACATCCACATTTACACCTGCGCAGCCATCCACAGAAACTCCTGCGCAGAGACACGCGCTGCAGAGGGATCAGCTTCCTCTCTGCAACATGAGGTGGCATCTTTAATGGCTGCTGACATGGTGTGATTTCCTTCTCTCAGATTCCTCTCACGAGATTCTTTCCAGGCTGCAGGTCAAGTGAAAGCACTTTAGGAACTGACACCAGCCTGCATGCGCACACAGACGCTCAAATGCACGGCTGTTATTTGCGCAGTGTTTATTAATTTACAGAGAGCATGTTTGGGCTGAAAGCTTTAAAACTACACATACAGTCAGTGTCTGCTCATAGTCAGCGGGCGTGGTGAGGGCGGAGATGGCGAGGGGAACAGTCCCTTCTACCAGCCTGTGAATGCTTGGAAAGAGCAGTTTTACACTGACATAAGAGACATTTACTATAGATGTGATTAATTAAATGTATCATAACAGCCAGTAACGCTATGATGTAACAGACCAGCATGTTTTAGTGAAATCCAGGTACGTTTCAAAACAGTAAAGCAGCGCTAACGTTACGTTTTGACGATGTGCTATAACTTTATCACGCAGGGATTTGCAACCTTGACAAGCACAGATCTTTAGAGGCTCACAACCTTTTAAACCAGTCTCTAAACTATCTTAACACTGTCCTTTAGTTTAAGGGGATACGCCGTCACCAAATCCACCAAACTCCACTTAAATAAACAGTTATTTTAGGGTGTGTAGAGCCATCACTTTATCACATCTAACTGGGTGAATTAAGGATTTATTTAAACCTAATCAGAGCTGGTGATTGTTGTAACAGTAGAAAGATGAGCCAAGACCATTTCTGTGATTTTGTTTTTTGTTTCTGTCAACTTTAAATTACGTGTTTTTGACGACAATAAAATTACTGTTCATTTAAATGGAGTCTGCTCCTTAAACCCCGTCTCCACCAGCACTTTCAGTCCAGCACCTTTGGAACCAGCAGTGAGCCTTCAGACATGGTACCTAGACCCTCGGTGTGTTCAGACAGTCTCTTAAATGTGGGCGGGGTTGTTGTCACTCACTACTCCGTCACTCACTATTTCCTCATCACACACATAAGTCCACAGAACCTGGTTTATCGTCCACAGAACGAGGCTGCACGCCCACATTTTCAGAACAAAATAGAACAGGCTGCAGTGAGAGTCTCTCTCCATGGGATATTTAAAAATAGCAGCTTTGTGCATTTAGTCCTTCTCAGGCAAGCTCAGGGGTTTAGTGTTGCTGTAGCCCACAGGAAGTGAGGATTAGAATATATGACCTTCACATAATCCGCTCCAAATTAATCTATATTTTTAAAGTCATTACTAAAAGTGTGTGTCATATAAAAACTAAAGTGATGCTCAAAGTTGTCACAGTGAAATTTAAGGTGTGCTGATGGATTCACGTCATCAACTCATGCATTGAGTAACATTACAAGTTAACGTTCCACCTTAAAAGTTGTGAATGAAGTTATTTTTTTCTCTTTCATTTTATAGTTGTAGTTTACTGATGTATGAACAGAGGTTACATAAAACCAGAGTGACCGTCCTCTAACTTTCCTCGGCATCATTGGTAAATTGGAAATACAGCCAAAGCTGGATGGAGCAGTGACGCAGCTATTACCATCGAGTAACAACCCTACACACCTTTAAGAGTGCTGTATGTGGTGGAATCAAAAACAGATCTAGGGTGCAAGTGTCTGTGCGCACGGGTTGTAAGGGTGCTATACTCAAAGTGTGGAAACGTGGCTGAGTGATACAGACATATTGTAACAGCCTATTTTCACCCCCGGTAACTGGATCTGTTCCTATCCTGGAACTGGTGGAGCTATAAAATGCAACCGTATAGAGTTATATGGAGCCACATAAAGCTGAAGAAGGAGGCAGAGGCTTCACACATATTCTTATTGCTATCCTGTTGCCAGCCCCCACAGTGAGCCCACAGAGAGCCCACAGTGAGCCCACAGTGAGCCCGCTGCTCAGAGCACCATCAGACAGCCAGTTGCTGCTGCCAGTGGTGAAACCTAATAAATCCTTCTCCTCAACAAAATGATCCATATAACTTTAAGCTATTTTCTAAATAAAATAGCACTTGCAAATTTATTTTTGCCCTTGAGGATCAATAAAGTCCAAAACATGAGAACAGACTGAAACACAATCACATGATGCACCTTCTGATTTACAGCTCTGAGTGCCTTGACTGAGCCGACCACATGCTCCACACCATGTCATCCACAATTAAGTCAGTGAGATAAAGGACAGATGACTGTGCAAGCTTTTGGATTCGGCCTTGCCAGCCTCCCGTCTCCATGGCAACCAAACCCTGAGCAGCGAGGGCTGTGATGGGATGGCAGGAAACGCAAACCCTGTATGGTTAGTAAACCAGATTTGAGGGTTACTAATGGCTACCTCACTGGTGTGAGTCAGAGGTTGGTTTGCTCAGGTGTCGTGCGCTCCCAGATACTCAGCCATCTGTCACCGCGGCTCTCGGAGGCACGGCGATCTGTCGCTTTGTTTAATGGCCGTGAAACATTGGAGTGTTGTCAGAACCCGAGGAAAACAGACGCAGTGTCACACAGACAGCCTGTACATCACAGGATATGTTTATTCTATATTTTATTTATTGTCAAAAAACCCATGAAAGGACAAAAGCTAACGATGTGTTAGCCTCTAGATACTTTACACCCTCCCCACCCTGTGAGGAGCTCTCACCCCTGAGTCTGTTTATCTCTGCTGAAGATACAGATCTTTAAAAACGGCTTCATTTCTGTTAAGACTAAAATATTGTGGATGATTTTCAGCTGCAGATGAAGTTGCATTTTGAGTGTTTAATGACTTTTTACAACAACAGGAAGGAGTTTGTGAGACTGAGTCAAAACAAACCACAGTACAGGGGTGGGACAATTCTCTTGCCTTAACCTTACCCCTCGGTTTCAAGTGCACTCGCCAGATAGATTCCCCTCAACGACGAAGGAGTAGTGTTGAGGGGAACTTTACCTACGAATTGGGACACCACTTCATGCAAATTAGCATAACAGACGTGTTCACCTACGTCACGCGTATCAACGATGTGGGCTTCTTGCACGGAGAACTCATAGATATTCATGTCACATGGCTACATCATGAATTACTTACACTGCCACCTTCCTGTAGAACTTGCTTAGCTGGATAGTTTTGCAATGCATCCTGGGAAATTCAATCTTCCTCAGTTGAGATGGGTTTGTAAGTGTGCGTCGCACAGCCCTTCAAATTAAGTGGGGATTTTGAGAGCTGAAAATCACTTCCCTAAAGTTTGGGACACCCTGGCCCTTCACGGGAGTGCGCAAAAACAAGGACTAGGGCCAATTTTGAGGGGAAGTGTGAGTACTGGGACAGACCCCAAGTCTCAAGTGTTTGCACTCAAGTCCCAAGTCAAGACAGGCAAGTCCCAACTCCTAATCTTTAAGTAAAATAATAAATGTACATAAATCAGGAACCCTTTTAAAGATTTGTACTCAATTGTTAAAAACAACATTTTTAGAAGTTGTTGTGTCTCCGTCTGTAATTTCTGACCCACAAGTCGGACATACTGCAGTTTGTTTTGGTAGTTTTTGTAAACAAACTAAATTATCGGTCCCAAAACATTGACAAAAAACACACCCAGGGTACTTTGCATATCTCGACGTGCAAAGTCCATGACCAAATGTTGATACGTGACAAGTTTTGAGTGTGTTGTTTTTTACCTTTCCTGGCTAAAAGTTTCAAGCCTGTTTCACATCTAACCACACTCAGCTGTGATGTCACGGTGTCCGGAGTACACCTGTGCATCTCTGCAGCGAGGGGAGGAGGTAGAAAACAACATTTTCAGGGGGGTTAACTCAACCTCTAAGAAATGCATCATATTATATGATAATGATGATATATTTGTGCTCAAAACAAGCATTACATAAGTGAAAAGTACAAAGTGGAAAACAAGGCGAGGTATAAATGAGAGCGTCCATATGGCAGTGACATGTAGATTAGTGTGTCATTGGCTTGCTCTGGATGTTATGCTTATGTGTTGTGTGACTCATACAGACATCAGTGGGGGTGCAGTTATATAACGTCACTGTGGTTCATCCTCTTCTTGCCAAAACCCCCTTTTACCTCTACCTGCGCACATATGTCCTCTTCACACTTATGTCACCTCGGGTTATTTATAGTCATGTGCACTGTACTGTATATCTAATGAGTCTGACTGCTATTTTTATTCATCAGCTTAATGATGCCTGAATGTTGAAGAAAAGACCCATCAGATGGCACCTACTTAATGATATGATGATGACTCAGCTCAAAGTTTGGCAAAACACCAGTGTTAACAGTCTGGTTTCCATCGCTACACTCAGATATACACTGTGCCTCTAATTACAAGTTATGATGGTGTTTATCTGCTGTGCTGGTACATGACTGAAGGTTTCCTCTGATTGACCGGCGCTCAGAGGGAACAGCGCAGGGTGCAGGCTATTTATAGGACGCCTAATGACAGTGGAACTAATATGAATATTATATACGGTATTTATCATTAACAGATCATGAGACAATGAGCCCCCTTTGGCTTGGACGCATAATAATCCACACATAGTATGTGTAACTGTACACTCATAGAAATAAGGTTCTTCCTACCCAGAACCATCTGCTTCTGAGTAACTTCTTTTTTTTTTAAGATTTTTTTGGGCATTTTGCCTTTAATGGACAGGACAGGTAAGCATGAAAGGGGGAGAGAGATGGGATGACATGCAGCAAAGGGCCAAAGGCTGGATTCGAACCCGGGCCGCCGCAGCAACTGACCTGCACACGGGGCGCCCCCTCCACCCACCAAGCCACCGACGCCCCAGAATAACTTCTTTTTAAAAGAAAGGGTTCTTCAGTGGTTCTTTGTAAAACTAATGGTTCAAGTGGGAAAACATCCAAAGAAGCCCTTTGAAAGAAAAAGCTCTTCAAGAATTCTTCAAATAGTATTTATAAACGTTCCAAAATTCCCCGTTAATCCATTTATTGGAACTCTTTTCTGCCATAGTTTCCCAGTACGTTACATTTTGCATTCAGTTCGACTTTGGAACAGAGATTTGGTTCCCAAACCTAATGCACCTTTTAAATAGTAAAGGCTGTTGCAGCAGTGACTTCTCCATCCTCTATAAACATCCATGTGAACCACTTGAGTTAAGGGTACACTGGACCAAATCAGCCCCAGAGCTTTAGGAACCTCACGAAGCCCAAGCCTAGTGGACGTGGCTCCCCTGGCCCCGGACTAACCTGTTAAACTAAAACCACGATCAGTGGGAGAGAGATCTGTGGGTAATGTGGTCAATTACTGTTTTTATTAGCTTCCCTGGGTAGGTTCTAGAAGAAACCCTTGGAATATAGAAGTATAGAAGTAGAAGTCCTTGGATGGATTCTACATGCAACCCCTGAATTAATAATAAGTTTTTGGTAGAACCCCTTGGATGGGTGCTGGAAGAAATCCTTGGAATATAAAATTGTTGTGGGTGCAACCTTTCACAGACAGTTCTCGGTATAACCCTTTATGTTGGGTTCTAGGTAGAAGCCTCTGAAAGGGTTCAAGGTAGAACCTTTATAAAAGGAAGCAAAGAGGGTTCTCCTATGGGGGACAAGCCAAAGAACCCTACATGGTTCTACGTATCACCTGTATTTCTAAGCCTGTATCCTCATGTTGATTCAGAACAGGAGCGGTGAAGTCTGGTAACTGTGAGAATCCTTCCATCTCACCATGACACGTCCACTGTTCGACTACACTGGAGCTCAATCAGCAGAGCAGCTCTGCGATGACTTCATCAAGGCCTTGTTTGTCACCTCTGTATCAACGTCCCTGAGCCTTTATGCCAGTATCTCCATCAGGACAAGGTAAAAAGGTTGCTAAGCAACTGGGACCTGGCAGCATGTTTCTTTCCTCCAATTAAAAGAGGAAACCTGCCCGAGAGGGAGCAGAAACTCACAGATGAATCTACTAATTGCTTGTGTCCACAAGGACCAGGTAATCTTTCTCACTGTGTTGTTATTGTTACAACTGTGGTACGTCTCAGTCAGACAATCTGACGCCAGGATACTGCAATATCGTCTATTTTATCTACCATATAGTGTTAAATAACTTCTGCTTTTACATATACATAGGCTACTGGATCTCATTAACATTCAAATGTATTATTGAGATTGATCGTTTGATGAACTTCGTGTCTTTAGATATTCCCTCTGTATCTGTCAGACAGTGAAGATCAAAGTTTGTCTGTACCACAGCATGTAGAGGTTTTTGATGGTTTTATTTTTGTGTGATACCAACTTTAATTTCAGATGTTGAAGGTTCTGATGACAACATTCAGAGCACTAATACGGCAGCGACCATCAAGCAGCTTGCTGTGTAAAGACAGTGGAGTAATGGCATTCTGGGCAGAGAATTAAAGGTCCAGTGTTACCAGCCTCAATCTAGGGACGACTAGTGAGGGTAGGCTCAAGGATCTCAGGTCACGACTTGGACCACAGGTAGTCAGAAGCTCAGCTATATAACTGGGGGCTAAACGATGTTGAGCCTTAAAAGAATCTTATAATCAATTCTGAAGTTAACTGGCAGTCAATGGAGGGAGGCGAGGATTAAATGGATATGTGACCTTCGGTTTGTCCCAGTTAAAATATGAGCTGCAGCATTCTGCACTGGCTGAAGCCAAGCTGATGGAGATTTACTGAGGCATATAAAGAGTGTGTTACCTTAGTCGAGGTGCGAGAATACAAAAGCATGAATAACCCTGTCTAGGTCAGGAAAAAACACAGCTGATTTAATTTTGATAATATTTCTTAGGCAGAAGGAAGTAGCAGGATTGTGATGCCTAAATTTCTTGCCGTAAATTTTATATTAGTTTCCAGAGGACCCGTAAACAGTTGTAATTTCCTTGATAGCTGTTCAGGTCCAAAATTATTACTTCTGTCTGAGTTTCACTGCAGAAAATCATCCATTTCTTCATAGCAGTGAAGCTCCATTAAAGTGCTCAGACAGTTAACAGACATTATCAGACAACTAACATTATCTGGCTTAATAAAGGACAGATAGATTTGGGTGTCACCAGCGTAACAGTTGGTAGGATACCCCATTAAAATGACTGATAATGTGTCCAAATGGAAGCATGTAAAGTGAAAACTAAATAGGACCAAGAAAAGATCCCTGTGGCGTCCCACACATCAGTGGAGCTGAGGACGAAACAAAATTAACAAAGGAAACAGAAAATTCTCTCTCTGAGATACGATTCAAACCTCGAGCAGTTTCAGATAAACCTACACACTGATTATAATGCCTTATAATTGGATGATAATTGGATATGCGATTCTTTTTCAAGCTCTTCAGGAGGCATATTTTGCAAATGAATGCAAACCATAGTGTAGATTTTTTTTCTTTTGAAAACTTTTGCCAAGTACTATCAACCATATTCAGGCCACACAGGAAGTAGTTTATGTTATACATTCAGTTTCCTTACCACTCCGATAGAGAAGTAGTTGTTGACGATGCTGTAGGGGACGGGGTCTCCCTTCTCTTCCTTGTCATCGGGGACAATGTCGATGTTCCAGCGGTCCAGCACCACCTCTATGCTGTGCTCGATGTCTCGAAGGAACTTCAGCAAGCTGCCGCCCTCGTAACCTGCCGACAACAGCCACAGAGGAAGAAGCCATGAATAAAGATACGACCAAAAGGGGAATCAGATGATTCCAGCTTATGTAATAATTATCATCATCCTACATCTGTTTTATCATGTTTTTCTAAAGTTCTTGAAAATATTCCAGAATGAAAAAGCACATGAATGAGAGCAACATACTGTACAGCCATCAATATGGTTTTTCAGAAATGGCTCTTTTGCAGCTTGTTAATGAAATCACTACAGCCTTAGACAACGAGAAAATTACTCTTGGCATATTCTTAGATTTGTCTGAGATTTGTCTGATTATTTGACAGACAGAGAACAGCATGGCTCTATTAATAGGTATGATTCAAACAGAGCTAAGCTACTTTTGTGGAGTAACTCTGGGCTCCATTCTCGGACCACTTTTGTTCTTGATTTACATAACTGAATTATATACCCCGGGTCTGCAAAAATATAGTGCCTTTGTTTGCTGATGATACATGTCTGGTATCTTCACATGAAACATTTTAGCACACTAGAGCTATTATCTATTTCCAAATGGTTTCAGATGAACAAACTCTCTCTCAATATAGAAAAATTGAACTTCATGATATTTTTAAACAAAAATAAAAAATATAACAAAGAAAAAGCCAAAATGTTCATAGATAACATTGAAATCACTCAGATTCTACACATTAAATATCTGGGGGCCGTAGTAGATGAAAAACTAACTTGGAAATACCATATTGAACTTGTTAAAGGATTATAAAGGAAACTGGTATCTTAAATAGAGTTCATTCACTGGTCCATCATTGCTGTATTCTAACTTTTTACTACAAGATTAATTTCCTTTTTACCCTTTCATTATGTATTGTAGTACTGCTTGGGTCGCCACATGTCCCACTCATCTCAATAAGATCTTTCTAATTCAACGTGGCCTAAGTCTTCCTCAGACATTCGCTTTTATATTCCGAAAGACTAAGGACCTTTATCTTTAATATAGTCAGACTTCTCTCAACATTCATTGAAATACAGAGGAGCATGTCTTTGAAACAACCTGCTTCTCTCTCTACAATCATCATCTACATTACTGTTGTTCAAAAAACACCTGAAAAGACTCTAATTTGCAAAGACTCAACACTTAATGTAAATTGTTCATGTTATTTTTGTTGTAAATTGTGCATCTCAAATAATTCTGTTTGACTTAGTCTGGAGCTGTTGTTCAGTTATGCAATCTTCCTTTTTTATCTTTTTCTTTTTATGTATGATTGTTGTTATTTATTAGAGGACGTATCTCCATGAGCCATTTTTGGCCTCTAACCTCTAATGCACAACTTTTAATTTCTTTTTCCTGTATTTTCCACACATGATGCGCAAATAAACTAAACTAAACTGAACCAAACAAATGCACAGATCCTTCTGTTTTCCTGCTGAGGGGGCTGATTCACCCTTAATAAATAAACATAAATCAGCAGCACACAATAAATAGCACATAAGGAGGAGGTTGGAGGCTTTAATCAGAGGTACTGGCTATACTTTTTCAAAAATTATTATTTAACCCAGTCCATATTTAAAGCCCTACATTTAACCGGTGGAATGGTGGATTGTGTGTTGAAACTTGAAACACAATGGCACTGATTAGGCAGTCATTTCATACAGACCACCGCCCTCACCACCTCCGAACCTAGATCATGGCCCGGGCCTGACAGCACCCCGGGGAGCCCTCTGGTTTTGCAGCTGACAGCCTGCCTCAGCAGCCTGGCTTCTTAATAGCGATCAGAGGCGGAAGTGCCTTCCGAGCAGGGTGTCACGAGGGCGTGAGGCATTAATGAGTCCCATCACACTGGGAGCATCGTGTGTGAAATATGAGCGTTTGCATATTCTGACATACTGCCACTATAAAGATATAACAGCAATTTCAGAGGGGGAACAATTTCCTTTTCATATTAAAACAATTGTCCCTGTCCCACTGGAACCTTCGGCACGTTTCATTGTGAGTGTGAGCAGACACTCACATCATCACCATCATGCACTCACGTGTATCAAACACTCAGGAGCCCATGATTAGTTTCACTAATGCTCCAATTTACAGATGACGAAAGAGAGAGGCTTTTGCCAAAGACATAAATTGAAACATGACAAAACTCCTGTGTGGACACTCTAACAAGATTAAGGGCCCTATTTACACCAAGCAGCGCACGACGACACAAAGTGACGCACCGCACAAAGCACGTCTGTCGAGTGTCAGACCGAAGCAGTTGTGTGCCCATCTGTGCGCCCATGGACGTGTACACCTAAAAATGTGGTGTGGTCAGGCACTAGATGAAACAACCGTGCATATCTGTACCAAGCTTCATGGCAATCCATCCAATAGTTACAGAGATATTTCAGTCTGGACCAAAGCTGTGGTGAACCGACCAACCGACTGACTGATCCCTTGAGCCGCACCGTTAGCGGCTGCAGAGACTCCAGCTTTTACTTCATGTTTATTTCTGGGAAAGATGATGTATTCAACAAGTCCCAGAGCCGCCCCCGGGCCTGGCAGCTTATTGACGAAATGTCATTCAGAAGCTTGTGTAAGTGCTCTGCTGGTCCTCCAAGCAGCAAAAATCAAGCAGTCATAAGCAGCTCTTCTAATTACTGGCCCAACGTACTGCAACAAATCAATGGTGCTTTGCATATTAACAGTTTTTAATTTGACACATAAGAGCTCCCACTTTCCTCCTCCCGTCTTTCATTTCCTAAAAACACGCGCACACACGGCTGCCTTCCATACTCTAGTGTTCAGCTGAGACTCTGTCTGAAACCACAGCCGCTCTCGAAGCATCCAAAGGAACCCTATCTGAGTGTTCAGGCTGCTGTCGAGTTAATCAGCTGCACATTTTACACCGTTCTGTTGAGTTGTGTCAGTTTCCGGTTTCCAGTACACCAGTACATCACACTTGTACTGGGGTCCCTGCACTGGTTACTGGTCTGAGTTTAAGGTCAGACTGTTCCTACTGTATATAGTGTGGACGGAGAACTTTAATGTGACGTGACATGTGATCACTGGCTGCTGTTATGTTCCACTCAGTAGCAACTGGTGGGTCAAGTGTGACTAGATTTAGCGGGATTTTGAGATTTAGTCCAGTGTTTTGCTTAATATCAGACCAGAATGAACATTGTCACACTTTTCCTAAAATACTGTTCCGTCTATACTAAACCAAGATGAACCTTGACAGATTATTTTCCCTGAAATATTGGGAGGAGAACTAGAAATCTCTAAACGAATGTTTTTAACCTCAGGATCCAGAGTTTCCCAGATTTTTGTTATTCTTTTAGTTCAGTCAAGACCACTTTAATCAAAGAAAACTTTAAAAAAGAAAACTTTTTTGCAATTTGATATTTGCTGATATGGTTCTTGTTCTGGGGCCTCTCTGCCCTTCCACGCGCATACGAGGAAAGCCTAAGGCAGAGAGAGCAGCAGCAAAGACCCCTGGGAACAGAGCAGCACCAGTGACAAACAGAAATGACACTGATGAGTCAGACACAATGTAAAAAGGAGGAGCTGGGGTGGAGGCAGGTTATGAAGCAGCTTGCAGAGGAAGCAGCAACAGTTCAAATAGGGCGCCCTGAATGAGATCTGCTAATTGGCTGCATACAAAACGAATCATGTGATCCATCCATCAATCAGCTGATCAGGCTGTTTGAGATCAGCTGATGTAGCTGAGTTTGACATTCCTCAACTAACTCTATTCTCAGTTTCAACCCCTTATCATAAATATTCCCTCTGTAATTTCCCCTTAAGCTGATGTCTTGTGCATCATTTTGTTCCCAAACTTCAGCCTGACACTTTTGGTATCTTTGTACGGAAGCGCATTGCATTCACTGGATAAAAAAAAAATTAGACACCTTATCTCGTAATTATGAGATCCTGATCTCATAATTACGAGATAAGGATCTCATAATTACGAGATCGAGATCTCGTAATTACGAGATCGGGATCTCGTAATTATGAGATCAGGAAAGGTGCCACATTAGCCACTGCTTCGCTCAGAACCACATACTGCACATCCACGAAGGGACGTCGGAACTACTGTAACCAGCTGCCACTCGGGTGGTGCCATCTTGACCATATCCCATATCTTTATTATAATGTGTATATCAGTGGCGATTACTCTAAGACTGCAAGGGAAGCTCAGCTTCCCCTAAAATGTCAAAAATAAGTGGTCAAATATGTACTGTTGTGTTTACATTTCATTGACTAAATATGCGCTAGAGCACGTTCAACTTTTGTTCAGAATGAGCTACTTATCACAGGTCACTGACGCGACTTTCTTCTCATTCATTCCCGTAGCGTCACAGTGCATTAAACAGTGTAGAAGCTCAGCGTCCAAAGGCTTCAATGGGGAAGCACAGAGTGGGTTGTTCCACTGCAGCGAAACTAGACAGTCATTGGATAAATGCTCGGCTTTGTCCCGCCCATCGGACGCTCAGCGTCTCTGGGGGTCTATGGGGCAGTGGGCTGGCCTTGGCCGGCCTGGACGCTGGGCTTCTGCATGATGATTGGATGATCTGTCTGAGGCTGAATCCGTTTTTGATTGACAGCGAAATGAGCGAATCAGCGATCTTGAAATATAAACCACCACCGGAGCGATTTTCAAGTTTCATTCCGTTGTTCCGAGTTGATGTGGAGACTTTTCCAAGCCTCTTAGTGACTTTTTCTTTGTTAAAAACGACTAGCGACAAATCTAGCATGTTTTTCTGGTGTTGTTGGAGACTGTACTCGTGTTTGGAGACTCTGACTTCTGTCGCTCTGCAGTTACTGTCCCCAACAAGCAGCGGGTGCTGCTGTGAGCCCTCCACCGTCCCAAAGCTCTCACAGGCGGTCACACTAGCAGCCCCAGCTAGCGAGCGAGCGAGCAAGCTGCACATAATGGCAGACAATTTGAATTTAGAGTTAAACAGCAGGGCAGATCAACAGATTGATTTGGTGCAAAGGGTGGGGAAAAGTAACAGTTCTTTTCACCCATCTGAAAATCTTTGAGGTGTGTTTTGCTGTGGTTCTGTGGCATGAGTGTGGTTGAAAAACAGCTTCAATTAAATGCTCCTTTTATAAGTTACTGTCTCGCTACAATATGACAACTTTTATGATATAAACTTAAAGTGAGCTTCCCCTGTTTGAAAGACCAGCAACCGCCACTGGTGTATATATTGTAAATTACGACAGAGTGTTACATTAAGCAAGGACAACAGTGCGCACCGTATATATTTTGATCTATTTTATGCTTCAGATTTATATTGTTTGGCATTAATTGGTGACGAAAAGAACGGATTTCATTCTGCAGGGAAACGCGTGTCCATACTGTGCATATTGAATCTTGAATCTATGTTTGATGAAGACCCTGTGTGCGCTCAGAGCTGTGGCACAAGTTACGCACTGAAATCTGGCCGAAGAAAAATAATAATAAGACGAAAAATAAGTAGGCTGTGTGTGACTAATGTAATTACAGAACTTGTCTTGAGAAATAGCTGTCAAATAATTTGAAAGCTGTTTCTCAAGACAAGTTCTGTAATTACCTTGTCCGCTTTCATTGTGTTTATATCTTAACAGGAGCTGGTCACTACCGTGGTGCTGAAATCAATCGATCTCGATCACTCATCACTTCATCAGTGCATGTCACACACAGCCTTCTTATTTTTCGTCTTATTATTTTTCTTCCGCCAGATTTCAGTGCGTAACTTGTGCCACAGCTCTGAGCGCACACAGGGTCTTTATAAAACATAGATTCAAGATTCAATATGCACAGTGAGGACACACGTTTCCCTGCAGAATGAAATTCGTTTTTTTCTGTCACCAATTAATGCCAAACAATATAAATCTGAATTATAAAATAGATCAAAATATATATGGTGCGCACTGTTGTCCTTGCTTAATGTAATACTCTGTCGTAATTTACAATATATACACAGTATAATAAAGATATGGGATATGATCAAGATGGCACCACCCGAGTGGCAGCTGGTTACAGTAGTTCCGACGCCCCTTCGTGGATGTGCAGTATGTGGTTCTGAGCGAAGCAGTGGCTAATGTGGCACCTTTCCTGATCTCATAATTACGAGATCAGGATCTCGTAATTACGAGATCAGGATCTCGTAATTACGAGATCAGGATCTCGTAATTACGAGATCAGGATCTCGTAATTATGAGATCTTTTCTCGTAATTATGAGAAAAGATCTCGTAATTATGAGATCAGGATCTCGTAATTACGAGATAAGGTGTCTAATTTTTTTTTTATCCAGTGAATGCAATGCGCTTCCGTATCTTTGAAAACTAATCTCCACTGAAATTTAAAATATAGTTCTCTGTATTTCAGCAATGTTTAGCTACACAGAATTATTAATTATTATTAATTTGTTATATTTGGACTATGAGCAGGACAGTGGGTACAGAAGTGTGGCCTGTAATTTTGTTTTAAATAAAAGTTTCAGTCTATTAATTTTACTACAAGATGGTTTGCATCTAAAGATCAGATCCAACAGGACATAAAGAGAAGAATTTGCACTAAACAACACTGTGAAAACATACAAATCTGACTGATCTGTGTTGCTCTGGTTTGGTTTTTATGGTTTTTATTTTGTGTAAGTTTTATAAATGTCTACAAAATGGGAAGCACTGCAGAAAACAGACACACACACACACACACTGATGATTGAGCGAGTGCCTCACCTCCTCCCCAGCGTAAGCAGCGTGCCAGGTCGTTCCCTGTGCCCAGAGGGAGGATGGCCACTGGAGGGTGCCTGGCAAAGTTGGCCTTATCTGCAGAGGCAAAGACAAACAGATCCATCTTATGTTTGGTTAGCTGAACCGTCCTTGAAACAGGTGTTTCTAGGACAACTTGATTTTCATCGCTTCGGCCATTGTGTCTGTTGGTTATATTGACATTATAATAACAAGTTAATTGTAGAGATCTGTGCATCTATTGCATGTCTGTCTGTCCCGGGAGAGGGAGCCCTCCTCCGTTGTGCTACCTGAGGTTTTTGCCTATTTTTAGGTTTATTTTCCTGATCTACTGTGAGGGTCAAAGCATGGAGGGTGTCATATGTTGTAAAGCCCTCTGAGGCGAACTGTGATATGTGATATTGAGCTTTATAAACAAAATTGAAATAAAAAAAAAAGGATCTGAACTAAATCTGAGAACCTGCCAAGTTGCTACAACAAAGCCTGATGGGACAAGAGAAGCAACGTCTTGTCAGATTATCAGACAGGACAGAACCAAGAAATCTTTTTTATGTACTGCTGTGAAACAAAAACACTTTTACAAGTTCTGGATCAAAAAAATTAAACAAAGGCAAAATCAGACAAAAGATGTGCACACTGTCTTGAAGCTCTCAGCAATTTCAATTGTGCAACGTAATGATCGTTCAATCGAATCCCACCCCAGCTCTGTCACGCCCCTTGGTGTGAAACTGATGCAGAAGGAAGGAACCCTTCGGCGTCTCCATGAGATGCACAGGGCTTTGAACTTATTCCACTGTAAACGACAATATTTAACACTCAGAGCGACTGACGTACAGTGTTAGGCAGTCGTGTCTCGTTACCAACTCCATTTCTCAGTAGCATGGTGGTAACGTCACTACTTTCTGAGTCAAAAAGCTTCTCAGCTGTGAAGTTGATGAACTGATTAACCACGTGGTTGGGTTTAAGAAGAAAGAACAGAATCACAAGGGAAGCAAACACCAGCCTCGTGGGTGAAAGTCCATCCACCACCCCTCCTGCCTGCCCTACTCTGACCTCTGCCGCCTTAACTTTCGTTGTTGTCCCGTTGCTGCCAGGCGGCATTAAACCATAACAGAGACTGGCCGATATCATGCCAACATGAAGGGACGGCTTTTTTTTGTTCATGTCTGTCGCTGGAAGTCACAGACCAACCGCCAGTATTCAGTGACTTCGGAGTGAGTGAGTGAGTGGTTGTGGGAAAGCATCAGTATTTGGGACGAGAACATGTTGTGAAGCTCTGTCTAATCATGACGATCTATGTTACATTGAAATGTTGCACATTTAAATCTGCTGGGAGCTTTAAACACAATGTTGTTAATCATCCTTCCTTACACATGAACATGTTCAGGATTACAGCAGGTCAAAGTTCGACATTTTTGATCTTGCCTTTGTTTTCATCGTCAAATAAGTTTGGCAAATCAGAGGGTTTATTTACAACCCGTCTGCCCTTCTGGCTGCTCATAATTGTTGGTTTATTTTTAGAGATCCCAGATCTCAGCCATTAAATTTAGGAGTACAATGTTATCATGCCCTCTAGAGACCGTGGCCCAAACTATGAAAAGACTCAAGCTGTAACCATTGGTGATTTTGTCATGAGTCCAGAGGAGGGATCTGTGTACCTATACAGTCGAGGATCCAGCCCACAGTGCCGTCACCTCCACAAGCGAGCACCCGGAAATCAGGGACATCATGGAAAAAGTTGAGCCTGAGGAGACAGAAGATCCAGCACAGATTCAAGCACCACATGTAGAAAGAAAACAAGAGTTTTACACATGTATTGTTTGGAAGTTTCTCCTCCGGCTCCTCAGTCTCAATGTCAGAGTGCATTATAGGTGATAAATCCTCTGATTGGATTTCAGAAAGGTTGAGAAGGGGATTTTCTGAGCTCTGAATGATTTAATGAACTGAGCTGAAAGGCTGATGGGCACAGGGACAGACAGAGAGAGTTTAATCAATGTTTGCCCTCTCCAGCTGTGTTCACTCCGCTCCTTTCCCTAGAAACCGTAGTCACAGAGTGCGTGCCCTTCAAAGGGACCTTTAATGTGCGTTGGGACAAAGGTGTCGACAGAAGCTTTCATCTCTCTCCGTCATGAGACAGCTGCATACAGGGCACAGACCCCTTTCACACCGGCCACCTGGCCCTGCACACTGACAGCACACAGACCCTCTAAATCATGTCCATCTCAAAATAAAGAGGCAAATACTTATCTGGTGTTGTAGGTGGCGATTTGCCCTGGTGATGTGATGGCACTAACACGATGACCTGGCTCACTCAACATTAAAGGGGACCTCTTGTGCTTTTATTTATTTTCTGTCTTATACATATATATAATATTGCAATAGAGGACGTTCATATTAAACATGGCCACAGTTTTAAACAATAAACGTGTGTGAAAGTTCCCTGTGAGCAAAAACCTGCAGGATTCAGAGCGTTATTTCTACTTTGGCAACAAGCTGACGTCAACTTGTGAAGCATTTCTTTATATGGTCATCTGCTCCAGGCTACTGTGAGGACTTCTGGTAGATACAATGCTACATGTAGCTACATGCTAACATCAGGGAAACGTGTAATCTTGGTTGCCAATGTTGTTATTTTTCTCTCAGATTTCGGATCTTATTCCTGCTGGAACATGTCTGGTTGATTTAGGGTGAGAAGCTCCTATGGGTGATTTTTTACAGTAGAAATTTTCTGTTACAGTGACTTCCTGGCTGCAAATACACTGCTACATGTAGCTACATGCTAACATTAGAGACAAAAATGTGATCTTGGTAGCTGATGTTGTTGATTCCTCCCAAATTTCAGGTTGTGTTAAGCAGTTTTTACAGGTGATTCTTTTAGGGTAGGGAGTGCTTCTGTTGTCTGTTACAGTCATTCTCCAGCGGCAATTTTTGGGCAGAAATACCAAGAATGCTGACCAATCAGAGCAGACTGGGTTTTAGGGAGGGGTGTGGACACACCAAACAGACATCTAGCAGCAACTAAAGCCAACTGTTGCGTTGTCTACGTCGCCTCACGTCACTCTGTGTCAGTTGCATTTGAACACACTACACAGACTACATCCGACGGCCAAGTAAACGTACGTTCTGCGCCTACATGAGAGGAAATAACGCAAAAAGGGAAACCGGAAGTCCGAGGAATGCATGAGATAAACAAAGTAGCAGAGTGAGAGAGTGATACATCCTGTCAGCCGAGAGGTTTCCTATCTGTGCAGCCGAGCACCGCAGCACCTCCACGGACTATTACATCCAGACGGTCCCGGTGTTTCCTCCGCAGGCTCCACTTCACTCAGCTGCCCGATAAACCCGCTGCTTCTTCCCACTTTAACCTGAATAACAAACCAGGGCTCGGTGCTCCGGTTGGATCCAAACGGAGAGCCGGGGCTAGCTCAGAGACTAGCGGAGGCTAACTGGCTGTGCTTCCCTCCGGTCATGCTGCGGCTAACGCTCCGCTAGCCGCTCCCAGCTAGCTCCGGTTTGTTATTCAGGTTAAAGTGTGAAGAAGCAGCGGGTCTGTGGGGCAGCTGAGTGAAGTGGAGCCTGAGGAGGAAGCACCGGTTAGCCCCGGTTTCACTACAGGCAGATTCACTCGCTACAGGGGCGACTTTGACCGACTTTGACCGACAGCTTGGTGCGTCAGGGCCTTTAAAGATCAGAGTTGATTGTATTTAAAAGCTAAAAGTCTGTGACTGGCACCAAAAACAAAGATTGCTACCATTTGAAGATACATCTTAATTATGTTACTATAGCGTATAAAGAAAATACTGCTGTACCAGCCGGGACACAATAGAGCAAAGAAACCATGTCCATGTGTGTCGTGCATGGAGCGCCTGCTGCTGCCTGTCTATTCATGGTTACCCAGACAGAATGTTGCTCACCGTCTGAAAATACTTTAAATGACATCAGACTGCAAGGCCGTCCAGCAGAAAAGTTTAATCTGGTTCAACTTTTGTTGGGCCGCAACGTAACATCATTCAGCAAGACACTGTGTTAGGCAACTGTTTTTTTATTTTGAAAGCCCTATAATTGCTGTTTAGCTTGCGATCACTGCGATGAAAGATAAATCAAATTTCCACCTTAAGTTTTAAAATCTCTCTGCTGTGCTTTAGCACCTGATAAGCCTTCAGACTAACTGATCTATTATCCAACTGGACCTCCTGCATCAGATTTCATGTCTCACTGGTACCTGAAAGAACACTGCCAGCATTAATCCTTGAGACATTTAAAACAGACTCCTCAGTCTTTGCTCTGATGTAACTGCCTTCTCGGTGGTGCGCTCAGATCAAAGTATGTGTTGGATAATATCTGGATCGGTTCAGGCGATGCAGAAGCCACGAGGCAAACAGCCCTCTCCAATGGAGGTGCAGGGAAACTACACCAACGTGCGCCCGCTGTGGGAACATTTTCACAACATGGAGCTGTGTAGCATCCAAGAAAACCCTTCTATGTCAGCATAAAATTTTAATGAACCCATCTAATCCCGACTGTTTGTGTCTATGCTTTATGTATGACAGGTTCAGAGGAACATGTGCATCAACAGAGAAACAAATGGAGGTCTCACATTAATGGAAGAGGCTGAAACAGTGTTTGTAATGACCGAAAATCCAGCGAGGAAGTGCATTCCCTAAACAAATTACTCAGAGTAAGCTGCCTCTCACCTCGCAGCCTGCCGAGCCTGTTGCTAGGGAGCCCATGGTAACAGTTGTGGAGAGTTCAGCTGAGAGCAGGTTAACCCTCTATGTGTCAACAGACCTCCATTCAGCCTCTGTGTGTTTATTTGGATGCATGTGTTAATATTCACTTTCACGTACTGTAGAGCCTCTCTGCCCTCTCAGCACGGCTCCCCCGCCGCTCAGCAGTAATAGTATTACATCATCCTGCGCTCAGATGTGTGTTATTGGAATAATAGACACACACGCACTTGAAAAGATGAAGCTGAGCATGACAAAAAGCTTCTTTATTTATAATTACACACTCACTGAAAGTCCCAATCATGACAAAATGTTCTTTCTCTGAGATAATGAGACAGAACAGAGCACTGGAAATATTTTATCATGAATGAGTTGAGAAATTGACAAAAGTGACACTATTATTAAATACACTACAAGTTATGACATTAAATTAAATGCCAGTTAATAAAAAAAGGCTTCGATTAATAGTACATTTCTTTTGAATACGCTCTGTTTAGTTCAGGATGTTTTGTCACTGAACTGTTAAAACTTCAATTAAACGGCCAGCCCCCCCTTTACTCTCCTAGCTTGGCTGCACATCCTGACAAATAACGGCCTGTCTCAATGAAAGGCCTGGTCTGGTTCCCAAGCAGTTCATTTTTCTGTATGAAAGTGTATGTATAAAAGCGGGTTGTTGGCTACCTCAAACTATGTGTCCGTTCCTCGATTACCCTGTAAGTTATTCATATTCCTTCAGTCCGTAACGGTCCTCAGATCAAAAGAATCGAAGAGGGATTTTCATAAAAATTAATCCAAGTTGTGAAGATTGTTTTAACAGGTGTCGGTATGTCGGGTGCCGTAATCCTCGAGTGAAAATTGATACATTATCTGAAGCCTAATTTTTCTACAGTAATATTCATACTGGTCTAAATAAACAATTTGATTGTATTTCTGGATCTTTGCTGAGCAACGGTTTTGTGGATAAGGAATTAAAGGTGTTCAGTGATTTAAGTAAATAATGGCCCAGGCTATTAACTGAATTTTTTTTTTTTAATTGTATATGTATAATATATATATATATATATATATATATATATATATATATATATTATACTGTTTGCATTCACTGATGATCGTACGGCTACTAACAGTTTACTTTCTAATTAATGCAGTTGATTATTTAGATGACTCATTTACTTTATTAAATTTCAGACACAATATGGTCACTTCTGGTTCCAAAACAACTAATATGGTGACGGCCAACATGCTGTACTCCAGGCTTCAAAGCAGGAGTCCACAAACTAGTGAGTGACGTCACGGTACATCCATCGTCTTTATAGTCTGTGGTGGTTCATTTTTATATCACTGACCAATCTGAATGTTATTAAGAACACGTAACACGGTTGGTTAGGTAACGTAACCATGGTGTAACCCCAGTCTCGCAGAGTCAGGGCATAGCTGAAGCTGTCACTGTTTAAGTGGACACATTTTGGTGTCCTTAAAAAAGTCTTGTTCAGTGTTTAGTTGGACTAAAAGACTCTCTGAGGAGTCATGTCACAGTTGCACAAGACATCTTAATTTTTTGCCTTAAGTATGACACTTATTACAGGCTTATTTTTTCCTTTGCTGCGGGATGCACATGAGGGTTTCTTTAGTTCAAATTTTTTAAGGCATTTACTGGATTCAAAGAGATTTCGCAGTGGTAAAATTTTACAGTTTCCATAGTAACCATTTGTCTGCTTGCACTGGAGTTTTTGACGCCACGGCTTTTGTGCATTGAGGCTTAATGTACAAGACCAAGATAAGGAGAAAACCTGAAATACTTCAGAGAACATTTAAAGGAAACCTGAAGGAGAACATGTGTTTTTGCAACCGATTCTATCTTAAGAAAATCTTAACCTTGACTTCATGGACAATCCTAAACTAAGGTGATTTGTGCAACCAGTCCCACATATTCACTTCTTCTGGTAAGTACATTTTGTTTTCATGGTTTGAAGCCTGTTTTTTAGCACCAGCACAGTTAACCATCGCTGTAATGGACCATGCTAACCAAGCTTGCATCTAGCGTCAGGGTTAGCTCCACCTCCTCATGCAAATATGCCAAGAAAATCCCAGATGGCGATGATCAAAATGTCGAACCCAAGGCTTCAAAACGGGAGTCCACAAACCAATGGCTGATGTCACGGTAACTAACCCTGCAGCCAGCAGGAAGTTTTATACGCAACTTGCCGAGTTGACGTCAAGTCACGCAGAAAAATGGTGGACTAAAGTAAATGTTTAGTTATTTGGTTATTGAGTCACATTGTATTTCAGATTTTTGATCAGACGTAATTTGCAATAGGAAAGTTATTGATTAGTATAAACCCTGATTACAAATCACGTTAAGCAATGAGTAACTAGATTTAGGGAATGTCCGGCTGCAGAAACATGTTCTCTTGAAAAAATCAATGAATATAAAGCTTCAAACTGTTGTTGACATGTTTAAACACTGAGCGATTAAATAACACACATCGTCTTTGTAGCATCCATGTTGTTTTCACAGAGTCGAACGACTTGAAAAATGGGACCATCTGAGGAGCACGTGAATGAAGCATGAGTCCAATATAATACGAGTTAAACGTCAGTATGAAGAGATTAGAAACATTTAAATTCCAGTTTCAGTATCACGTGAACGCAGCGTTTGTGTTTGATGCCACGTCTGTCTACAGTATTCTCCCCAAAGACCTGAGTGCGTCATCGGGACGCTTTTTCTACTACTGGCTCTCGAGGGCAGCCGCTCTGCCAGTCGTGACAGCGAGAGAGAGAGAGAGAGAGAGAGAGAGAGAGAGAGGGAAGAGAACAGACAATAGGAGCAGAGGAATTCACACAGATGGAAATGAAGGGATGGTGAAGTGAGTGCTTCACCTTCAAGGTAAAGCATTTACAGCCCTTCAGCTGCGTCGGGCATTTTTCTTCCCTGAATGGCGCAACAGCATTCATTCCAAAGTACAAGCTGTGCTCAGCTCTGACGTATGAGCGTGTGTGTGTGTGTGTGTGTGTGTGTGTGTGTGTGTGTGTGTGTCAGGAGGTCAAATGCACAGCACGGCAGTAATGCGGCGTTCCCATTCCTCTTCACTGTCCTCCACAGGTTAGCCTGACATGAAGGAGAGACGAGGTCTGACAGCTCAGCTCTCTGACTAAACAATAACTAACTGTCTGAAACACAAACTCCTGATGCAGCTCAAAGGTACACTGCTACCTAGGAAATAAAAAAAACAATGTATAGCCTCATATAAAAGTAATTCCTCTAAATTATCACTCATGACCTGCTCTCAGTGTGTGGTGCTACGGTTTCCTTATGTTGCTGTGATCAGGACAGTTCAGGGCTGCAGCGTGTGTGTGTGTGTGTGTGTGTGTGTGTGTGTGTGTGTGTGTGTGTGTGTGTGTCGCGCCCAGCTAACAACAGCAAACAGGTGAGGTACACTGCTAATTATTTCCAGGAAGTTAATGTGACTGTAATCTTTCACAATAAATTACATTATTATCACCTCACAGGCTTTTACTGGGATATTTAACTGTACTCAGAATTTTATTTTGAAATTCATGCAGGTAAATATAACTTTACAGAAGCATAAATCAATCAACAATCAGGCTAAGTGTGTTCTAACTCTCCTCTCCTCCTTTCCCTTACTGTCCTCTTCTCAATTTGTTCTCTTCTTCTCCTCATTTCCTTTTAAATCATATAATTATCTTCTAAATAACATTTAAATATTCAATAAAGAATCCCAGGGAACAGGCGCCTGCAGCTCCTCCTCTGTGATCTTTACGCAGCGCAGCTTCAAACCTCATGTAATTTTTGTTTCAATTAATCACCAGACACGTGACAGTGGAGACACAAACATTATTTCAAATTGAGTTTTAGAGAAAAAGGACACGTGGAAGTGAGAAAGCTGTTTGGCGTTTGTCTCTGCTCACACTGGGCAGAACCTGAATCTGGCAGAGTTGGAGGGAGACAGTGTGTTTTTATTAGACTGGCTGTATTACATGTTCTAACAGTGGTTACATTTCACAACGGCGACAAACAAATTATTAAAAGAAATTGAAAATGAACACGTCTTGCAAAAGGGGCACTTATCTGCACAGAGGTCAAAGGGCAGGCGCTCACTGCAGACACCTTTACAGTCACTAAGAGTAAAATGACATCATGGTTGTTCACTGAATGATGGAAAAAGGCCAATTAGTGCCTGACGTTGTTATTAAAGCAACAACAGTCTGTTTTGCTGCCCTCATATTAACATATCAACGCTCTGACTGCTGAGCTTATGTTATAAACTGTGTCCTGATGCATTCACCAACATAAGAGCAGCACGGAGGACATGAGCGCAGCACTCACCCCGTCATCGGCCCCCCCTGGTCCAAAGTGTACACCTGTCTGGGATTCAGCAGGTACCTGAACTTCCTCAGGACCCTGCAGGAAGGAGAGAAGAACAGGAGAACAACTTACAGTGAGAACCATGAAGAACATGAAGCAGCTGCAGCGGTGCTCATTATTACATCAGCGTTATGCAAGCTGAATGTTTCAGGTTATGAAAGAGTGTCCATCTATAAGTGAGAAGAATGAAAAAGGTGAAGTAGCTCAGCCTTTAGTTGATTCAAAACACACATTAAACACACATTAAACACACATTAAACATGGCTTAATAGAGACAGTGTCAAACACAAATCAGCTTCACTATAACAGCATTCACAGACAAACACTTGTCTTTATCTGGACACATTTTCCCCACAAATACAACATGCTAATGTTATTAGCACAAGCCAGACTTTTCCTCTACTCATATGAAGCCAGGATAAATCACACACAGGACTTAAAATGCTATTTTAGTGGAGGCTTTATTGTCTTCACAATTTATTGTTTCTTATCTGTGAAATTAAAGTAAATGAAAGCTTGTTTCCACTGAGGGAAATGGTTTCCTCCAGTCAGCTGATTATGGGCGTTCCCTCTCCTGATTAGCCAATCAAACTTTGCCACGATCTCCTTCAGCTATTCATGTCGCTGCTGCCAAACTTTACACCTGTTCTCCTCTCTGCTCCTGTCAGCTGTCATTTTAGAGCTCGTTCACCTCCTGTCATCTTATCCAGAGCCCAGGACCAGCTCATCAAAAGCCATCTCCTCTTCACATCCAGCTCCTCAGCTCCCTCTTCATCTCATCACCATCACCAGCGTCTAGACTCCAAAGTGTCAGGGTTCCCTGATCTACTACATCTGTACCTCCCTCCTGAAATACATGACATCATGACCGGTCTAGTCGCCAATATTCTTCTCTCTCAGAACGAGCGTCTCATGATTGAAATGTCAGGTGAATCGTAGCACGATGATAGATAGTTCATGAACAGAAAAAAAAAACCCAAGCAAAGAAATGTCCTCAACTTGCATCATCCATCTTCACTCTCTCATGATGCAACTTTTATTTAAGAGACCAAAGAGGCTCCACATCCTTCTCACAATCTGGCCGCACAACTCTGCATCATGTCAGGTATCTTAAAACTCTGCTGGGACGACTCGATGGGTCTCATGTAAAATCAAAGTTCTACAAAGTTTTCAGAGATTTAAATAACATATATGTTGGGTTAATTTTCAGAGAAATGTATAAAAAAAAAAGAACATCCAGATTATGAATATTTTACTAAGAGTGAGCATCATGCGGCTTCAGTGAAAGCAGGAGGAACGACTTCTGTACAACCTCCACACGCGTCCTAAATCATCTGTTCTGCTGTTTGAAATGTGCAGAAACAATCTTGTCAGAGATCAGGAGGAAGACGCAGCATGAAATAAAAGAGAGAAGAAGAGTTTTAGTTTGCATGCTCCTCGTTCTTCCATCTCTTCCATCTCTTGGCTCTCACAACCTGTCAGTGTTTAACAGCCAGCTGCACGTCGACGCAGCAGTTTCCTGTAACCTTGTGAGAGTTACATAAAATGCCCATTGAAGGCTGAACAATCGTCCTCATGCAGGCAATTTTAATATGCTTCTACTCTCCAATAGGAGGCTGTGTGTGTGTGTGTGTGTGTGTGTGTGTGTGTGTGTGTGTGTGTGTGTGTGTGTGTTTCATTAGACTGTCTGAATATATTCATGTGAACAGCCTTGGCATGAAAAGCTACAGCACAGAGAGGTGCATGATATAAGAGCAGTATAAGGGCCACACGACAAGGATACAGTCAACCTTGTCAGTATGAGAAACAATAAATCAGAGGAGGATGAAATCTTGTGATACAACAAGTCCTCTCTGTGTTCTGTGTACTGTGTTCCGTCCAGTACAGTTATTTCAGTTTGCATGAATATGAGCACATCTGTTATGTGGTTTCTCTTGAACTCCTGACACAGTTTATTGAACAAACTCTTCAAAGTCCTGATATTTATTTCACACCGCTGTTTATACATTTTTTTCCTCGTTATTAAAATAAATTCTGAAGCACAATTTCACTAATTCATCTACACATTTTTTTTGTAGAGTGAGCTAACACTCGTTTTTTATTCTCAAATGTTTGACTAAGAACTTGAAATTCTCCACATTTCAACTTTATTTTCAATATTTTGACTTTATTCTCAAAATGTGATTTTTTTTTTCTGGATATTTCAATTTTATTCTCAACTTTTAAGCATTATTTTCAACATTTTGACCTAATTCTCGACTTTTCAACTTTATTCTCAACATTTCAGTTTTATTTTCAACATTTTGAATTTATTCTTAGAATGGTATTTCCACTTTATTCTCGATATTTCAACTTTATTCTCAATATCTGAACTTTATTCATGACTTTTTAACTTTATTCTCAACATTTAAGTTTTATTCTAGAGATGGTATCTCCACTTAATTGTCAGCATTTCAACTAAATTCCATTAATTCTCAACATTCTCAATATCCTTCTTCTTCTGATTTATTTTTTCTTATTCGTGTCACTACCACTCTTCCAAACATAATTTCACATCAGTCAGATGATTCATGTAAAATCTGTTATGATCTGCATTATCCGTATGTGGGGCAGAAGCTTATACAACTTGTGATATGCTGATCAATCAAACCCAACGCGTTATGAAACTGAACTTTTTTCACACAGACAAAAATAGCAGTACAATAGCCTCTGGTTTCCTGTAGTAAATTATTTATTTTTTTTGTTCTTGTAACGTCTATTAATAGAGAATAATTTCCTTTCTAATGGCAATAAAGAGAGTGTTGCTATGGTAATGTGTCAGGCTGAGGCAGAGCAACAGGCTATGATTGGTCTGTGTAGTAGGTGGGGAGCAAAGAAACAATGAGGACATTTCTTCACAGCGTGTTCGGCCCACGTCATCTTTAGATTACTGTATTCAGAGAGACAGCAGGGAGGTGCACAACGTACACTACAGGGCCCTTTGTGACTCAAATCAAGAAAATAGAGCAAAAGACCTCTGATGATAGTGTCAGTTAGTCCCGCCATATCTGGCAAAGGAACTGATAATGTGTTCCTAGTAAAGAGTGAGGAGAAAACAAATGCACCAGTATATTCCAAAAATGAAATAAAATAGTGATTAAATAAATGGTTTATTTAAGGGTTTGTATACAGGATATTTTTCCCCTGAATTAAAAAAAAGACACACTTATTATAATAACATTGCACTGATCCAAACAAATGTTAAAAAAAACTCTCTAATTATGTGAAAATTAATATTGAAATAACAAATTAATATTTGTTGTTTGCTGATAAGGTAAACTCAGCTAAGCTAATATGAAATAAGCTAAGAAAAGATAAGAAGATGAGATTAGAGATGTCTCCTGGAGGAAATTCATAACACGGTTAAAGTTGTGAAAAGTTTGCTGTTGGTTGCTGGTTGAGGTAACAAAACAACTTGATTAGGTTTAGGAAAAATATCATATTTTAGTCTAAAATAAATACGTCACACGTGAGTGATGTCAGTATATGACAGATAAACCTAAGTTACGTAAAATTGGGGGGCAGAGTTGCTTCGCCTCTGAGCTGGAAACAGAGGTAATAACAAAGTGATATCTGATATCTATCTTATGCATGTAACCCAACATGGGAGATTTAAAAAGTAGTTGTTAGCAGCTAGCGGCTACATATCTGCAAATTAGG
This sequence comes from Epinephelus cyanopodus, assembly GCA_026686955.1. Lineage (NCBI taxonomy): Eukaryota > Metazoa > Chordata > Actinopteri > Perciformes > Serranidae > Epinephelus > Epinephelus cyanopodus. The sequence goes on along the minus strand of CM048927.1, from coordinate 39,309,362 downwards.
AAAAGAATGACGTCTGGGAGCTCCTAACCGTCTGAGCAGAGAATGAGATCAGCCGCCACAAAACAGGGACGGTAAATGATCGTTATTGACTCATTAATGTTGTTGTTATTGTTTATAAAACGCTGCCAACATGTTATATATCACACTTGAGTTGTCAAAAACCATGTCACGGCTCTTTTGATTCCGCAATGCCAGCACGCTGTCTACAGTTACACACAGAAGCAGCATGATGACAGTGTTGTTTGGTTCTGTGTAAAAATTCAAGGGCGGCGTAAGGAACGGGCTTCGTAGCGGCTGTTTTTTTATTTTATTTTATTCCACTTAAAAAAGTAAAAACAAAAAGGAGAAAGCAGTCTTTACCTCTGACCTATAAAACAATCAGGTGTCTAAATGTTCATGTGAAGCCAAACTGCCATCATCATCTTCATGAGGTTATATAATTCTTCTCCTGTCCACATGGTCTGATGGTATTACAGTAAAGGTAAAAGCCAACAGTAGGATGAACCACCTGACTGCAGCAGAAGGCCCGTGGGCGGTGGGAACTTACCGCTCTCCCTGCCTGCCTCCACTCTTGGGATTGACCAGCACCAGGAGCGGGTGAGTACCTGGCAGAGGAGTGATCTGGAGACAGGAAGTAAAAAATAGCCTCAGTCATCTGCTCAGCAGCTCTGTGTGGTCACTTCAACAACCTGCAGGACGCTGGACTTACCTGCAGCGCCTGTCCGTCTCCAGGGGAGAATTTGAAAGTCTGATTGATGTCATCAGGGCTGGTGCTCGGCGGTGACTCGCCCTCACCACGCTTCACCACAGACTGGCGGTCCTGTAAAGATGGAGACTGTTATTAGGACGCAGATCAGTAACCATGGTTTACCTGCAGTCGTATTCACTCCAGAGAAGAAGAAAACTGTGCAGGTGAAAATATCCTGATTTGTAAAACCACCTGTTTCCCTGAATGAATTCTCTCTTCATAAAGCAAGTTGAGCTTTAAATACTCTGCAGGTGTGATTCTTGTATCAGTGTATGACACACCCAGCATGAATACGGTTAATAAGCATATGAATCAGCTTGTCAGAGAGGTATTTGTGCAGAAAATTGAGAAGTCAGACCAGAAACCTGAATATAGAATCATCTCTGAGTGTGAAATGGAGGCAGGTGTTTGGTGGATGTGACGCTCTGACACGACTTGTTAGAGGAAGACGGCAGCATGTCACTAATGCAGCCAGCTCAGCCGTCAGTGCCTCTATTCTCCAGTGTTGATCCAGGCTGAGGTGGCAGCAGGTGAACAAGGAAACCTAAATGTCCTTTTTTGTTAATATATGATCCTCTGGGTTCTCCCTCCAGTTGGACCTGGGATCCGTCCAGGTAGAGACTTCCAGGAGGTTTTTTACTCCTGAAGGTCTAATGAGGCCGTTCACTGGCAAAAGTTTGTGAAGTTTCCTCACAGACATAGAACAGCAGCTGTGGTCAGTTTGGATTCACGACAGAGAGGTCGGTCCTGCTGGCTGTTCTACAAATGCACGTGCACGTCCCTTGAGTGAAAGCCTGAGTCAGTGTCACAGACTCCTGCAGAGGAAGTTGCTATTCCAGCATTGACAACAATTGACTGAACTGCAAAGCAACCCAAATAAGGAAGATGGATTTATCAAAGAGTCTAAAAGAGAGTCTGACAACAAATAAAAATTGGCAAAGCATTTCAGAGATGGAGAGAATACAGAAAGGCACAAATCAGAGACAAAAAAATAACCAGACTGCAGGAAATGAGTCTTAGACACGCAACCTTAGACGAAATCTACCTCTATTGGACCTCAATCAAATGAATGATTAATAATTAATATAATATCTGAAGCCTTATTTTTATACAAGTAATATTCATACTGATTTATATCAACTGTTTGATGGTGTTCCCTGATCTTTACTGAGCAACAGTTTTGTGTGAAAGGAATTAAAGGCCTGTCCCAAATATAGGCCTGTTGAGTTCAGTGATTTAAGCAAATAATAGTCTGGGCCATTAATCAAGGTTTTATGGTAACTGTCTTGTTGCCTAAACCAGAGCAACAAACAAAAACTGTAACAAACTCCCAGCAGCGGGTTAGGTGTGATGTGGTGTTGGAAATGAGCTGCCATTAGAGCATTGTCTCTGTTTTTGCACTTTAACGTATGGACACACCAAACCGACGTCAAAGAACTAGCAGCGACGAAAGCCAACTGTTGCGTCGTCTACGTGGCCTCACGTCGCCCTGTGTCAGTTGCATTTGAACACACTACACGGACTACATCCGACGGTCAAGTAGCACGTACGTTCTGCGCCTGCGTGAGAGAGAGCGGAGTGAGAGAGTGGTACATCCTGTCAGCCGAGGGGTTTCCTATCTGTGCAGCCGAGCACCGCAGCACCTCCACGGACTATTACATCCAGACGGTCCCGGTGTTTCCTCCGCAGGCTCCACTTCACTCAGCTGCCCGATAAACCTGCTGCTTCTTCCCACTTTAACCTGAATAACAAACATGAATGCCAGGACCAAAGGTTTCCCAGCAGAACATGGTATTGCAACGTTGTTCTTGTCATCTGTCAGTGGTTTTATGGCTGATCGGTGTACACCTGTGGGTCCAACCACTGAATATAGATGATAGACTAACAGATGGATGGAGACCTCTACTTCCCCTGATGTAGATGGAGAGATCGGTATCTACATACATCTATCCATCAACACACAGACTGTGTATCTGTCTGTGTGTTGATCTCTCCATTCATGAAGTGTTGGTGGTCAGAAACAGTTAACCTCACCCATGTGTCGCATTTCACTTCCTGCACTTCTTGGTGCGACTGTAGAAGAAAGGTAAGTTCTAGAAGAAAGCACCAACTGCTGATTTGTAGCAGAGATGTTCATGTTGTTTTAAAAACATTTAGCTCAAACTGAAATGTGTCAGGTCGTGCTCTGCTCCTTCCCTACCTTGTGAACCGGTGATTGAATGTACATTTTGTTCCTATAAATATTTTTCATACACAGTCAGAACCCATGACGCAACACACTGTACATTCAAACTGGCCTCAGTCACATTTTTCTGTCAGTAAGGAACCTGTGAATTTTCTAAAGCAACAAAAACAAACATGCAGTCAGCTCACACACTCACACTGAAAATGATTTTTTTAGTGAATGATGTAATGCTGAAACCAAACTGTTCCTCCTTCATGCGTGGAAGCGAGCGCGGTCCCAGTCGTACAGTGTGTGGAGAGCAGAGAAAAAAGCATCCTCACCAAGACAACGGGGCAGATGTACGAGGGCAACAGAGTGTGGTCCCTCAAGGCGCCTCCATCACACTCAGGCTTCACATTAGATGCACACTTATTATGGAGCTACGGAGGAGAGCAGAAGCACAAACATAAGAACTGTGGGCGTAAATCCATCTGTGGGACTCAGTGTATCAAACGTTAGCAGAATCAAACGCTTCGCTTTCAGGTTGTTTGTGCTGACGGTGTGTGTGTGTGTGTGTGTGTGTGTGTATACAGTACGGCCTGTCACACGGTGACGCAGCATCAATCAAAAAGTTTCATTTGTTTTTCTGCACTGAATAATTAAACGGTGAAATGAGACAAACTGCTGTGTGACTGTGAGAGCAGGGTTAATGTTCAGCAGGTCAGCGGCGACATCTAGTGGATTTTAAAGGAAATGCAAGTCATATGTGTGTGTGTGTGTGTGTGTGTGTGTGTGTGTTGGTGTTATTCACTGAAGGCTGATCCACACTGAGGGTGTCTTTGGGTAACAAGAGTTAAGGTTAAAGTTAGGTTTGTTTCTGGTCAGTTTATTAGGAACACCTAGCTAAACTAAAGCAGTCTACTCCAACAGTCCTGCAGTAAATATTTCATCAAGACTAAAACGTTCAGCCTTCACTGAACCTGTTTCAGAGGTGTTGACTGCATTAGTTTTAGCTTGTTGTATATAATAAACTGAGTGTAAGTCAGTGTCTCAATCAAGGTCATTATAGTTGACAAAAAACCAAAATAAAAGGTGTGAAAAAACATTTTTGTTAACTGAAAGAAACTGAAAACTGACTGAAACAACACTGTGTAGTTAAGAACTAAAATAAATTAAAATACACAGGGAATGTCTTTAGTTTTAGTTTTGTCTTCGTCAGTTTGGTCAAATCTGTAAAAACAATAAGCTTGAGGAGGCGATACAGTTCACATTTAGTGAGACTGGGATGTCGACATGACTGTCATCTGAACTTCTTGAATCTTACCAACAACAAATACAACCGGATGAAAAAGCAAAACGGAAACTAATAAATTATGGAAATAAATACATAAAACATTAAAAACTAAAGTTAAATGAGCAATTTTAGTTATAAAATCTGATCCCTTCATCATTTTATCCTGCACGACATTTGTGAAATTATGTCATAATTCACGAGGTCATTCCTGAGTTATGGCCAAAAACATGTTCCGTGAGGTCACACTGACCTTTGACCTTAAAACACAGCATTATATTCAGCTCATTTTTGAGTCCAGGTGGATGTTTGTGTCCCTCAAGAAATGAGTCACACTCAAGGTCACAATGACCTCCAAAGACCACCACAGTCTAATCAGCTCGTTGTATCACGTTCATGAGAACAGAACAGACGGACGGATAGATGGACAGTCTGAAAACTTGAAAATAAAGAATAAATTAAACTGAAACAAGCAAATTCAGTCTGGAAACTAACTGAACTGAACTGAAAACAAATAACTGAAATAAAAAACCTAATGAAAAAGACAAAAACTCAGCCAGAGAGACTCGTGTATCTGAGGTGTATCTGTGTGTACAAACAAACTCACAGTGATCTGACACCAGACACAGTGCAGCCCCGTCAGGCCCTGATAACACTTGATGCTTCTGTGACAGCGGTCGCACTTTGTCGGAGAGTTTCCCTCCATCCACACATGCTGCATAGCCTGGAGGGCGAGAAGAAACAAATCCAAATCAGAGTTCAGTGATATTTGACATTTACTAGTTCCAGTTATAGCATTTTTTAATTCATTAAATTCACAATTAAGACTGTCCCCTGGATGTCAACCATTGTCGAAACCCTTCAGTCGGCTGAGATTCTTCAGGTCAAGCAGTCGTGTTTCTTTGGTCAGTCAGAGTGCAGCGTACTTTAGAGGACGTGTCAGTCCCCACATGCAGCTGCAGTGTGAGCGCTGCTTGAGTTAGTGTTTAGCTGCAGAAAGAGGTTTATGACTGTGCTTCATTTTGGCTCGACTGTTTCCAACATGGTGGCCTGGTCACACACTTTCTTATTTACATCTAGACAGTACACGTGTTTAACACTGAAGGTGAGAAACAGGTAATGCAGGAACAGAGTTTTGATTCATATTTGATCAGCGCTGCCTCGTTTGACACTTTGACTGTAGTTCATGCGCATGATCGACAGCTGTGCTGACACTCCTCGGCTCTGATTGGTTTTCAGTTGCAGTGGATTCTTGCAGGTGTCATTAGAAGCAGAACAAAGAGGCAGAAAGATCCTCTGTCTCAGGTGCAACTGTGAAGATGTAGCGACAGTTTCAGCAAATAAAAGTTACTAACTACAGCTGTAAGTCAGGATGTAACCTTTATCCACCAAACTCTCACGCTGTTGAAAACATGTAACAAACAGTAAAATCTTTGTTTAAACTCAAACGTAATGCAGCTGAATCAAAAGGGAAGTAGCTCAAAATAACAGGAAAATAACGATCTGAGACATTCGGCTGCTTTGCCGAATAAAAAACTTTTTGCAAGAACTCTGTTGCACATGATACACAGACGTCTTTGTTCTTGTTTAGAGTCAACAGACGTAAAAACAAGACAAGTGGACACACGAGCTGTGACCTGCTTTTGAGCTGTGAGAACCAAATTAAAGGAGCAGCATGTCAGATTTGGGGGGATTTGGTGGCATCTAGTGGTGAGACATGCAGATTGCAACCAACTGAAACTTCTCCTGGTCAGAATTCCTTGAGTGTTTGTTGCTCAGGAGGTTTTTACAGGAAGCTGAGTTAAACACAGAGGTCTCTGTGTCTCCAAAACAAATTCACCTGCTGATCTTAACCAGTACAAACACTGAATAAAAGAGTTTCATGTTAAAAAAAATCTGTTTTTCTGAGGCACTCGAGGCAGAGCGGCTGCTAACTACTGCAGTCGACACAAGAATGTGAAAGCACCATTCGCCCCGTCTAGAGCTGGTGTTTGGTTTGTCTGCTCTGAGCTACTGTAGAAACATGGCAGTGCAACATGGTGGAAGACAAGGCCAGTTGCACAAAACACCTTAAGTTAAGATTCTCTTTAAAGTCCTAGTTAAGGTTTCCTCATTGTGAAATCGATGTCACAAAACATCCTTAAGTCTTCTCCTTAAGGTTTCCTGAAAATGTTCCCTTAAAAATTTCTGGTTTTCTGCTTGTCTTGGTCTTACACTTCAGGAGCCCTGAGACCACTGGGTCCCTCTGACTCTGTCTTAACTGCAACATGGCAGATTATGGTGATAAATACAAAACTAACACACCCTGCAGAGTCTTCTGTGACCAGCAGTAACCGATGGATTACACTTGATTTGACTAAATTCATTTTTGTTAGTCTTTTTCTGTTTTCTGGTATCTGGGGATCAAATTTATTTTGTAGTTTGTTCTTTCTCTGATTGTCTTCCTCCAGAAGTTTCATCTCTTCCTCCTCCGACCGGTCTGGTTTTCTTGTCCTCGTTTCCTCCACCATTTTTCACTCTCTAACTATGAGATCTAGCTCTGTGAGACGATAACAGGCGTCACAAGCATGAGACCAAGCAAACAAATCTCCATGGAAACTTTTACTGCTGTGAAATCTATTTCAACATAGTAAATGAGTTAAAGGTTTCCCTTAACTAAGGACACCTCTTAAGGGATTCTGTCCAGCTGTGTAAGTCCCTCAGCTAAGGAGAACTTAAGCTTTTTAAGTGTCACATTTCAGGAGTGCAACTGGTCCCAGCTCTCACACAGATATGACCGTCTCATTCTAAGGTAACAAAAACATGAAAATTCTTATTTTAGCTGATTACACACTAAAGAAAACATACTTATTATATTATATTCCATTTCTGCCGATATATCTATCTATCTATCTATCTACATATATATATTTATAGATTAATCTGTAGATTTTTTTTTTTTACAAATATTCGTCTAAAAAAAACATCAAAAAATAGTTTAAAGTCCCCATAAAAAGTAGCAAAAGGTCAGTTCTTCAAGTGGCTCATTTGTCAGAGTGATTTAGGGAAAATCTTCACATTGTGAGAAACTTGCAAGGCAAATGTTTGACTTTTTTGTCTCGTAAATTACTTAAACGAGTATGAGAGGATCTGATGATTAATCATCTGTCAGCTGATTTCTGACAGGAGGATGTTTTTGCCAAAACTGAAGAAAAGCTAAAACTCTGCAGACGAACCAGCGTGTGACTCGAGCCAGAGAAATCATTCTGCAGAGCCTAATTATATCAAAGCTAAAATACAGAGGGTATTGAGCAGATAAGAAGCCCTGCATGACCTCACACAGCATCCCATGATCCTCGCTGCTCTGTTAAACACAACCATGAGCCAGTGGGAATCTGTGAAACAGACTGGTCAGTGTTCCCGTCCTGTTCCCCTGCAGCAGCAGCTCATGTCATCAGCACGGCGCTTCATGTGCAGAATGAAGCCTTTCATATGTTCATACTCACGTTGGTGTGTCTACGTGACTTGGCGTAGGTGCTGATGCAGGCGGCGATGTCTTTGGACACACAGCGTTCGTGCACTGTGTACTTGCATACTGTGGGAAAACAACAACAGCAGCAGTGAATACTTTACATGACAAAAAGACGCACAGGCGCTCCACATATTCCTCGTCTCTAATATTTAATGTGATCCTCTCACACTCACTGGTTGTGACTCACCGTAACAGCTACGAGTAAAAGCAAGGTTTGCAGGGGATACAAACTTTACCACATTAAAGATAATCTCAGTGCGTGAGTGCTTCATTCAGCTGTGACAATAACATCAGCCTGGAGAGCCGCTCCCCGGCAGAGCTCAATCAATGATGAAATTACACACGATAATGTTGTTAATGTTTTTTTAATGATGACTGTGAAGACTTTTAATTGAAAAACAACATTGACTCAGATGCACTCGGGCTCAACAAACAACTGCAATTTGAGTCAGATGCAGCTGGGAGGAGAGAGGGGAAACAGATAAAGATGGAGGAAGAGACAGAGGTGATGATAACAGGGTTGGAGAGGAAGACAGACGGACAGACTCACAGGAGCAGCTGAGGCCCTGCTTGCGTACTCCGAGCAGCATGGTGTGGCAGTAGTTACAGTAGGCTGGTTTGTTGAAGTGCTTCAGACGCCAAACATGCTGCCCGTCCTCCTGTACGTTCTACAGGGAGACAAAGAACAGATGAAACATCACAGCGTCCCTTTTAGCAGCTCGTTTTCACAGGATTTGAGTTACTGCACTTCACATGTGCGCTGTAAATGATCCAGGTTTGAAAGCAGCTCAGTTAAACATGATTTCATGAGTAGATTTGGTGCATCTTCACTGTCAGAGCACGAAGTCCTGAGACAACAAAGAGCAGAGTAAAGTTCAGAGTGTGACGACTCTCTGATTTGCTCCTCCCCTCAGGAGCCAGGTGGGTGGAGTCAGGTCATCAGCTCACCTGGGGGAGGCTGCAGGACGATATGAGCTGGTGGCGTCAGTCAGTCTCTCCTCAAGCTTCCACTCAGTTTGGTTTTGGTTACATTTAGTTCATCATTACACGTACTAGCAAATCAAAACGTGAATAAATGAATGTGGTGGAAACCCTTCATTCTCATCACAGGTTAGAGCTTAGATTCTCTGCCCGACCTGACCCGGCCTTCTCATAGCAGACCTTGGCTATGGAACCAACTAGTTTCACACGAGACATGAGCAGCTGTCTCCTCAATGAAAGTCTGTGTTTGTTTGACCCATTCTGCACCTCTATGCAGACGTTCTCGCTCGTTATTCTACATCCGTTTCTCTGAGCATCAAATATTGCTGCAGACGTATTTACATTGGAGTCAGGTGAAGCCTGGTGCAGCTAATAGAGACGCCACAGTGTGCCGTCAGGGCGTGACAAAGGTTCATGAAGATCAGGGCAGAAAGTTTTCCATAATCTTGCTGATGAGCAAACAAATCAAAATGAAACCATCACCTCGCTGGCGGAGATAATGAAGTAAAAGCAGCAAACATGGCGACACTGGCAGAACCACATGAACATAAAATTCAAGAGAAACACACTGGTAGCTTTCAATCAGAGCTGCTGACTGAGAACTGATCTCACCACAGCCAGTGAGAGCGCAGGATTTGAGAAGTCAAAAAAAAAGTTACACACACATACACACAAACACACACACACACACACACTCATACGTACCGTCTCCATGCCCAGCAGGACCAGTAAAGGGATGGTGGTGAGGCCTCCTCTGATCCACTCCTCCAGTGTGACCGTCCCGTCCCTGTCGTAGTCGATCTCCTCCATCATCTCCTTCAGTATCTACAGTGACAGAGAAACATAAATAAAGTTCTTAAAACCCATTAATAGTTATAGGTCACTGATACTAACGGTTGATAAATAATTGATTCAACTTTGCAGCTGTAGATTTCAACAGACTCCAGATCAGGAGAACAGGAGCTTTACTCTGACCAGCCGCTCGTTTGTATTTGTTGTTATTTTCCTACATTCTTGTAAATCCCTCTGGGTGTCACTTGAGGTTTTTCCGCTGCCATTACAGGCGAGTAAATAACGAGAAAACCTTGACAGAAGGGCCTGTTTACTTTTCTCTTCCTGTTTTCAGACTTTATTGCAGCTGAGACACACGGCGTGTGTTTGCTCACCGGTCGCAGCTCTGTTGAGTCCCACTCCAGATACTCTGCCACATGGACCATCTGATTGATGATGCGATCGAGCTCCTACAGAAAGAAAGACAAATGATAAAATGATATGAGACACAGCATGGACAGATTACTGAACGGGCCTGCTGGGCACAGGGCCCCGGGGCCCAAAGTGTCAGGGGCCCCCGGCCTTTACCTGCAATATCACTCGAACAGACGCCAGAAAGAACAACACAAAGAGACTCACAGTGACTCACAGTGAGTATGAAAAGAGGCAAAACAAACATCAAGAGACATGAAATGACTTAAACACAAACAGACTTAAAAAGACACAAACTAACTACAAACACACAAAAAAGACTACAAAGAGACACAAAGAGACACAAACCAACTACAAAGAGACACAAAATAACCACAAAGACACAGAAACTAACCACAAAGAGACACAAGCTATAAAGAGACACAAAATGACCACAAACAGACAAAAACGACTACAAAGAGACACAACATGACAACAAAGAGACACAAAGAGACACAAACCAACTACAAAGAGACAAAAACAACTACAAAGAGATACAAAAACTAAGAAAGACACAGAAACTAACCACAAAGAGACACAAAATGACCACAAACAGACAAAAACAACTACAAAGAGACACAAACAAACTACAAAGAGACACAAAACAACTACAAAGATACACAAAATGACCACAAACAGACAAAAACAACTACAAAGACACAAACAAACTACAAAGAGACACAAAACAACTACAAAGAGACACAAAATGACCACAAACAGACAAAAACAACTACAAAGAGACACAAACAAACTACAAAGAGACACAAAACAACTACAAAGAGACACAAAATGACCACAAACAGACAAAAACAACTATAAAGAGACACAAACAAACAACAAAGAGACACAAACTACAAAGAGATACAAAATGACCACAAACAGACAAAAACAACTACAAAGAGACACAAACAAACTACAAAGAGTCACAAAACACAACAAAGAGACACAAAATGACCACAAAGAGACACAAACAAACTACAAAGAGACACAAACTACAAAGAGATACAAAATGACCACAAACAGACAAAAACAACTACAAAGAGACACAAACAAACTACAAAGAGTCACAAAACAACTACAAAGAGACACAAAATGACCACAAACAGACAAAAACAACTACAAAGAGACACAAACAAACAACAAAGAGACACAAACTACAAAGAGACACAAAATGACCACAAACAGACACAAACAACTACAAAGAGACACAAACAAACCACAAAGAGGTCCCAGCTTCATCTTCTGCTCATATAGTGTGTGTGTGTGTGTGTGTGTGTGGTGTGTGTGTGTGTGTGTGTGTGTGTGTGTGTGTGTGTGCGCGTGCGCGCGCTGTATCTCTAGCATGTTCACGTGTGTTTATGTGATCTCCTCGGCACATGGCTGGTACTAAAGTGAACAGAACCATCTACAAATGATCTCATGTAAACACAACTGCTGTCACCGAGTGTCTATTCTTAGAGCTGCTGTGTGCAAAGGGCAAACACTGAGACCAGACGCAGAGAGGAAGATGAAGAGAGGAGAAGGAGGAGGAGGAGGAGGAGGGGGAGAGACAGAGAAAGGCAAGAGAGGGAAATACAAAAGCAAGGAGAGACACTCACCGAGCTGTCCAGAACGCCGTTGCCGTCTGTGTCGTAGAGCCGGAACATGACTAGAGGGAAAGCAGAGAGCACAGATCCCATGGTGACTCAGACAACGTCAGATGATTAGTAGCTCTGTGAAGCTGTAACATTTGTTCCTGGACTGTCTCCAGATGGCCACAGGGTTAAAGAAGTGGAGCGTGCTACTTCTTTACTGAAGCATGGGGACCAGTTAGCAGAGATTAGCCTTGTCAGCGCGCTCCAATATAGCCTTCGACACTAAAGAAGTCAATTGGGCACAGCAGGGCTTAAGCATGTCAGTGACCTGCCCTGTGTGGGAGGCGTAAGCAGCGTATCTACGGCCCTGGGGAGGCAGGGAGCAGCCTTATTACTCTTGCTGTCACCCTGAGCTGACATGAGAGCACGTATACACACATATTGCACATGACGGCTGCTCCCTCTCCCTCCGCCCATGTCACCCCGTCCCCATCACTCACACTCCAGCTTGTCCTCCGGCGTCCCCCTCTCCAGCAGGGACAGGTAGCAGACGATGTCCTTGAGGAACACCACCTGGGGCGACGGCAGGGGGGAGCCTTTCTGGGGCGACGGGCTCCTCCGCAGCGACAAGTGCTTCTCAGAGTGGCTCCTCTCTGTGGACACACGGCACAAGTTACTCACACCAGACTCTGCTGCGGTTCCTCTGGTGACATTAACGACAGGACTCAAGTCAAATCAGCAGTAAATTAGATATTAAAGTGTGAGTGTGACAGTTTGAGAGAACTCTGGTCCCAGCGCAGCAGTCAGAGACAAAACAGAGGCGCGGAGAACAGGTCGACAAAACACTATTTACAGTGAGCACACAGAGGACGCAGGCTGCTGACCAAAACAACAGGAGGTCATGTGACGGGGAAAACCAAAAGCAACAACTCATGTTATTCACAGTTTCACTCTCAAAGATGCTATTTGTTACTGTAACAACATGAGTGGGGAAGTTAGGTGTTCAGGTTCTCAGCACTCTTTTCCATTAAATTTAACTCAGCGATTAAAGGTCCAGTGTTTAGGATTTAATGGTACGTGTTAGCAGAAATGGAATATAATATTCATAATTTAGTTTTTATTAGTTTATAAGCACCTGGAAATGAGAACTGTTGAATTCTGGTGACCTGAAAATGAGCCGTTTACATCTGTATTACAAGTCAGGTCCTCCTCCATGAGTTAAGGTTTTATATTTTGGCTTGATATTCACAAATGGATAAAACTAGGGATGCACGATAATATCTGCGCCTCATCAGTATCGGCCGACATGCTTTTTCTCATTTTGCACAATGACTGAATATCACACACACTGAACAGTATTTCATGTCTCCATCTGCTGCTGCGCCGTCACCATAAGAGTCTGTGTGTCTAATATGATGTTAATTCACTACAGAAGAGACGTGATGGTCACTGAAATTAGGAGGGAAATAAGTGGATATATCAGTATCAGTAATTGGTCAAATGAGTCGTTATATTTCAGCATGTAGGATAAAAAAAAATCTCATATCGTGCATCTCTAGATAAGATAAAACAAAATGTGTCATCTCTTCCAGCCTCTGTCTCTAGACACAATATTACATTTGCTAAAAATGTATCTTGCAAAACTAAAATAATGAACTCTGTTGTAATGTAACTATACACCAGATCCACCAAATTTTTTTCATTAAATGAATTTGAATTGTAAAATAAAAAGGAATAAAAGTGCACAAGTTGTTTAATATCATTTTTAAAAAAGTGTATCAAGTATCTGAAATTAAACTGCATGTCCTCGTGTTTGTTCAGCTATTATTTAATTTGACTTTCTTCTTTTCCCCTTTTTTACATTTTCATTTAAAACTTATCATTAAAAGAACTTCCTTTGTAATCAAATTTCAGTTTATCATTATTATTCCTTTTGTCCCTACTTCCTTTCGGAGAACAGAATTTTTCAACTTTGTGTGTAGATTTCTTGATTGTGATTATTACAGTGTGCACAGTGTGACATTGTTTTCTTTGCTGTTGGCTGTTACACATAAAGAACTAATGCAAAAGTTGACAGTGTGTATGTGTAGCAGCTGTGAGGTGTGTATAGTATAGATCTTAAGACACCTCGTACTGTAAGCTGGGACCAAATGTACTGTGTGTACTGAGGCCTCAAGAAACCCTCTGGTGCTGGCAGACAGAAAGCTCCCAGCAGGACGCACTTTGCATGCAGACTTTTTTTTCACCAGCACTTCATTTGTGGAAACAGAAACATAATTATAGAAGAGATGCCCTTTTTTATTTTCCACTTGAGCACCTGCCCATCAAAACGTCCATGTGCGGCTCTGGTTAGTTTGGATTCACCAAAGTCCCAAAATAACACACTCGAGGCAGGCTGGTAGAGTTTCCCTGTTTTTGTATTTTCTGTTGACCACGGTCACACGAGAGTTTTCATCAGTTCAGGTGAGCAATTGATACACTGACAGTCAAGTTTATTTGGAGTGTCCGCTCTGAGGATTTGGATGTTGTAAAGCTCTGAGACAAACTGTGATATGTGATATTTGGCTTTATGAATAAAACTAAAGTGAGATTAAATCCGTCAGTACATCATCCCCTGCTGACACTAATCTCTTCCAGCCTCATCTCAGCATCTCTAAACTCACCTGATGAGAGTTTGGGGGACACCGGCGACCTGGCAGGACCAGCGTTGGGAGTCAGTGCATTGCTGCTGCTGCCCTCTGAGGTTTTGACCTGGGTGCAGGGGGATCGGTGGGGCCCCCCAGGCGTGTGGGCCCCTGTCCCTGAACGCTGCGAGGAGGAGCGAGATGAACAAGGGGAGGTGGTGGCTCCCGAGCCCGCGGTGCTCATCACACTGGAGTGTTCTGGTGTGTGTCGGCCCATCGCAGACAGGATGCTCTTCCCGTTCATCCCTGAAGGTGCGGATATAAAATAAAAGAGACAGAAGGGACAAATGAGTCGGACACAAGTTATAGAAACATTGGAGCACGACGGGAGGGGATTTGAGAAGCACAGAGAGTCGGTTAATTGGAAGCAGCAACATAAAGAAACACTGTAGAAATACTTCACCACAAATACCAAAAAACTCTGCAGAGAGAAACAGGAAGCAGGAAAAACAAAGCATCCAAAGCATCAAATCATCCACTGACCCACAGGCAAAATACCATCAACTCACACCAGCACAACAAGAGCACAGCAAAAAGGGAGCAGGAGGTTATAGCCAGCAGGACTCTCGTCCCATTAAGATGACATCACCCTGATGATGCGGGCGACTCGGCCTGCTCAGGTACCTGTAATGGGGGCACAGGCCACTTCGGTCTGAATAGAGATGCCTGCGTCAATGGAGCGGGCCTCTGTGGTCAGTCATTGTTTCGAGGGGAAAAAACAGACAGCGGCAGACGCAGCAAGAATGAGTGAACATCAGCCAAGAGAAGGTAATCTTTACGTATACGAACAGACACTGTGTACAGAAACCACAGGGGCTCAAGACAAGAAGGTAATTAGTAGGAGAATAAATTAAGTGCATATATCACAGTAAGAGCCTTTTTTATCCTCAGTCCAGAGCAAAAATGTTTCTACCTCTAATGTTTCAACAGTGGACGTAAACATAGAGTCTGTTTGTCAGCGAGCAGAAACATATCATGAAACGTTCCACATAGTCGTCCAGGAGGCAATATTTTTAATTTTATTTCCGTATCCTACTGGAAGAAAAAAAAAAAATAATCTACATCACCACTGACATTAAAAAGAGTCATACAGGGTTCACACACAGGGGTTTTTACACATGTAACTTTGAGGCAAATTTCCAAACCACACAGTGTTTCCCTGAGGATGTTTTCCACTGACACAAGATTTGCTTCAGACACATATTTATACACACTGTAAATGCTGAATTATTTTTAATGAAATGCTGTCACAATCATCTCTCCTGCAGGTGAGGTCAGATCTGACATTTGTTTCAGTCACTGTGACGCCGCTAAACGAAGGAATAATTCCCACATCTATTTTCAAACAGGTACGTAGAGGAGGGACGAGAAGAATAAAACTCCTGCACACTGTGTAACTTGCACAATTAAGAATTTTAATGCTGCTTAATGATGCTGATTTTAATCAGGCGTCAGGGTTTGCAGCATTAAAATCATTATTTTTGCAGGTGTAAAATGGTGTAAGGTGTAAAATGTAGTGACTAACTTTTTTGCATCAGAGTATCTCGATCCTACTAAAAAGTTTCACTGAAGGTTTAAGCCAAAACCAAGACTGGACTACATGATCTAATGCAGTGGTTTGTAAAAGAAGCACTTTATTTTGAAGTACTGTGATTTCTGGCACGTTTGAAGCGCCGTTTCCTGCTGCAGCACAAACTAGCAGACAGCTACTTGACAGAGACAGCTAACCAACTTGACGATGGTCAAATGCAAGAATGATGCTAAATATATTAAACTGTGTCGACCTTGAACTGAACGACTGACTCTGTGGCTGGACAAGTGAGGAACCACCGATATAATGTGACACCAGACACTCAGAAATCTTTTTTTCCTGTTGAAAAACCCATTTTCAAGAACTGATCTGACAACACACACGTCAGTGCGGCTGTTTTTACAAAGAGGTTAAAGAAACATGTGATGTCACAGGACACCAGCCCTTCTCATGATAATATCTGACTGTATGAACATTAATGTGAAGCTCTCCTGGTCTTTTCATTCTCTCAGTTACAGTAGATGCTGTTTGTAGCTGCACTTCTGTGACCTTTGAGCTGTAATATTATTGGGGTTTTGTTTTTTGATAATTTAATCTAGTGAAGATATTTTTGTCATTATTAGTTTTATTGTGGTTGATTTATTGGTTTGGTTTGTTTGTTTTTGATGAATCTTTTCCTGTCTTTTTATTGTATTCTGATCCTGTCTGCCTTGTTTTTTAATTATATATTTGTTTTACAACATGATGTCATGTTTGCTTGTGTTGACAAAGGAAGAGTAGTTGCCAAAAAAAAAAGTAGTTGCCACCTCAGTAGTGGCTGATGGGGATCCAAATGAAAGAATAATAATTAAGATCCGATCAGATCACTCCTGAACATCTGGGCCCAGAAGATCCTACAGGACTTAATCAGCACAGTGAGCAGCTGCATCCAGACTAGCTCACATCATGTTACACAAGATCTCCAGCAGGTGTCAGTGCAGGCTGTGTCAGTGAGCTCCCTCTGAGATCCTGAACACACAGAATCCTCGCCAACCATTTAAAGGACCAGTGTGTGAGCTTTAAGGGGATATATCAGCAGAAATTAAATATAAGATAATAAGTATGTTTTCTCTAGTGTAAAATACCCTGGAAATATTACTTGTTGTGTTCTCCTGGTCATAGAATGAGCTGGATATATATGTCAACATAATCTTGGTGATAAGCAAGTGATTCTTGTGTCTAAGAAGCGGCTGGGAACACAGCGACGACCCGCCACACAAGTGGTTCTGTTGTTGCTTTGTCTCCAACATGTTCTGTGGTCTGCAGCTTGGCAGGTGTCTCGCTTACGTGATGCACCTTCCACCATCACCTCCACCTCCCTGTGATGAAGTCAGCTCATTCACTACGTAACTTTAGAAACGTTGATATGATTCAGACCAAACCTACAAATGTGGGGTGTGTATGTGAGGTTTGCAGAAATGTACAGTGCCAACATTTTCTCCTGACAACTGAGCTGCTGTGATGACAAACTGAATATCTTTTGGACCAGCTGTTGGCTAAAACAAAGAACTTAAAGATGCTGCGAGAAAGTTACAGTCACCATTGTTACTATTTTAGTCAGGACCACTTTAGTCAAAGAAAACTTTATTTCTATTCGCAGTATTAAATTTGGCGGCATGGCTCTGTCCTGGGGCCCCTCTGCTTTTCCTCAATTAATCAGTTAATTCATGAATCAGCTGTCACAGCAGTCACTAATGAACAAATGTGTTAGTTGTAGTGCTAAAAGTTTCCCCATTAACTGCAACTTTAGACTTAAGGATACAATCAAATCCTCTTAATTAATTAATAACTAACATAACTTTTGGTTATTGTTAAGTAAACTCCACAGGGCACCTTTACGTTTTAAAGACCCTCTGAAGGAAGGGAGGATACATGAGACAGAAGAGACAGAAAAGATGTCTTTACTACCAGCTCTGCATTCATTAGAAAACTCACAGTGAAGACAGACGACACAGCAGAGACGTCACAAACTGATCTGAGACACTGTGAGTCTCGGCACCAACGCCGCGACCCAAAACCACACACTCACATTCAGCCTCTCTACACTTGTTGCCTCTTACTTCCACAAGTATTTCACCACAGAAATAGATTTCTAATTCAACAGTCCATCTGTCTCCTCAGATGCTCCGCACTGAGGACGTGACGGCCCACACAGCACTCACATGGACGGACCGAGGCTCACACAGTTTGCACCTGGAGCAGGGTGACCGTGATCAACACCTGAAGATTCAGTCTTCAGATCTGGTCGGTGTGAAACCCTCGTGTCATCAGATTTTGGCGAATAACCCTGTCTGTCTCTTTTACAGTGAAGAAAGAGCGTCGTTATGAGATGGACTAATGTGTGCGTTAAAACAGAAGTCCACATCATCATCTCTGATGTCAGAGTGATTCTGCAGACACAAAGAAAACCTTGATGTCCTACAGATGCTTCGAGTCACACTCTGTTTTGTTGAACTTTTACCCTTTGCAAAGTCTACAGCTGATGTCTCTGTGCCTGACAACTTAACTGCTGCGGCCATGACTAACACATGAACTGCGCATGCATTAAAGTGAGTAGACACTAATCTTTGTTCTCAACCCAAAAAAAGATCGTAGACAAACTAAACAAACTATTTTCACGTCACTGTTAAATGGTCTAAGTCTGGCTTTGCTCTGACCTGGCATTGTGTGGATGAGACAGAAAAGGTCAAAGGTGACGAGTAAGAAAAAAAACACTGCAGTAAATCAGGAGCAGTTAAATCACTTGCCCCTTTTACACCGTCTGCTCATGGCAGCCTCGTTGTTTTGTATGAAAAGCACAAATACGGAATGGAGAGGCAGAGATGTTTCACCTCAAAGACGTCAGCAGATGCAATAAAATATATAAAAAAAATTTGATGTGTGCCACCTATGACCAGAGGATTTCTAAAAGCAGTTAGCAGGCTGGGCACAATGTTTCCACAGCGACATTGTTGGGTTGGGACGGTGTTACTTGCATCACTGGTTAGCTTCCAACCAACACGTTCTCACTGTGACCTCGTCACATGTCCACGTCTGGTCATGGACTTTCCACGTCCACATGTGACGTCCAAGGTACCCTGGGTGTGTTGGCTGTTGACGTTCTGGGACGCCGTGTCACCTTCAGCCTGTTACATGCATTGTCTGTTTTCAAAATACACTTCTGTTTTCACAGGAAATGTACAGTTTGATACAGTCTCTTTCAAAATAAAAGCACAACGTCGGCACAACTACGTGCGTTGATGTCATTTTCATTAACAACATACGCATGAGGTTAGGTTTAGGAAAACAGAACAGGGTTTACCTTTACAATCTTATGGGAAGCAAACACCAGCCTCCTGAGTAAAGGTCGGTGGTTGTTGGACCCATCCACAGCCCCCTCCTGCCCGCCCTATTTGGACTTCCGCAGCGTTAAGTTTTGTTGTTGTCCTGCTGTGTTTCCCCTGATGCCACCAGGCACCACATAACAATAACTACGACAGGCTGCATATCATGCAGATGTGAAAGGACGGGTTTTTTTAATCGGCATCTGACACTAGAGGTCGGAGGAGTGAGACTGTTGAGTGAGATCAGCAGTGAAGAGTAGCAAAATAGACCTATAGACTTGGGCTACATGCATAACTGGTCATAATATTCTAACAGTAAAATGTGATGGTTTTTTTTATTTCGTTATAACCTGGCTATTTTTCAAGTCACGTGAGACAGAAGGCCTAAAAGTCTGTACACAATTTGGGAGCAACATGACAGTTGCCGAGGACAAAAATCATCCTGTAGAGCCTACGTCCTATTTTGCATCTAACTGTTCTCCAACTGTCTCCAAACCAAAACAGCAAATGTTGAGTGTGACGAAATGTTCACTCCTGCCAACTGAAAGGAGGCAAAACATTTCTGATGTTTCTATTTTTAAGTTACATAACGTAGGTAGGGTGAGAATTCTGCGTTAACAGCACTTCTAATGTTGAAACCCATTTTTTATTACACTTACAGGAGTAGAGTTCACAGAACGAACACGTCGCTGGTGAATCTGCTACATTTGAATCCATACCATAATAATCTTGATTGGCTTAATTGCAAATCAAAGATCCTCAACGACGCCAAGTAAATGTAGCCCTTAATGCTCTGGATGAAATATGAGGCCAACAGAAGAACATTCTGTCAATTATATTAAATGAAGATGATGGAAAAAGCAAAGATTCACCCTGTTAAAAACCTCCCATCCAGCAATACTGAAAGCCGTGGGTTATATCTGTGTGAAAGATGCAGTAATACAAGCACAAGCAACCTACCCAGTAAGCTCGTTCCTGCCCGAGACTGGTCGGGAGAGCAGCCTCCTGTTTTGCTCTTGAAGGAGGTGAAGAGGTGCTGACACAGCTCCTCTGGGATGTCATTCTCCAGGTAAGTGGTCATGAAGAGCTGGAAGCCCTCGTAATCAATGGGCTGCACAGGGAGGGAAAGAGCAAACGGGTTAACAACATTACTGAGGCGCACATGTGAGTGAGGTTTACACCAACCACTGATGGACACGGATTTTATTACAACAAGAAAGCAGAGAGATGTGATGGACTTTCAGATGTGGGCCCTGAAATGAAGGTCTGCAGCGTTGGTTTGGGGTGAAATGTCAGCAGTTTCTGAAGCTGAATGACAATATGGTTTGAAAGAATTAAAGAGAAAACATTTACAAAAGATTTTACAGCAACATTTAAAAGGTCAGACCGGTCAGCCGACCACAGAGTATCTCTTTAAAAAGACAGTTCACGCCAAAATCAAAAACACAAAGTTTTCCTCTTCCCTGTAGACTATCAGTGTAGATAGTTTAGGTGTGAGCTGCAGAGTGTTGCAGATATGGGCCGTAGAGACGTCTGACTTCTCTCCAGTATAACAGAACTAGATGACACTCAGCTTGTGGAGCTAAAAACTCAACATTATTGTCTCTGTACAGAAATCATGACCTGGTTACTCAAGATAATCCACAGACCTTGTTGCTGCAGTTTCACACAGAAACTATTTTCTTTGTACTGAACTAAACTCACCAACCAAATCACCAGAGAAAACTGATCTGAGTTCAGACTGTTTACTTACAGCACAGCTACACTCACAGATAACTGAGCCTCCTACCTGCCTGTCAAACACCATCAACCCACAAACCTTCTCCAGTCCGGACTGAGTGGAGTCCTGCGGGGTGAAGCTGTGGAGGCTGCGAGCGAAGCTAGCTGCTAACAGCCACTGCTGCAACTAACAAACTCCACAAATCCTTTCAGCAGCTTCACCATCCACAGTCAGACAGCTCACAACTCACACCAACCCAAACATCCTGGTGCAGACTATTTACTGGAGTTTTCCAGCCTGTCGTTAATGCTGCATTTGAAGATAATTACAAGCACGGCCGTTCTTGGCTTTTAATGTCCGCCAGTCCACCACGACCATTTTCGTCACGTCTCGTCAACGAAAATGAAACAGATTTTTATCATCAAGATCTATTTTTAGCTTGTTCTTTTCATCACAGAAAAAGGTTGTTGATGAAATATTTTTGTGAGTTTTCCTCAACAAAATCAACACTCATAGACTGGCAGCTGGAGAGGTCCCAGTTTTCCTCCCCTGAGCAAGGCACCGAACACCCAAGTGCCTGACCAAGGCAGCCCTCTCACTCTGACACCTCTCGCATATCTTCATCTCCTTCTTCCTTCTGCACGATGATTCAGTTGCTGGGTGTAGTCCGGAAAAAGGAAAATAGTTTCTACATGAAACTACTGATAACAAAGTCTGTGGATTATCTTCAGTAACTGAGTCATGATTTCTAGAAAGAGATGTTGCGGTTGAGTTTCAAATGTGTCTTTTGGCACTTTGAGCACTCAGTGTCATCTAGATCCATTATATTGAGAGGGCAGATATCTCTACGGCCCATAACTCCAACACCAAAACCATCTAGATTCATGAACAGCTCCACAGGTGAGAGGAAAGCTACGTATTTTTGATTTGAGGTGAACCGTCTCGTGACAGCAGAGGCAGACTGGAGGATGCTGGAAGCTGCATCCAGATAAAACCTCCAGAGGCCTGATGGTTCAAAGAAAATGTAGAGAAAGCAACACAGACAGCACAACATGTCACGTCAACGTTCCCGAGCTCCTTCCATTTACCTCCTGCAAACCCCCCCCCCCTCACACTGCCATGTGGTGGGTGCATAGTAGCACTCAACTCAACGACCCTGTGAATTCTGGCCTTTTCCCCTCTGGCAGGGCGACAGACCATCTGTGGCGGATAAGGCGGGGTTATGTTATGTTAGTGGACAGAATGTGCATGCAGTCTGCTGACACAGACACCACACAGCATGCAGAGCCCACGGGCTGAGGCTTACTTGGTTGAGAACGTCTTGCTTCTGTTTAACGGTTGGGACAATGAAGAGGAGAGGGAAGAGGAAGGAGTGAAGGAAGAGTGGGTAAAAGAAGAGAAGGGATTAGCTGCTTTGTGTCAGTGGTGGTGGTTCGGTTGCAGAGCAGACTGACTGCTCCTCACGTCTGCAGGAACCGTTATGTTCTCACTGAGCTGCTCACTCAGTCGCAGCCTGCAAAGCCTGAAGCCATCAGGCTGCACAATTCAGCCCTTCACAGATCTTCAAGGCGATCTCGACCACATGCTCCTTCAAATCCAAATTAAACGTGATAAATCGAATATGCACAAGTGTGATTCAGCAGAGCTTTTGATCAGGATTTTCCCGCTTCGTCCCTTTTTCATCAAACACTCATGAAACTAACAGCATTAATTATGGTTAGATTCCATTTCGCTGAATCAGATCCAGGTCCTGGTGTCGTGCGTGCTGACTCACTGGAATCATGGCGCACTGACACACCCAAAGTAAACAGGGCCATTGTTAAAGCTCAATAGCAGCACGTCAGACAGAACAATCTGAATCAGCGAGCAGTGTGTCAGTTTGTTGCTCTTTTGCTAAACAATAAAAAAGACGTGAACGTTGCCTGGTGCTCGCCAACCGTGCACACGCAGAGAGGCAGATTAGAAGAATTGTTTTATTGTTTCTGTTCACATTATTAAAATGAGCATAGACACCAAACACAACATGCATCAGAAACTGGGTTAGCCAAAATTTGTACTGTTTAAATGGTAAAAAAAAAAAAAAATGTATAAAACGCGCATCAGCATCAGATTGGACTGCAAGGAAAAATGCAGATCCCAGAACTCCGATCCAGTTTTTCACGTCAACAATGTTTTGTGGTGTTAATCTATTTTTTATTTATTAGGGGCCAAAGCACAAGTGTGTGGAGTCTTGCTTGCTTTAATTTCAATGTTAGACATTTTAAAGATTTCTTGTGTTGATTTATTTTCTATTTATTAAGGGCCAAAGCAGCCAAAGCAAACCAGCTATATTTTTCATTTAATGTTAATGTTCAAGTTTAAAGTTTGTTTATTTAACCCTGTTAACAATAAACAGGTCAGTTTCTCATAACTGTTGTGGATCATTCTAACTAACCCGATTAAGTAGTTGTTCTTGTTAGAGTAATATCGCTTGATCAAACCTTTTCTAACATGACTGACAACAAAAGAAGTGAATCTGTATGATACGCGCTTGGATCAGATCAGTATCAGCCAAAACTGAATTTTATTCTGCCAAATTCCCATGATCTGTGCCCTCCTTTATAACATATGCCAGGCTGGTTAACACAGCAATTACATTAGGGCTGCAACGATTATTTTTATTATCAAAAACAGTGCCCATCAAAACTCTAACACCCCCAGATTCTGTGTTCACAATGATTTATCACAAAAAAGTTAAAATCCTCTCTTATGAGAAGCTATGATCGAAAACTGTTTATTGTTCTCATAATTTCTGTCTGAAAATTTCCATCAATTAACAGATTTTCAAAACATCTATTCAGCTTTCCCTGTAGATTGATTCACTGACTCATCCATAGGTTCCCAGCCGTCCTGCTCTCAGTTAGTCTCACAGCCCTTTCAGATTGATTTTACTTCATCGATTCCCGCTGCATCTTCCAAACCTATAACACAATTCATTACATAAAAATGGACATTGTAATTTTTTAGACACTTGAACTGTCAATATTTCAATTGGTTTGGTCAGCAGTTGTAGTATGACTGACACATGGAGTGAAGCGAACTGTTTCAACCTTTAATCCATCACTTTTATGCCTGGTTCACACTACACCACTTTTCTGTCCGTTCCTACATGTTGTGGTTTGTATCTGGACACTTTTATTTTGATAAGTTTTTCCAGTTGTGTGTGTGTGGACATGGGTAACTTAACATTTGTTCTTCCGGAGGCACCCTTCTCACCTGCTGCGTCGAGGAGTGATTGGACTCACCTGTTCCTGCTTTGCCAATCAAGCCTACTACTTGAAGCCTGCTGAGACACTCCTCGACGCCAGAGTATACAAAGAACCTCCGTGGTATCAGCTTGGCTCTCGTTTGGTGAATTGTGAATTTCTTCTTGTGAATTTTGGTGTGTGTTAATCGTGTCTCTCCTCCGTCTTTTTCAGTGCCTCCCGTGCCCTCACAGCCCAGCACTCTCCGGACATCTTTTGTGTTTTTTGTTGAAGGACTCTATTTTTGATTAATTGTGGACTGACTCGCTCCTGTGCAACATTAAATCATTGTTTCACCTGCTCCGCTTCCGCGCCTGGGTTCCCTCTTTGCATCACACGCCACAGAATACTCTGGCCGTCATGGACCCAGCGGAATCGGATCCCATCAAGGCTGCCCTCGCTCGACAAGGACTTCGGCTCGGACAACATGAGAATATGTTCCAGGGAATCATGGAAACTCTCCAGAATCTCAGCGCTCAAGTCACTAACCTCACTGAACAGCTTCGCCTCTCGGACCACCGCGCCACCCCGGAACCCCCCTCTGTGAGTACTGCACCCTCTCCCTCGCCAGCCCCAGTTTCACTGCACCCCAGCCCTCTCAAAGAGCCCTATGTCCCTGCCCCCGAACCTTACGCCGGTGAGATTGGGGGGGCCAGTGGTTTTGTGTTACGTTGTTCTCTTGTGTTTGATCAGCAGCCCTTTAGTTACCCCACAGATAGAGCTAAAATCGCTTACACTGTTAATTTACTCCGGGGTAGAGCAGCTCAGTGGGTTACCGCGTTATGGGAACAGGAATCCCCCATCCTTTCCTCTTATGATAATTTCACCTGTGAACTTTGTAGGATTTTGATCACCCCCGCAGGGACAGGAAGCAGCTAAGCGGTTGTTTTCGCTTGCTCAGGGTGCCAGATCAGTGGCTGATTTTTCCATTGATTTCCGGATCGCAGCCTCAGAGAGTGGGTGGGGGGAGCTAGAATTAAAGGGGGTTTTCCTACGTGGGCTTTCCAGCGAGCTTAAGGATGAATTAGCTTCCCGAGATGAGCCTGACTCCTTAGAGTCCTTGATTTCCCTAGCCATCAAGATTGATAACAGACTCAGGGAGAGGCGTCAGGAGAAGACTGTCCAGTTCCACCAGAGGCAGAGAATTAGTGCCCCCTGCAGTTCATTCAGCTTCCTACAGCCCTCCCTCTCCACCTCGAGCTCATGCCACTCCCTCCAACTCCCCTGTCGAGCCCATGCAGCTGGGCAGGACCCGGCTACACCCCAGCGAACGTCAGCGGCGAGTCAACCTGCGACTGTGCATCTACTGTGGCCAGGCTGGTCACTTCCTGGCTTCCTGTCCCCAGACGCCAAAAGAGCAGACTCACCAGTGAACGAGAGCGCACTGGTGAGTCAGTCTCCCCTACCCCTAGCTCTCCTGCTCGCATCACTGTCCCTTCCTGTCTGCTCTGGGGGCGGGAGTCACTGCCATTAAAGGTACTGATCGACTCTGGGGCCGACGAGAGTTTCATCCAGGACGAATTGGCCACCCAGCTCAACCTGCCCCTAGAGCCCTTAACCACCCCTAGAAATGTCACCGCCCTTGATGGTAGGTTAATAGCTCAGGTTAAGCTCCGCACTGCTCCGGTCACCCTCATCATCTCTGGGAACCACCGTGAGGACATTCAGTTGCTGGTCATTCCTTCCCCCCATGTTCCCCTGGTCCTGGGTCTCCCTTGGTTGCTGCTTCACAATCCCCAAATCGACTGGAAGGCCGCCCGAATCACTAATTGGAGTCCTCATTGCCATTCCCATTGCCTACGCTCTGCCAATCCCTTCTCCTCTCGGCCCCCCGGTGACTCCCTCACCTCCTCCGGACCTCACCTCTGTGCCCCCAGAGTATCACGACCTTGCCCCCGTGTTCAATAAGGAGTTGGCTCTCTCCCTTCCCCCTCACCGCCCTACGACTGCTCCATCGACCTCCTCCCTGGCGCTCCCCTTCCCTCCAGTCGACTATACAACCTGTCACGCCCTGAGAGGGAGGCTATGGAGGCATACATCAAGGACTCGTTGGTCTCTGGACTCATTCGGCCCTCCTCCTCTCCTTTGGGGCGGGGTTTTTCTTCGTCAAGAAGAAGGATTCCACTCTACGCCCCTGCATGATTTCCGTGGCCTCAATGACATCACCGTCAAGAATAAGTACTCTCTCCCTCTCATTGACCCCTCCTTTGAGCCCCTTTGTTCCGCCACCCTCTTTACCAAGTTGGATCTGCGGAACGCCTACCACCTCATCAGGATCAAGGAGGGAGATGAGTGGAAAACCGCCTTCAACACTCCTCTCGGACACTATGAGTACCAGGTCATGCCTTTTGGTTTAACCAACGCCCCTGCTGTTTTCCAGGCCCTGATTAATGACGTGTTGCGAGACATGCTGAACCGCTTCGTTTTTGTCTACCTCGACGACATTCTGATTTTTTCCCGCACCCTCGAGGAGCACCGACAGCATGTTCGTCTCGTCCTTCAGAGGCTTCTGGAGAACAAGCTCTTTGTTAAACCTGAAAAATGTGAGTTTCACTCTGCCTCAGTGGGTTTCCTCGGCTACATCATTGCCAGGGGCCAGCTACAACCCGACCCGGCCAAGATCCAAGCTGTTACCGACTGGCCAACTCCCTCAACCCGCAAGGAGCTCCAGAGATTCCTCGGTTCGCCAACTTCTATAGGAGGTTCATTCGGGACTACAGCAAGGTGGCCATTCCCCTGACCAGACTCACATCCCTGAGCTCCCCTTTCCGTGGTCCCCTGAGGCCCAGCAGGCTTTCACCAACCTCAAGAGGCTCTTCACATCCGCCCCTGTCCTAAAACACCCTGACCCCTCCTTACAGTTCGTGGTCGAGGTGGACGCTTCGGACTCTGGAGCTGGAGCGGTGCTCTCCCAGAGAGACCCCCCAACCAACAAGCTGCACCCCTGCGCCTTTTTTCTCGCCGCCTGTCCCCCTGAACGTAACTACGACGTGGGAAATAGAGAGTTGCTGGCTGTGGTTTGGGCTCTACAAGAGTGGAGGCACTGGCTGGAGGGCACGACAGTTCCGTTTTTGATTTGGACCGACCACAAGAACCTCGCTTATCTACGCTCCGCCAAGAGGCTGAACCCCCGCCAGCCCGGTGGGCTCTGTTTTTGAGTCGTTTCAACTTTTCCCTCTCCTATCGCCCTGGTTCCCGCAACACAAAGCCGGACGCCCTGTCACGTCTCCACTCTCCTTCCCCGGACTCGGAGAGCACGGACCCCATCCTCCCTCCCTCCTGCTTCGTGGGAATGGCCTCCTGGGAGATTGAGTCCATCATCGCTGAGGCTCAAGAGCGGCAGCCCGACCCTGGTACCGGCCCCCTGACCGGAGATTTGTGCCCGACTCGGTCCGTTCCCAGGTTCTCCAGTGGCCCACTCGTCAAAGCTTACGTGTCACCCTGGTTTTCACCGCACTCTCAAGTTCCTCCGTCAAAGCTTCTGGTGGCCCAGCATGTACCGGGACACACGTGAGTTTATTGCTGCCTGCTCTGTCTGTGCCCGAGGAAAGACCTCTCATCAACCCGCCGCTGGTCTGTTACGTCCTCTCCCCATCCCTAGTCGTCCCTGGTCCCACATCGCTCTGGACTTCATCACGGGGTTGCCCCCGTCAGAAGGTAACACCGTGATATTGACTATTGTGGATCGTTTCTCTAAGTCTGTTCACTATGTGCCACTCCCTAAACTGCCTTCTGCCCTCGAGACTGCCCGTCTTCTAGTTAATCATGTCTTCAGGCTTCACGGGATTCCTCTCGACGTGGTGTCGGACCGGGGACCCCAGTTTGCTTCACAAGTTTGGAGGGAGTTCTGCAGAGCTATTGGAGCCACGGCCAGTCTGTCATCAGGCTATCACCCCCAGACCAACGGCCAGACAGAGCGGCCAACCAGAACCTTGAGTCGGCCCTTCGCTGCGTCGCTGCCCATCACCCCGTCACTTGGAGCTCCCAGCTCCCCTGGATTGAGTACACCCATAACTCCCTCACCAGTTCGGCCACAGGTATGTCCCCGTTCATGTGCTGCCTGGGCTACCAACCCCCCCTCTTCCCAGAACAGGAGCTTGCTGTGGCGTCCCGTCGGTCCAGGAACATCTCCGGAGGGTGAGAGAGGTGTGGCGGGTAGCCAGGTCAGCACTCACCCCTCCGCGGAGAGGAACAAGCGCCTTGCTGACGCCCACCGCTCCTCCGCTCCTGCCTATCGTCCCGGCCAGATGGTGTGGTTGTCGTCATGCGACCTCCCCCTGGATGTCGAGTCACGTAAGCTCTCCCCTCGCTTTGTTGGCCCCTTTGAGATTTTGAAAGTCATTAACCCCTCTGTTGTCAAGCTCAGACTGCCGGACTCCATGAAGGTCCATCCTTCGTTTCATGTCTCCCTGCTGAAGCCTGTCAGCTCCAGTGAGCTCAGCCCTCCAACCGTCGCCCCACCTCCCCCCCGGCTCATTGACGGCCATCCCGCCTTCACTGTCTCCCGGATCCTGGATGTTCGCCCGCGGGGACGGGGGTTCCAGTTTCTGGTGGACTGGGAGGGTACGGTCCGGAGGAGCGATCTTGGATCTCACGGGGCCTTATTCTGGACAATTCCCTTCTCCGGGAGTTCTATGCGGCCCATCCGGACAAGCCTGGGAGACCGCCAGGAGGCGTTCGTTGAGGGGGGGTACTGTTGTGGTTTGTATCTGGACACTTTTATTTTGATAAGTTTTTCCGGTTGTGTGTGTGTGGACATGGGTAACTTAACATTTGTTCTTCCGGAGGCACCCTTCTCACCTGCTGCGTCGAGGAGTGATTGGACTCACCTGTCCTGCTTTGCCAATCAAGCCTACTACTTGAAGCCTGCTGAGACACTCCTCGACGCCAGAGTATACAAAGAACCTCCGTGGTATCAGCTTGGCTCTCGTTTGGTGAATTGTGAATTTCTTCTTGTGAATTTTGGTGTGTGTGTTAATCGTGTCTCTCCTCCGTCTTTTTCAGTGCCTCCCGTGCCCTCACAGCCCAGCACTCTCCGGACATCTTTTGTGTTTTTTGTTGAAGGACTCTATTTTTGATTAATTGTGGACTGACTCGCTCCTGTGCAACATTAAATCATTGTTTCACCTGCTCCGCTTCCGCGCCTGGGTTCCCTCTTTGCATCACACGCCACACTACAGTCACTATGTCACATTACAAGATTGTAGAGTCATAAAATTGTGCTGAAAAACACAACACACTCCACGATGGTCCACACCAATTATCCCCAGTCGTCTTTCACGGCGTGTGTGATGTCATCAGGTTATTCTTGTCCTGTTTTTATTACTTTTACTATTATTTCAGTCACTGTGTCTGTTCATGTGCCAGCTGACATGCTGTTGTAGTAATGTAAAAAAGTGCCACCAGATGGGCGGAGCTACATTTCAAGGACCGTGCGCAAACATACAAGTCACTGAGTCCTCCACAACAAGTTCCTGCAAATGTTTCAGAATAAAAGCCTGTTTAGAAAATGAAGGGATTCTCTCAGCTGGAACGATAATGGTTGTGTTGAGTTTGAAATGACGGCGCAATGCAAGAAATTTATCAAGGCAAACAGGAGCGGATAAAAAGTAAAAATCTAAAAATATACAGAGGGAATAATAAATGACGTCCTGTTTCTAATGTGGTGAGTTTGAGATGCAGCTGGTAGCCTCTGCAGCTGTGCTGAGTAAAGGCCCAGACACTATCCGTGAATTTGATTCCTTTATATCCTCCATCATGAAGACAGAACATTCTTTGCTAGCTTGATGCTAATGGCAGCACTCGGCGGGTTGATAAAGTTTCTCTGCTGTTTCCTGTTTACTGTGTGCTAACGTCCCTACAGGAAATATCTAAAAGGCTGGGCTGTTGTTGTTGCACAGTTTCCACGGCAACAGATCGCTCCGTGTTCCTATTGGTCAAAGTGACGACTGTGACGGGAGAAGTCGTGGACGACAAAAGGAAAATCAAACATGTTAGACTTTCTGTTGGGACGTCATGAGGCGTCCCAGACGTGGCATCAGCTGTCGTCTGTTTCACGACACCGTACGTCACTGAGTCGGGCTAGAATCTGACTGAGTGGTGTGTAGCAGGCATCATTTAGCTGTTTTAACCATTTATTTCTATGAGCTAATTATTTGAAGTGGTTAGTCAGTACTTTCAGCTAATCATCAGCCTCTAATACTACAAGCCAATTATTTTAACTGTCTTCCTATCACTTTCAGCAAAGTGTTAAAACACTGATCGCTTGCTAACCAGTTTTCACACACTCTTACATCACTGCATCATGTAGTGTTGAGCTGTTACAGCTGGATTAATATGTGGATATATTCTTTGAATCAAATACTACTCTAAATTTTTCAGATTTGTTGAGCTGCTTCATGACAGCAGTGCGCCCTGCATGTATCCCTGGTTGTGAATCACTGCACTAATCATTTTAGCTCCTGATCACATCGGCCCCATCAGTGTTTGACAAATCCTTTCTCTGTGCGCTGCACGTGGTCAAGATTTCCTCTCTGCTCTAAGTAAATGCAAATAAACTGAGCAAACATAATAAGGCTGCAGTATGAGCAAACTAAACCCTCTTCCTCCCAGGGAACATTTGGTTCACACCAAAATAGGACTAAGTAAAGCTGATCCCTTTTGCACGTCAGTGGAAATATGCTTCTAACGTGCTTCTGTTGAGCGGGTGTGAAGCCGCTGTAACTGACGCCCATCACAGAGGAACACACCGTGATGAGGATCCTCCCTCGGCTCCACAGTGTTGACCTAACCCCGAGAGCTCCCAAAGCCAGCCAGGCATTATTCATATCGCTCTCTTCTCCTTATTTGGCCAAACAAACCAAGAGGCTTTAATTTGCTGTGCATCGAGCGGCACGGCAGGTTCAGACAAATATGCTCACATGCCACAGAAAACACACACACACACACTTTTCACATACTACACTGCAGATATATCACCATAAGAAATAAAAAGCTGTGTTGCCTTGAATGTAAATACACACAGATGCATTTGTGGAAATTCTCGTCCCTGTGGAAAACACGTTTACCCCAGAGTCTAACCCACGATTATTTTCCCTGTGAGCGGGCTCACGTCCAAGCCTGCCAATCTGTAAATATCTCCCAAGGGCAGCTATAACACATTTACATGGTTCATTTAATCTTTTTCATTTTGGCAGGGCTGTCTGAACGATTCCACTGACTTTCTCTTGGCATTAAAAAGGTAAGACTATAGGAACGACCGTCCTGTCGATGGGCAGAGTAGATCTGTCCATCGACAGTGCGACGTAATCAGAGAATGACATTCGTGAGAAGCTGCGTCCACCTTCCTCCTGAGGAGAGACATGAACGAAGAGGAAAAGAACCTCTTCGTTTGAGAAAGATGCTGCGGTTTTATGTTTTTTTATGTAGAAAACTGATTTTGACACACATTTTATTTCTGCTACTGCAAGACGACACTGTTCATCATAATTTGTAGTAAACAGGTTCCTCCTGCAACGAGATCAGGCAGGTCGAAAAATGCCTCACAAAAAAAATAAGTCTGTAAATGTAATGAGAAAATAGTGTTTCTGCAGCAAAGAGCATTTTATGATTAGATCTTCACATTGATTTTTGTCTGATTGATTTTTTGAAATCTGATTTTCAGCTATTTTTAAAATTCTAAATAAACGGGCTGCAACAACAAACACTGTCACAAACTGAACGCTGCCTCACGTCTCTGTGACGGGTTTTTACTTTCTCCTGGTTTTGTTTGAATATTGTCACTGTTATGATACAATCTGCAGTTTGTCCTCATCTCTTATATCCCACAGCACAACATGAAGTAACCATGCTTTCACATTGCTTTATACTGACAGTGTTTTTTAAATGACAATAAATTAGGACATTTTTATGTGACACCATCAATTATGTCACAAAAACAAAGCACAGCTAAATGACAGAGATAAATTCGTCGTGCCTGACGAAGCTTGTAACTGCTGTGGAGGGAAACCCTCTGGGTGTGATGTACAGCCGCTGTCTCTCACTCATTCATCCATCCCTGACAATTATGATGCTGCACAAGAACGTGCACGAGGACGGGCTGAGGTTGTCCAAACAACAGCCCTTCGCCCTCTCTGGCTGAGCTGCCCCTCTGATGGCGGGAGGGGAATAATATTTGTATTATTTTCTTGTGGTTGCATGAAAACAAGTAGCCTATAATTACTAAAGTTAGACCAAATTAAATCAGCATATCATCCAGACTGTTATTACTTTTTAATAGACATGTCTCTGCGGGACAGAGATGAGGCGACTCAGAGGCGCCTATTGTTTTTCACGCATCCTTCTGATGAAACCATCCCCACGTCTGCATGACGTCAGCAGGCTGCCAGATGTCAGGACCAATAACTGGCTGCCAGCCTCCTGCTGTGGTAAACAGCAAGTCTGGTGCTGGCCATAGATGTATTATAATAATAACAACAAGATACCAAACCCCAAGATGGCGCCTATTTAGTCTTTGCTCACCTTGCACATACAGCCGCAGCGTGCGGCCCATTTAATGTGCAATAGTGTTTCTCACACTACCTCCGCCTGTAAGTCCCTGCTCGGCTAATAGATTTTAATTGCGATGACATCAGGGATTTTTAAAAGGCTTTTCTCAGCTTGAAGAAAGTTTGAAGAATATAACAGCTCCATGGATCAGATTTTCAGAAGAGAAAAGTAGGGCTGGAGGGGTCAAACATCGTTAATCTACACACACCTGAGGACACAGAGCTGGTTGAAAATTGGCAAAGTTTCCCTTTAACTGCCCACATCACTGTTTTATGAACTACTGTAGTGGTTATATTTCGTGGAGACGGACCTTCAGTGGTTGTAGCAACTCAAACTTGACTCAACCAGGTCCCCGGGGAGTGTGTCAGGCTTTGAAGCTAGATGTTTTGGCCAAACAGGGAATTATGACCATTATGTGATGCCATGTGGCCCAAAAAGATATTGTCTAATGACTAATGTCTAGTGACTAATGACTCACTGAAAACAAATATTTCAATCAGTGAAAAATACACAGTTTATTTTTTTACATAGTGTTGTGAATGACTTCTTTTAGAGCAACAGCCCCTCAAAATGTCTGTGCATGTTTCTGATGCTGCTGTTTTTTTCCTAATCTGTTCAGCTGAGACAACCTGACGTTACTGACGGCTGACAGTGTCCGTCATCGTTTTTTCTTTGTATCTATTGTCTTTAATCGGTTTTTAAACTCCTCCAGAAGAGGCAGAGACACTCTGGTTGGAAATAATTGAATTAAAAGCACAAAAGAGAGGTCACGCTCTTCTTTTGTCACCAGCTGGCTGAGTAGATTCCACTACAGCTGGCACAAGGGACTGATGAGTCATTACAGACACACACACACACACACACACACATACACACAGTGATGGATGGCAGAGGGCCACAGTGGTCATCGTGGCGCCAGGTGACAGTGTGGTCTGAGAAAGACTACATGAGCATTAAGTCTGGTTCCTATGGCGCCCAACGTCCGGCGGGGCTGTTAGTCATGTCATCACAAACACTGAGGAGAAGCTTACAGCAGAGAGGAGGTGATAATGAAGAGGGAGGAGAGAGGAGTGAGGAACAGGGAAACATATAACACGTACAGAGGAAGAAGAGATGCCAGGAGAAGGAAGGAAGGAATGTGACATGAGGACACGAATGATATCAGTCATTATAAAAACCATATGGACGTTTAGCCAAAACTGTGGGGGAGGAATCAGACGTGAAGGCAGAGATGTTTGGGCTGAACACAGCCATCAATCGCTCCCTCCAACACAGATCATTTCTCTTCATTAACAAGAGAAAAAGGCACCAGTTTAAATCATGAACAAATACAAAGAACACGAGCAACATGAAGTAGATATACAGACATGAAATTAGCCTGTAAATATGAAGTTAATCTCAAAACACTATGTTTCAGCAGTAACAGAGTAATATAACGAGTTACCAACAGGATCATGTGTAATATTATTACATCTACAGTGTCAGGTAACGTGTTATCACCCAAAACAAACTGTTAACTGTTTGTATTTTACATTAATTCACACTGATCCACTTTCGCAGGTCTGCCACCAGGAAAATATCCCCACAATTGTTGTGTGTTGTCCTGTTATCATACGCTACATCACAGGCCTAAAAGAGCACCAGTGATCAGCACATCTGGGCCTGTGTGTTACCATGTTGTGTGTTTCTGTTCCTGCTTTTGCCATCATCATCCTCACTGTGACCTCGTCACATGTCCACGTTTGCTCATGGACTTTCCACGTCCACATATGGCGTCCAAGGTACCCTGGGTGTGTTGGTTGTTGACGTTCTGGGACGCCGTGTCAACTTCAGCCTGTTACATGCATTGTCTGTTTTCAAAATACACTTCTGTTTTCACAGGAAATGTACAGTTTGATACAGTCTCTTTCAAAATAAAAGCACTACGTCAGTTCAATACCATGGATTTTTTTTTGTCCTTCAATGACAAATGCACATGGTTACGTTTAGCCAACAAACACACGTAGTTAGGTTTCGCCGACACACACACGTGGTTACGTTTAGTCAACACACACATGTGGTTACGTTTAACTGACACACACACGTGGTTACGTTTAGCCGATACAAACACGTAGTTACGTTTAGCCAACAAACACACACACACACACACACACGTGGTTACGTTTAGCCAACACATACACACACACACACACATACACGTGGTTACGTTTAGCCAACAAACACACGTAGTTACGTTTAGCCAACAAACACACACACACACACACACACGTGGTTACGTTTAGCCGACACACACACGTGGTTACGTTTAGCCAACACACACACACACACACGTAGTTACGTTTAGCCAACAAACACACACACACACACACACACACATGGTTACGTTTAGCCGACACACACACACACGTGGTTACGTTTAG
This sequence comes from Epinephelus cyanopodus, assembly GCA_026686955.1. Taxonomy (NCBI): domain Eukaryota; kingdom Metazoa; phylum Chordata; class Actinopteri; order Perciformes; family Serranidae; genus Epinephelus; species Epinephelus cyanopodus. Next base: position 39,274,303 of record CM048927.1, on the reverse strand, counting down.
CCAACACACACACGTTGTTACGTTTAGCCGGCATACACACGTGGTTACATTTAGCCAACACACACACACGTGGTTACGTTTAGCCAACACACACACACGTGGTTACATTTAGCCAACAAACACACGTAGTTACGTTTAGCCAACAAACACACACACACACACACACACACACGTGGTTACGTTTAGCCAACAAACACACGTAGTTACGTTTAGCCAACAAACACACACACACACACACACACACGTGGTTACGTTTAGCCAACAAACACACGTAGTTACGTTTAGCCAACAAACACACACACACCACACACACACACACACACACACACACGTGGTTACGTTTAGCCACCAAACACACGTAGTTACGTTTAGCCAACAAACACACACACACACACACACATGTGGTTACATTTAGCCGACACACACACGTGGTTACGTTTAGCCAACACACACACACACACATAGTTACGTTTAGCCAACAAACACACACACACACACACACACGGTTACTTTTAGCCGACACACACACACACACACACACACGTGGTTACGTTTAGCCAACACACACACGTTGTTACGTTTAGCCGGCATACACACGTGGTTACATTTAGCCAACACACACACACACACACACACACACGTGGTTACGTTTAGCTGACATACACACGTGGTTACGTTTAGCCAACTCACACAAAGGACAGCCTTTTTTCGTTGGTGTCTGACACTGGAAATCACTGAGCAAGCGCCAGATTTCGATGACTTTGGAGTGAGACCGGGTTGCTTTGCTCGCCAAAGGTTTGTTAAGCTGTTTTTTTGTTGTTTGTTTTTTCCACCTCGCCTCTCAGGGCATCAGTAATTTCGATGATGTGCAGCTGAAACGTGTCGACAGCTGTCCATCAAATCTGGGCTCAAACGAGAAGCTGATGTTTTTAGACTGTAACTGTGGTTAAAGAGTCAAATCCTTACATATGTCATTATGCCACTTTGCACATGAGATGCTGCTGCATTAATGTTGTTTACATTCGTCCAAGTTAGTCGAGACTGGACATCAACATCTACTTTAAAAAACTTATCATCTACTGTACGATAAATACAAATACTATAATCATTTAAATGTTAATTTATTTTGTCAGTTTATTTATTTATTTCCGAATGGTCACTGTGTCATGATACTGAAAAAATCATCATGTATGACTCTGCTGCAGGATTTCCCACAAAGTGCAGTCTCGCCTGAAATAAGTCAAGTCAAACTTTATTCGTCCCCAGAGGAGCAGTCGGTCACGCTGCAGAGAAAAACCCAGTAATAACACAACATATAAAGATAGCTCCTGCTAACGTCATAAAAAATACTACACTTTTTTGAACCTCGGAAGGAACACAGAGGTCATATATTTAATGAGCGAGGCTGCTGTTTAGATCCTCAGCCACTGAATTCATGACCAGACGAGATCCTGATACTGACAGAGAGTTATAGTTCACACTGTATGGTAGCTTTGTGGTTATTAATCAGATCGGCATATTGTAATGTCATCGCACAGCTAGTGTGCAGGAGCTGGCTGTGTACCACACACACACACACACACACACACACACACACACACCCAGATGAAACACAGATGGAGTCTCTTCCTTAAATACCATAATATTGCTGTTTTCGTGAACAGTCAGTTTCTTCCCTTGCTGTAGTGCAGCAGTGAAGATTTTTGGTGAATGAGCAGCACAAAGCCAATCAGCTTATATTATGTATGTAACTGTCTGTATACTCACCAAAAGATAAGAGATTTATTTCTCTCAAATTTTGGTCTCAAATTTGTTAACATCTGTGTTAGTGATACTAAAATAACCCATCCACCTGACAGGTGTGACATATCAGGATGCTGCTCATTAGGTGTGCCTCGGGAACATCATGATAAAAAGCCTCTCTCGTTTTGTCACACAACACAGCGCCACAGATGTCCTCAGTTTCGAGGGAGCGTGCCACTGGCATGCTGACCGCTGGAATGAGCACCAGAGCTGCTGCCCGTGAACTGAATGTTCACTTTGTGTCAATTAATTTGGCAGTACATCCGACCACCTCACAACCCCAGGCCACGTGTAACCACGCCAGCTCAGGACGTCCACATCTGTCTTCACCCGTGAGATGGTCTGACACCAGCCACCTGAACAGATGATGCAATAATTGGTTTGAACAACCGATCGATTTCTGCACAAACCGTCTCAGAGCAGCTCATCTGTGCGCTCATCATCAGCACCGGGGTCTTCACCTGACCAGCAGTTCATTGACGACTTCAGTGGGCGACTGCTCACCATCAATGGCGTCTGGCACTTTAGAGACGCGTTCTCTTCATGAATGAATTCAGTGTGACCATTAAAAATGCATATTTGTAGCCTTAGTCATGTGAAAACCACAGTTCAGAAAGGTCTTTTATTGTAACTATCCAAACTCACACCTGTGTAGCGATGATGCTGTTTAATCAGCATGTTGATCTGCCACACCTGTCAGGTGGATGGGAAGTTTTGGAGAAGGAGAAGAGCTCACTGACACAGACTTTAACAAATTCGTTCATAAAATGTGGGAGAAAGACGTCTTCTGTGTGCACGGAAACAGTCTTAGTTCAACTCAGGAAAATTAGGGTGAAAATAAGAGTTTTGCGTTCATATATTTGTTTAGTGTCTGTCCAGCAGAAAAAGGGAAAAGAGTTCAGGAAGGTTCAAAATTACCACCAACACAATCTAAATCAGTGGTTCTCATAGGTCTTTCAATATAATATTTAAAATGTATAGAGGGTGGCGTCACCTCGGTGAGACCCTGCCAAGCTTCACACCAACAAACAATGAAACCCGGCCTGTCTCAGAGAAAAATAAATTAAATTTCCGGACCATTTCTATCCATTCAGCGGTTGTTGCAGACCCTTTACTCTTTAACCATTTACTTGTCATTGCTTTGTTACAACCTGCTAGAAGTGTTTGTAATAATTATCTGTCCTGCTTCATCAGCCCAGTTGGCACATTTCCCACATACATAACACTTAAATTCAGCTCTAAGCTCATTACTGATCTCTGGTCTCACTCCAAAGTTGTCAAATACTGGCGCTTGGTCAGTGACTTCCTGCATCAGACATCGACGAAAAAAGTCGGCATGATACGCAGCCAGTCGCTGTTATTGTTGAACAGCACCCAACAGCGTCAGGGAGAAAATGCAGCAAGACAATGAAAGCTAAGGTGGCAAAAGTGTGAGTAGGGCTGGTAGGAGGGATGGATGGGTCAAACAACCACAGACTTTCACCCAGGAGACCAGCGCTTGCTTCCCGTAAGATTGTAAAGCTAAACCCTGTTCTTTTTTCCTAAACCCAACCTAACCTTGTGTGTGTTGTTGAAGGAAAAACACATCAATTCCCGGTGTTGTACCGACGTAGTGCTTTTATTTTGAAAGAGACTGTATGCAAACTGTACATTTCCTGTGAAAACAGAAGTGTATTTTGAAAACAGACAATGCATGTAACAGGCTGAAGTTGACATGGCGTCCCAGAACGTCAACAACCAACACACCCAGGGTACCTTGGACGACGTGTGGACGTGGAGAGTCCATGAGCAAATGTGGACATGTGACGAGGTCACAGTGAGGATGATGTTGTACGTTAGAGCACAGTCTCCAGCACTGACCATGTTCAGGTTTGTTGCTTTGTGATTTTTTAATTATAAAGAACCTTAAAGATTTCTCCCAGTGAATTCCCTCCACAGATCTGAGCTAGACGTGGCAGATTGTGTCCGAAAGATGTTTGACAAATGAGGGTGTTTTTTAATGACCAGTCCCTGTTTTTTTAGCGGGGAAAGTGCCATGAAAAGCGATTGTTTTTAACCAAAGATTGCTGCACTTCCTGTCAGGATAGAGCAAAGACATGCAATTGTTTTTTACAAAGACATTTTGTAAAATGTCTCCTACCGCTTTTTAGGTATTATAAGCCAAAATATGACGTTTCCTGACCATAACCAGGTGGTCTTCGTGCCTAAACTGAAGCACAATCTTGTTGAAATGTAGTGTCAACTTATCAGCTCCATAACGGATGTGACACATCCATGGTTTTGCAGAAATGTACAATGCTAACATTTTTTGCTGGTGATAGGGCTGCAAAACAAAACAAAAAAGTGAGTAAGCAGAGTGAATAAATCTGCTCACAACACCTCCCTTAAATGTTTCACACAGGATCAAATCTTGTGCACATAAAACTCCACTGACAAGCAGTTCACTGGCAGCTGATTATTTTGTCAACAAGCACCGAGCGTCTGAAGCAAAAACTACATTCTGTGTGATGTTTCAGAGACAGAGAGGGGGAGAGATAAAAGCCCAAACTGAAAATAAACGACAAGAAATTAGTGACGCTGCCCAAAGTCCAGACGACGGAATAAAAAAGTCTTTACAGTCTCCAGTTAAGCCGGGAGCTGATCTGCTGACGTCAGGTGCTAAAGTTGATGCTGACGGTGCGTCTCCACCACAGCCTCTATCTAAAAATGGGGGGAATGACTAAGCGCTTTGGTGATTGATATTACACTGAATCAGAGGAACTTTAGCATCCGTTAACGTCACACCATGTGTTTGTGTGCGCACAGAGCAGAGGCAGAATATCAGGCAGAATGTGACAGAGGAGATAAAAGTGGGCGAGGGTTAATGTCGGAGGGAACTGTGGTGCAGACACACCTGCTCCGGGTTGTATTTGGAGAGGACTCCTTCGCCGTGAAACTCCTCCAGCACATCCTTCAGCTTCTTGGAGGAGTCTGAGGAGGAAAGAAGACGAATTGTTTTATTATTTTTGCCGCAACGTGTTTGCTTTGATTCACTTCTGAAAACCTCATGGAGCATTTTTAAGCAATGGAGCCCCACAGTGCCGCACACACACACACACACACACACAGCGAGAACATTTCCTGAAGCTGTCTTTATAATCACATCTCTTAGTCGAAATGTTCCTTCGGATAAACGCTTTCTCCAAACTGAATAAACATGCTGCATCTCATTAACGGGTGTCCTGATAAATACTCATCTGTACCAGGAAGTGCTGCATCAGTGGAGCTGAGCCTGTGAGTCACCCTGTTAGTGAAAAGTAAAAAGGGGACATGGTGTCTTTCTCACTTTTAGATGCTAATCCCATAACCATGCACACACACACACACACACACACACACACACACGTCACAGAGCCCCGGGTCCAGAACACTAGCCGTAATGACCTCCTCCCACGATCATCTGTCAGACAATTACAGGAGACAAATGTACACGTGTGCACGGACACATCTCAGATCCACCGTCATTATCACACACACTTATGCATGCACACGCTCAAGACCTGATTTCACCAATCATGTTAGGGCTCATAATCAACTACGGACGACACTTCATTATTTTTAGTGCTCTGCAGCCTGTAAGGCGTCCCTATTTCTGTCCTGCAGTGGACGTCCACGATAACAGGAGCAGCGAGATGGAGGAGAGCACAATCTCAGGTAAGATGAGAGACGTGATTAGAGAGCGTCCGCTGCTCAGTCTGCTCGGCTGCCATTAGCTGTCAGTACAATGTGGTTAGTGATCCGCAAGCATGAGGAGCATGAATCATCATCAGACGCACTCAAGTCACCAACGTTACAACCGAAAATAATATCAATGCTTCACAGGAGAACAGCAGCGATTATGAATTAATCAAGGAAGAGTTTCACTTTAAAGACCTCAGATCTACATCTCTACTCTTTGCAAATGATGTGGTTCTGCTGGCTTCATCGGAGTCAGCACCTCCAAATCTGAGGCCATGGTTATCTGCCGGAAAACAGTGGACTGCCTCTCTGGGTTGAGGGAGAGTTACTGCCCCACATGAAGGAGAGAAGGAGTATCTCCAGATCTTTTTCACAAGTAAAGCAACGCTAGCAACGCTTCCCAGCTCCTCCTGGAGGATCCCGAGGTGTTTCCAGGCCGGATGAGATATATAATCCCTCCAGCGTGTTCTGGGTCTGCCCCGGGGCGCCCAGTAGGATCCTGATCAGATGTTGAACCACCTCAACTGACCCATTTTGATGGATATCTGAACCCCTCACCCTGTCTCTGAGGCTGAGTCCAGCCTTATCTATCTATCTATCTATCTATCTATCTATCTATCTATCGAGAAACAGTGATTTCTCTGTTTTCAACAAACACCTTCACATGAACAAATGTTAAATGGACCTGCACTTGTACGTGTGTCTTGTTCAGGGTCAGATGATCTGCATCTGTCCTCACTGATATTCTGACTGTGAGTTCATTATTTAATAACCCAGAACAGACTGAAGTGTCTTTTAAACACTGGAAATGATTAATTACATTTAATGTCACTGGGAAAATTAAAATTCTGATCAAACACGACACATTTACGAATTCCTCCTCTGTCCTCGACTCCTCTGAGACTGCTCTGAGGAACTGGGACGGCATGACTGAAGACAGAGCAGAGAAGAGTCGAGGAGAGTTATTGGGATGAACATACGGACTGTTTACCTGCATGCAACTAAAGCCTACTTTAGCGTGATTGGTCAATATGACAAACAGAGACCAGAACACTTCTGATAACAAAATCTTGTCCCAGATTCTGCACATGCAGATAAGTTTACATGGATTGATTAAAAGGCTGCAACATTATTTCTACTGTTAATAAATCTTTTGATCAATTCTTTGATCGATCATTTGTCTATAAAATGTCAGAAAATAGTGAAACATTTCCACCATGTCGCCAGATTTGTTTTGTCTGACAAAACCTATAATCAATTTTATAAATCAAAGCAGAGAGAGACAGAAGCCTCAGTTTTACAGCTGAGGGGCAGAAACCAGAGATCGTTCTGCATCTCTGCTTGATAAACGATCAGGCAATTATCCGTTGATTAATTTCAGTTGACTGACTAATCAATAAATCAACCAGTTGCTTCAGCTAACTGATTATATCTTCAACTAATGATCATTTTCACTACTCTTTAATCTGCTGATTATTTTCTCAATTAACCGATAAATTGTTTTGTGTGTAAATTTGAAAGACGCCGTCACAGTTTCCCAGAGCACAAAGTTTGCATCCTTTCTTTTGTCTCAGAAATATGAGGTCAGCTATCATATAACAGAGAAAGCATCGTATCCTGACATCTGAGACGATACAACCGCTGCTCAAATGATCAATCAATTACTAAAATGGTTGCAATAGATTGATGAACTAATCGTTTGAGTTCTATTTGATTATATGGCTTATTAATGACACTAGCCTTTAAGCTGGATGGTCCTGCTCCCTCACATACTTCTATCTCCGGAGAGAAAAACACAGCCAGCGTCCTTCATTAAGTCCTTGATTGATTGGTTGGTGATACACGAGCCCTCCTGTCTTTCCACTCCTCAGTAAAAATGAGACCTTCCTCGCCTGCAGGGGCCTTCCTCGTCTGCACATTTGTCATGTTTCGATTATAGTCCTCCTCTACTGCAGCCCAGCTCATAAAACAAAAACCCTGCTGGACCACAGTGACAGCAGCGTGAGTGAGGTGAGGATTAGCACTACATTATTTCTGTGTCTTCTCCTGTGCAGGGTCTTAAAGAGGAGACCCTGGATTCTATCAAATTGTGCAACGTCCTCTCCGCAAGTGCTCCCAAGATAGCAGCCTGCTTGTTTGCAAATTGTAAAACAAACAATTTATATGGTTTTTCATAAATTCTGTGACTTTGTGCAGAGCAGCACTTCATGTTTGTTTGTAATCTTGGAGGCAACAGAGAAATCTACAACAAAGATCTTCTCCTGCACAGACCCTCATCAACTGCAGGTAAACACTAAACTTCCTGTCCACCTTTTGTCACTTTCTCTTCTCCAGTTCTTTTGCAAATCACTACAGAATTTGCATGTCAAAAAATGTCTTTTTCTTCCATTTCTGTCCCCAAAAATGTCGGACCTTCACTATACTGACTTGTATCTTTGCAAACTTTGTCACCCGAGAGATGTCACATTCCTCTCCTGGAGGAAGGAGGGTGTCTGTGCAAACGCCTAAAATCTGAGATTCAAACATATGCCGGGTGAGATAGATTAAGTACGTCACTGCCAGGGCCTGCCATTATCACCCACCTACTCACCAAATGTGGGGATAATTCACTGGTGGCATGTAGCGCAGTCACTCTTACTAGCCACTTTGACGGATGACATATACATCCATCTATCTATCTGTGTGTCTATCTATCTATCTATGGACTTGTATATAGATACATAGATTACATCCTTGAGGTTAATAGAAAGATGAGTGCCAGTGATCTGGGTGCTAGATACCAACACACAAAGGCACCTTTCGCGGCCGTATAATATGCAAGGGGAGGTGGATGGGTCCAACAAACTGTGGACTTTCACCCCTGAGCCAGCTGTTTGCTTCCTGTGTGGAAGTGGAGCCAAACCAGGATGTTAGATGATGTTTCTAGACCTAACCAAGGGCTTTTGTTGCACAAGGAAATGACCAACACATCCTCACTGTGACCTCGTCACATGTCCACGTCTGGTCATGGACTCTCCACGTCCACATATGGCGTCCAAGGTACCCTGGGTGTGTTGGTTGTTGACGTTCTGGGACGCCGTGTCAACTTCAGCCTGTTACATGCATTATCTGTTTTCAAAATACACTTCTGTTTTCACAGGAAATGTACAGTTTGCATACAGTCTCTTTCAAAATAAAAGCACTACGTCAGTACAACACCGCCAATTGCCATTTTTTCCTTCAATAACAATCACATGGTTGGGTTTAGGAGAAAAGAACAGGGTTTGGCTTTACAATCTTAGGGAAGCTAACACGAGCCTACCGAGTGAAAGTAGGTGGTTGTTGGACCCCCCCACCCACCAGACCTACTCGGACTTTCGCTGCCATTTAACAATAATGGCTGCGTATCATGCAGATGTGAAAGGACAGCTTTTTTTCGTCCGTGTTGGGCGCTGGAAGTAACTGACCAAGCACCAAATTTCAACGACTTCGGAGTGAGACCTGGTTGAAATAAATGTAAATACCAGGCATTTTATCGATGTTGTATGTCTGTTCTGAAAATCAATGTGTGAGTCTAACGAGCACAATCTGTGTATTTTCTGCGTGAAACAGAAGTAGATTTTGAAAAGACACAATGCATGTAACAAGTGTAACCTGACACACTGTCCTGGAAGGTCAACAGCAGATGCAGGATACATAGCACATCATATGTAGACGTGAAAGTCAGCTGACAAAGCAGCGATATTTGACAAGTTGGGATGAGAACGCACTGGAAAAATAGTATACACAGACCTCACAACACAACAGACAGACTGACCTACAGATCCACACGTGTGCACAAACACAAAGATTTAAATAGAAAAAGTAAAGACTGACCATAGTGGTTTCTTCTCTTCAGTCACTGACAGTCTGACCTCGTGAGGTTTTACCTCACACAGGTCTATAAAACAACGCTTTATGCATGATTGTGTAATTCCTCAACCAAATGGTTTGTGTGAGAGAGTAATAGGTTACTCTATTCATCACCAGGAACGAGAGGACAGATGCTCTTTTGACTAACAAATGTGGTTATCAGCGAGGGGAGAGGTAGCCACGAGGCTCATCCAGCAGGCTAATGAGTGCCATTCTAAAATAACATGAAGAACAATGTGACACCAAACACGACATCCTGCTCCACTGTCTGTTCCCCTCTGATTTTACAATGCTTTATAACTGAACCTGTAAAAGGTACGTGGATGAGCCAAATGTCACTAATGAATACACACAGTACATGATCAAGTGAGTCAAATGATTTCTGCTTATATTCAAGTGAGCAAGTAACAAAACGTGTAGCTCAGCGTGTGACGTAAACAGTGACGTGGGAGGGAAGCCGCGGCTGCTCAGTCCTTCGGCGATTCTCTCGTAAGTCGGCCCGTCCTTCACCGTCCCCGTCATCTGACGGTTAATGGCCTCTTCGTTTGCGAGGACAAGGAGGGCGCGCAATTCCTTGTCTCCCCAGTTGCTCATCTTTACAGTGTCTGTCAGGTTTGCGTTTCCCTCTTTCCTGTTTATCCACCGCCAGTGGCTCGCATGTGCGGCGTCATCAACAGCCCCTCCCACAAGTCATCAACAGCTCCTCCCACAAGTCATCAACAGCTCCTCCTACAAGTCATCAACAGCCCCTCCCACAAGTCATCAACAGCTCCTCCCACAAGTCATCAACAGCTCCTCCTACAAGTCATCAACAGCTCCTCCCACAAGTCATCAACAGCTCCTCCCACAAGTCATCAACAGCTCCTCCCACAAGTCATCAACAGCTCCTCCTACAAGTCATCAACAGCTCCTCCCACAAGTCATCAACAGCTCCTCCTACAAGTCATCAACAGCCCCTCCCACAAGTCATCAACAGCTCCTCCTGTTGCAGAAGGCCGTCTCAGTCTGTTCAAACTAAAAGGCTTCCACAATATGTCTACCCTACGATGCAGAAAATTGGGCACCTCGGATCAACTCGCCAAGCCGGCTCTGTGTGTCTAAGCGCTCGCAGCTTGCCGGTAAAACGGCCCGACATTCACCAAAAATCTGGCAGTGTAAAAGGGGCTACAGTTTAGACCGCTGGACACGAGCCTGCTGCAACACTCTGTGCTAAGGGGTTTGCATTGGCCGAATTCTAACCACTACAGCTGACGTTTCCAGGGCTGCTACTCTTGGATGGATTACTGAAAGGGCCTATTAGGCACAGGCCCGAGGGCCCAAAGTGTCAGGGGGCCTCCCTGGCCTTTACCTGTAAAATGTCAAAGCTTAAACTAACACATACCGACCAGGAAGAGACTCAAAATGACCACAAAGAGACCAAAACAACTATTAAGAGACACAATAAGGTGGAGGGACTGTGTGGTGGCTATCTCCCTAATCTTTGTCTCATATGTGGTCTGATAAACAGAGAGAGAGGGCGGGGCCAGGAGGGGCTGAGCGAACAAGCTGCGTGCAACTCTTCAATTACATAAAATTAAATAAATCAATGTATGGGACACACTGAGTTACTGTATGAAGTGTGTGCGTGTGCCTGTGGTCGAGCTGTTTGGACAAAGGAAAGTAAAATGATTACATTTGTAATTTATTGAACTGTCTTGGAGGTAAACGGAAAAATCAAAATGTAAATTACTGTATTATTCATGCACATATTCAGCAGAGCTTCATATATCTTATTAGTGACGTTAGTTGCTTCTGGGACTGTGAACCTGCTTCAGCTCTATTGATAAGCTTTTGCATTTAAGTTGCCTGAAGCATCTGGCAGGCTATAGCATGGACACCACATGATTTGGTTTTGCAAACAAAGCTTTGGAGAAGCATCAGCTGCGCGCACACGCACACACACCTACACACACACACACACATATTCATTCACACAGAAGCTCATTATCCACACCACCATCTCACACACACACACACACACACACACACACACTCACAACACAAATGTGGAAGCTCCAGATTGAGACACTCACACTCGCTGTACTGCTGCAGCTGGGTGAACTCAGCTGGGCTCAGGCACACCCAGCTCCCGTCTCCCATACTGCCTGAAGCCAGGGGGCCGGGCTCTGCGTCTGGGAGTGCGTTTGTCCACGAGTGCCGCTCAGGGGGATTGATGGTTATCCTTTGGTCAAGCTGTGTAACAAGGCTGAGGCGAAGAGGTTTTGGGATGTCATCTCCGCTTCTTGACAACAAGCACCGTGCGAGCACACAGGAGGTGGCGAGCTGAGATATCTGAGGCCGCGTGTAGTCGTTAGCAGAGGAGGCAGAGACGACGGCGATGTTCGATTGAGCAGGTTTTTCAAGTGTTTAGCTGCAGCAGAGGGTCGTTGCTGACGCGTGTTGAGTATTGCTGAGGTTCTCCAAATGTTGATTTTGTCCCTCTGAATGTCAAAGTACAAAAACAAAGAGGATATACGCTGATTGTCTGTCACAGTAACCAACTACTGGGAGACGTCACGAGTTTCTCAGCAGGTCTTCACCTTCTCTGACCTGCAGAGAGAAAAACAGAGACACAAGAAGAAGAACGTAAATTGAACATGATCATCAACACCCTCTGACTGTATCTAAAATATAAAAGCTTTAGAAGAATCTGTAACATCTCAAAGTCACTTTAAAGATACAGAGGAGGAGGAGGATGGTGGAGGAAGAAGAGACGGGGGGGGGGCAGTGAGGATGACAGCAAATTATGAACAAAAAGAGATTTACAGCAGAAAGGGAGGCGAGGAGTGATGGAGCATGTGGACGCTGAGGAGCAGGAAAACAGCGAGCTGAGGGAACGGCTGCTCAGACTGTCACTGGCTGGATTTATACTTTTCAATCTAGTGCAGAATATTTATGTCGTAATTCTATCTTTTATGTCAAATCGCATTTAATTTCTGCAGCTGATGGAGTCCTGAAAACTGAACACAGATCAGAGTCAGTGGAAATGACAGACGACAGCACAGAGGGCGCCCTGCAACAAACACTTACAACAAACACTTCAGTTTAAACATTGGACTTCTTTAAGAAAATTGGTAACATTCGCCACTCGATGCCGCACTCCACTACAATGACCACACCGCCGTTACCTTACGGTTATTAACAGGTTTAAGGAGCCGTTTTCAGGACCGGTGTGAGTTTTTTTTTGGGGCCGTTTAACGCAGGGGTCGCCAACCTGTGCCTCCAGAGCCATGTGTGGCTCTTTCGTCCGTCTACAGTGGCTCCCTGTGGTGTTTGTTACAAAAAAATTATATAAAATTAGTGTGTTTATCATTGTTGTACGTCTTAAGTGATTCCATCCATCCATCTATTTTTAATCCACTTATCTGGGGCCGGGTCGTGGGGGCAGCTGGCCGAGCAAAGCACCCCAGACGTCCCTCTCCCCAGCAACTCTTTCCAGCTCCTCCTGGAGGACCCCAAGGCCAGATGAGATATTTAATCCCTCCAGCGTGTTCCCACCAGTGGGACGTGCCTGGGACACCTCTGGTGGGAGGGGCCCAAGAGGAATCCTAGTCAGACCCCAAGATACTCGAACTCCCTCACTTGAGGCAGTAACTCTCCCCCAACCTGGAGAGGGCAAGCCACCGGTTTCCGACAACTGCTTCACACTCGCTCCAGTACATGCTGGAGGTCACGGTGTGATGGAGCCAACAGAACCACATCGTCTGCGAAAAGCAGAGATGCAATTCTGAGGTCCCCAAACCGGACCCCTTCCTGCACTGTGAGATCCTGTCCATGAAAATCACAAACAGGATTGGTGACAAGGGACAAACCTGGCGGAGGCCAACACCCACCAAGAACGTGTTCGACTTTATACCAAGTATGTGGACACAGCTCTCTCTTTGGTCATCGCAGCGAGTCTGGCACCCCGCAGTACCCCCCACAAGACCCCCCCGAGGGACGCGGTCGTAATCCTTCTCCAAGCCCACAAAACCCATGTAGACTGGATGGGCAAACTCCCACGACCCTACCAGCAGCCTCGCAAGGGTGAAGAGCTGGTTCATTGTTCCAAGGCCAGGACAGAATCCACATTGCTCCTCCTGAATCTGAGGTTTTAAAGTGATTCGATTGTAAAAATTTGTAACCTAAACACCAATTTGAAAAAAGGTGTTAATATTTTCTCAACTAAAATGTGCGTCTGTGTCTTCAGCCTGGAACCTTTCCTCTACATTTAGCCGAACCTGAACAGAATTCAATAGTGCACAGACAGATCTGTCGGCTGTACCCTGACAGTCGACCAAACGTTAGTTGACCAGAAAGGTCATCAGTCATGACACATGCTTCTCTCTGGCGGTGACACAGTTAGCAGGTGTAGTTTGGTAGAAAGAGAGTAGTTCTTACATGAAGCTGCTCACAACAAGGTCTCTGATTATCTTCAGGTACCGGGTCATAATTTCTGTGAAGTCATTGATGTTGAGTTTTTCAAATGGATTTTTATGGCGCTTTAACCACCACAAGCTGAGCGCAAACTAGTTTCATCATGTTTACGGCTGATATCTCCAGCAATGCAACTCACACCAAAACTATCTAGACTGATGAACAGTGTTACAGGTAGCAGGAAAATTAAGGATGCACAATAACATCAGCACGTCATCAGAATCAGCCAACATGCTTTGCTCTTATTTAGCACGATGACTGAATATCACAGACACTGAACAGTATTTCATGTCTCCATCTGCTGGTGGGCCGTCACCATCAGAGTCTGTGTGTATAATATGATGTTGATTCCACTACAGACAGGTCACTCTCCTCCCTGAAGTGCCCTTGCTGCAGTGGTCGCAGGTATGTCATCGCCTCTCTCTTCCCTCCTTCATGCTTCCTCACTGTCCTATCAAATAAAGATCAGAGCTAAAACAATTATCTCTAAACGTAGGTGAGGAAAAAAGTGGATGTACTGATATCGGTTATCGGTTGAATGAGTTGTTATATAATGATAATAATTTTAAGGAAATTATTTTTTGCACAATAATTATGATTCTCCATTAAATAATGTTTATGCTCCCAGGAAACAAAATACCTTTCACAAAATGTCTGATTTTACACAAATGCAACACAGATATAATCCCATAAATGCCACAGCAGCAGGAATTTTTCATGACAGATACTTTGATGCATTGGCAAGAGCAACGCGGGTGTAACTAATAAAATTATTTAGAGCTGCCCTCAAGTTTGCAGTGTCAGCTGCTGGACACTATGTCCTGAAGACTTACAGGAAACACGACCATCATTAATGTCATAAGCTGCATCTGTGCTCCTCGTATAAATCCCACTGTTGTTGTGACTGATCGCCTCACTTCACCTCCTGATAGACCACAGACTCACCTCTGACACTCACAGGTCTCTGTTATAAGGCTGTAAAGATACGACTCATCTTGGCTGCAGTGAGGAACCTCCTCGTGCATTTTGTGTAAACTGGAGCTGAGAGGACTTTCGACTGATGCCAGAGTACTCATAGTTCCCAGAGAGAAAAGATAAAAGCACGGGTGACTAACTCAGATTCACCAAGGGAATGAAAACAGCTTATTTTTAGAAACGCTGCTCCAGTGAAAAAATAAAAAAAAACTGTTTTAATTTACTCCTCAGAGTTCAGATTAGCATAAAAACATCACACTTGTGATTCCAGACGCTGCTTTACACACGAGTCGGTCGGAGACATCATCAAGTATTTGGAGGATTTTGTTCCAAAGACATAATGTTTGGCTCTTTTGATTTTCTGCAGGAGATAAAAAAATGTACTTAACTAATAATCTGTCACTGTGAGAGCAGTTTTATTTAGTGAGATGGACGACTAAGGAGAAATTATCATGCTGACGATAAAGTTAATTCCTGTATTGAATAAAAAAAATCTGAACACAGTATGAAAAGCCAAAAAAAAACTACACACTGACAAGACTTCATTTTAAGTCAGTCTATTTTTAGACACTTCCCATCACTCACGTGAGAGCAGATGAGCACAATTTGACTACGGTCAGACTCAATGACAAGAATCTGCATTGAAGAGAGGAATAAAATAGAAAAGGATTGCACATACACAAACTGGGATGAACTGGTTTGTCACCATCAACAAATCTCTATAGAATCAAGTCTCTGTTACATCTGCCCTTTTAAACCACGAGGCTCGTATTCAGCTATTTCATTTGATTTTTATTGTAAAGAAATGTAATCATTAAGAAGTCCAACCAGCAGTATCTTCAGCTGTCTCTCAGTACTTTCTGACATCCCTTCTTTGTCTGTGTCCATTCTGCCACCGGCAGCTGGTTTCGTTTGAACATTGGGTTGCTATAGAAACCAACTGGTAGTCAGGTGTCCGTCCAAATGTGGCAGAAATTTCACAGATTTTCTGAAAATCTGTAGAAGAAAATACAAATGAATGTTTCCATCAGCTGCTGTTTTGAGAGTCCAAGGAGTCGAGGGCATCGAGATAAACAGTCGGTGCCAACTGTCCAATCGGACGCCGTTATACCAACACCATCATCAGACGATGGGACTAAGAGAGTGATAGACACACCCACAAACATACAGTGTAGTCACAAAAGGAAGTGCATCAGACTTTGAAGTCACTTTCACATGGTGGCCAAACTGTGTAACCGTGTCCGCAAAATGACCTCGACTTAGATTGTGAAAGGGGCGTCTGTAAATCAGCTGTGAGCGCTAAACTGGAAGTAGCCACTCGGCCAGTGAACGTCTCCAGTTTGCCTGATCTAGGGACCCAAGCATGAAATCATTTTGAGATTTTTTTGTCCCCAAATGTCAGCGTCGTTAAAGAGGCAACAGACAGCATCTTTTCCTAAATATACCATGATGAAAATAATGTGGGTTGCACAGGGTAGTGGCCACAGTAAAATCACACTAGCAGCGTTTACATTAATTCTTGCATTTGCACATGTTAAACACATCGTATCAATGTTTCCAGAGCGACGTAGTATACGAGCTGACTCTGTCACCTGGTGGGGGAGGGGATGGTTGATGGCAGGACACCTGCAAAGCTGCGCACCGCTGTTTGAAACCAACCAACAACAAAACTGGATGTCCCACCAAGCAGTGCTGTTTTCTGAGTATTACGTCGCTGTTTTTCCTGCCAAGATAGTGCCGTAAAACAGTTGTTTTTACAGAGACATTCCTATGTGCCAACTGGAACAGGGCGACCACAGGCAGTTGTTTTTAACCAAGACACTGGTGCATTCTGAGTTGGGATAGTGTTGTTTCTTACAGACATAGTTGTGTTTCCAGCTGAGATAGTGCTACAAACATACCATTATTTTCTACTGCAACATCGCTGTGCTACCTGCCAGGACAATGCAACAGTTGTTTTTAACAGAGATGTGGTGGATTTCCTGCCAGGGTATTCAGAAAAAAGCCAAAAGGCTACACACACACACACACACACACACACACACACACACACACACACAAGAACCTAATAACAACCGACAGAAACTAGAGCAACAAAAATAGAAGAGAAAAAATTACCACAAAAAAATGATAAATTAGCTTCCTGTTCTTACAAATTAAAGTGTAAAGTCTTTAAAGTCAAACAGTCGGATGTATCAGAGAGAACAGAGAGGAGGACGCAGCCACCAGATTCTGTGTGCAGAACCAATACTTGATCGTACAGGGATCGGTTCAGTTTTCATCGGATTTGTCGACAATCAGAAAAATAAAGAATCTCACCAGCTCCCTCTATTATTTCCTTTTTACACTCTCGGCCAGTCTTTAAAGTGAAACAGTGTTCTTACTTCACATCCCTCCCCTCTGTCTTTATCAGCTCACTGCTGGGCTACATGTAGACGGCCGCTGGCATGTACTAATGAGCTACACATGTTTAGTTATGCTCCCAACACAGAGGGAACAAAGGGGGAGATGTACATGTATATACTGCGAGAGTGTGACAGAGGAACAGAGAGAAGCACGTGCCAATCAGGCGGACGGGGCCTCCCCTCTGCGCAGAGAGGGATTCTGTTTTGCTCACGAGGTTGCCCGGCAACTATGACGTCACTGGAGTGCATGACAAAGAGAAGCACCGTGACAGAGACACACAGAGAGGGAGAGCTCGCTACGGTTACTATGAACAAACGTGACAACATGACATGCATCAGTTGTGAGCATAACGTCCTCAGAATCTGTTTCTCTGCTTTTATCTCAAACCACATTTATATTTAGTCACAGAAAAGCAGTTCAGCTTCCTGAAGGAACGGTCGGGGAAATATACTCTTTCTGGTGCTGAGCGTGTTGGAACAGGTGATCATTACTGCGCTCATGTATATATATATATATACGTAAAATATAAAGCTGTTAGCTGGTTAGCTTACCTGAGGACAAAGAAACAGGGGAAACAGATAATCTGGCTCGAGCATATAACATTACAGCTGTTTTGCGTTACCCAGTCGCCAACAGAAAGTGTACGTTTATACTAACCACAAATAAATTACATTTACATGTTTGATAAATATCATAATGTATAAACTGTTGTCATCAGGTGGAGGCGATGGTGTGTTATCTTAGCGAGAGCGTAGACCACTGTTCGAAAAAACAAACAAAACCGATTGTTTTAAGCGAGTCATCACTGTGTGTCCAGCGGCTTTTTCAACCACCAAATGTGGATGTTTTTTAGCGACTCATTGCTGAGTTTCAGCTGCCGAGACAGCTTCTGCATCCGTGACTGTGCCAACAATAGTAGGTGTTTTAAGCCAAAACACACAGGCGGGTTATGAGACATCGGGCCCCTGGGTGCAGATATGCAAAGGCCCCGCCACTTCTCTTACACAGATGCAGGACACACAAACTCGGTGGTGGTTTTGCCTTTCTTGCAATTTTGCACCTTTTTGTGGTTTTGTGTCTCTCCGAGGTCGTTTAGCCCCGTTTCCACCAAGCAGTCCGGTGCGGTTCAGTTCAGTTTAGTTCACATTGTTTACGTTTCCACCGTTAAAAGTTGTGGATGGTACCAATAGAACCGCTCCGTACTGTCTGTATTTTGGGTCCCCCCTCTTTACTACTTTAAGGTGGAGTCTGCTAAACTGATCATTATGATGCGTCAGATGGGGCAAACTGCACCTTCCAGTAGGCCTGAAAGTTCCTATCCAATGATGTGAAATTGTGACAGTATTAGTAGGTTTAGGCACCAAAACCACTTGCTTACGTTTGGAAAAGGATACGTACTGAAGTGCGTGAAGTAAGTCTTTTGCTGTGTCTCAAATCGCGTACTTCTGTACTTACACTTAATATTTTGAGTACATATTTGGAGTACCCAGATGGTGCACTCACAACGGTGTGGAACTATGGACACTTCTCGCCCTCAATGGTCGCCATCTTGGCTACTTAGCGGAAGGGGAGGGACCACTTTTCAAACAGGAAATGGCGGCCGAGGACTGTGTGACCGTGAGCGTCGCTGCATTGTACAAATGCATGTGTTTTTTGCACTAAGCACCACTATACTGTTGTCAGGTATAAGCCAGCAGTGTGTTTATTGGGTTCATTTAACAGTCTGTAGTGATTTGGTACCACGAACGATAACGTGAATGCTAATGCTAGTTTGCTAACTAGTTAATTTGCAGTCGTGAATTTTTTATCTCCTCAGTGCACAATTAAGTTACATGGTTTATGTACAACACATTTTATTTGCTAAGTTCGTTTTCATTTCACTTTGTTCCACTTATTCTTTTTTATACACCAACTTTTCCACTTGAGCCATTTACATCTTCTTTGGGGGGTTTTCTGCATTTGCACTCTTGAAAATGAGAGTAGTATCAATCGTTCCGTCTACATCTCCACTAGAAAGAGAATCAACACGTTTCCCAAAATACTTCGGTTAGTTTAAATCATTTCTGATAACAAGTGAGTGAAAATAGAGCAAATGGCCAAAAGGACAGTCAGTTGTGTGGGCCTCCTTCGAATCTGCTGCCTCACTTCTGTGGTTTTAACAAGTGTCAGTGACTCACTGGGCCTCTTGGTGTTAAGACAGAAAGAGACAGAGAAGAAGAGAGCGGTTATTTACACCTCCACGGTACATTATGTTCATTACAGCCCTCCGTCTGTTTCATTCTGAATGCTTGAAGAATCGGTGGTAACTTAGGAAATCAAAAACAACATGACTGTTTAAAAAAGGGCCGACAAGTGTCACAACACTGAACTAATGAAAGACAAACAGGTCATCTTAAAATGTGTCTGTGAATCATACACACTCATGTCTGTATGCATATGTGTGTGTGTAAATGTGTGTGTATGTGTGACTCTGTATTTAAGTACTTATGTTTTACTATTAATCATTTTTGCTCAGTTATGCTGATTCGACACAAACCTGTTTGTGTTTAAAGTGCTCTGAAAATAAATCTGACCTTGTTAGTGTATTTGGATTTTAAAAAATTTTGATAGAAAAGATAAAAATAATATATCTTGGATTTAATTTCAACTCTGCTTCTACAGCAGAAAAAACACATTGATTTTGATTAAGAAATGAAATTGGAAGTTTTCCCAACATGAAGCAAGTCTTTTAAACTCAACAACAAATGCATCAGCAGTTTGCAAAAATATGAATGATCAACCACCACTCTGATTAGGGATCGGTTCAGATAAGGCACAAGTTAGGCTTAAAGAGAAAAAGCTGCTATTTACTAAAGGTTAAAGAAAAATTTAATTTTGGATAGGAAATTAAATTTAACCTGACGAAACTGAGAAGCACTTGTTTTAAGGTTAAAGTCAAATCATGCTTGTGGTTGTGAACATCACACTGACGTTCATCACATTTCAGGTTGATATGTTGAACTAGTCAGCAAACAGCTGCTTATTTACAAATCCAGGAGTTACAGAGCAACACGATCATTCACAGCCAAAATAAAATGTTGCATCAGGACGACCACAGATACGTTTGTATGTTTCATATCAACGTTTCTATGGTGACGTACTTCAGATTGCATGTGTATGAGCCACTTGGTCAGTGACTTCAAGCGTCAAACACTGGCAAAAGAAAGTGTCCTTTCATGTCGGCATGTTACGCAGCCAGTTGCCATAATTGTGTAACATGCCGACAGTGTCAGAGGGAAACACAACAGGACAACAACAGTTCGAGTAATGTGGTTGGGAGGGGCGTGGATGGGTCCAACAACCACCGACTTTCCAACCTTAACCAAGTGGTTGCTTGAACTTAACCACACGTTCACCACAGTGTTGTCACAACGTAAAGTTGAATATGAAAAATTAAAGCGACGTATGTGAAATGCACAAATGTAACATACTTGTGGGTTGTAATTCATCAGGAGTCGTGTTTGTGACGTCCTGATGAATGTTAGTCCATTATTAACTCTGTGAACTCTGGTTTTGGTCTCTACCAACATTATAATTATAAAAATATGAATTATAGCTGCTTTAAACTCCCTGAAGTCCATTTCACACTGCGCTAAACATCCACTGACACCTGCTCACATCTGGCTTTGTATTTAATGGGAAAGGTTCCAATCTGCATTTACCCCGGGGAGAAATGACTCAGCCGTGGTCAGAGGTGTTTATCAGCTCAATCGGTTTCGATCAGCAGCAGTGTCAGGGTGTAACTTGTTACAAATATCAAATTAAAAAGTAACTAACCGTTAACTCCTCACTCAGTCTTTTGACTAAGCCTACGACAGAAGGAAGCTGGCAGCGCATCATTTAATTATCATGTAACCCAGTCCAACGCACCGCTCCAGTCTGCTGTTGTTGTGTCTGCACGTTCACCACCAAGAGGTGTTCCAAGACATAAAGCATGTGGAGACAGCAGCACTGCCAAATTAGGATACTGATGATGATGACAGCGATAACACTGAAGAGGAGGGGAGGTAAACAGAAACCGGAGCTCTGACATAATTACGTCCGCAGAGGAAAAGTGGAGGGCTGATCCAGAGTCAGTGCAGCCATCAGAAGATCAGAGTCAGAGGAGTGTGTCTTAAAGTTGGCAGCGTGTGCGCGCGCTTTGGAGTAAAACTGGAAGCAAAATGCCAGACAGGATGCGTCTAACTGACATTCCCCTGTAGAGAGCTGAGCAGGATGCTGTGGGCTGGGCAGGCCCTCGCTACAGGAAGAGAGTGTCGAGGTCCTGATAGCAGCAGTAACACACACACACACACACACACACGCTCTCTCTCTCATTCAGTGTGGGCACGTCTGCTGCAGGAAGCCATACGACTGTGACCATATGATTAAATGGATACCAGCAGCAGCTTTTCTGTGTCAAACATCAGTCACTTTCAGCACCGAGATAATCTTCATGATCCATGCACTTGCTAAATATAGACCTCCTGTTATAACTGGGTCGGTAGCTCACTGAGCAACTCTAGAAACCGAAAATTCAAGCTACAATTTGCACCTGCATTATGCGGCGGCTTGTACTGAGAAGCTGTACTGGTTGGTTGTGTTTCTGTTCTCTGAAGCTCTTTTTGGCTTTTGATGCAAAAAAAAAAATGTCTCTTTCAACCTTGAACTGTTGCATTTTGCTTCAAATCATCACTGACACACGAGCTCAGCTGCACGTTAAAGACCTTTTGGCTTTAATCGTGCGTGTGAGACCAATCTTATATGTAAATGTTCATCAGGGGGCAGCGCACTTTACCCGACTCACACCCGTAACAGAAAGCGTCACCATTTCACAGCCTTTGGATTCGGCCTGGTGGAAGATGAGAAGTTGAAGGTTGAGTCAGAGAATGAACAGGAATCCCACAAAGGACCGGAGTACACTAATTGTCTCATGGGAAGTCTGAGTGTTCACAACAACACAAAAATGAGGCACGCTCAGCAGCTCCGACCGCAGCCCCCTGGGTGCTACAAAGACCTGAACACCATGACAGGAGACTCTCTGCTCTAAACACAGTGTGTGTTCAGTGTGATGTTACAGGATCTGCTTTTTAACTGTTGTATCCTGTCAGCTGGACTTTTCTGTTAAACAAACATGTGTGAGTAATTCTTATTTTTAAGCATTACGTGTATTCTACACTGGAAAAACCTGACTGTACTCTTACTGTAAATTACTGTTAATTTTTACAGTAATCTGTTGTGAACTGACAGCTGTGTACTGTGATCTCACAGTAGTATGTCTGCATATTACTGTGGTTAAGCAATATGTTCCCGTAGAAGTATTTCACTGTAATCTCACCGAATGCTTCTGTAAAAATATTATATTTACCTGCATGAATTTCACAATGAAACTCTCAGTTTGGTTAAATATCACAGTAAAAGCCAGCAAGGTGATAATAAGGTAATTTATTGTGAAATATTACAGTTACATATTGTAGCTTCCTGGAAATAATTTGCAGCGTCTACATTAAATCAGTCTTTCACTGCTGGAAAGAGGTTGAACGATGCTGTGCTATAGCCAATCACAATGGAGGGGGCGGGGCAGAGACGTGCAGGTGTCCCCAGGAAATGTTACCTACAGAAACAGCAAGCTCCGCGTCCATGACGAGCGCTCCACCCAAAACGGCGTCTCGTCAACTTGAAAAACATGGACAACAGCACAACTAACTTACAAGCGTTGTGCGTCCTCCAGTACACTTTCCACTCCTCACGACAGGACAAAAAGGGCATTAGCGGCGACGTTTTTACCGCCGTGTGGTTCGAGTTGCAGGTAGGAGTGTAACACTGGGGGCACCGCCGGAAGTGAAGGGAGTGAGCGATCCCCGGGCATGCCTCCAGAGGTAAAGGAAGATTTTTTATTTTTTTTTATGGATGGATTTCCAGATTGCTCTAGTATTTACTTTTTTCCATTTTACTTGTTTCTGTTTTTCCTCTTCTTCTTCTTCTTCTGTCTCATTCTTGCTCGACTTCCTGATGGGTCCTAGCGCCTCGTGGGGCAGGTACAAATACGATAATTATCGTACACCTGGCAACGCTGGTGCTACATGACCAGTGACGCCCCCAGACTATCGCAGGGCTGACACATAGAGACAGACAACCATTCACACTCACATTCACACCTACGGACAATATAGAGTTGCTTATTCTACATGAACTAGAAAAACATTCAATTAAATGAGTACTTCCTTATTTTCTTTGGTATTTTTGTCATATACACGTCTGCAGTGATGACTGTTGGTAACATGTATGTTGAGGTTGTGTGTCTCTGTTTTGATCATGTGATGAGATGATACGATCCAGGAGCTACTTTAGGTGCAAAATCTGTCAAAGCCGACGAGCTGCAGGTCCAGTGAGCAGTCATGACTCTCAAACAGAAAAGGAGCAGTAGGAAAGGAAACAGGAGGAAAAAGATCTTTATAAACCGTTGCCAGTGGTGTGTGAGTGCATCTGGTAACTACGGTAACTGCCTTACACCACTGAGGGGATTTAGTTATAGAGTCTGGTTGATCTTTTACTCAAAAAGATAAATATACATTGTTTGATTGTAAGTAACAAAACATTTACTGAGAACAAAAACAGAATCTGTTTTCATTCAGATGTCTTGAGGTGAGAGTGCAAGGGACCTCTGAAAATGGCAATGACAAATGTTCCTTCGGCAAAGTTCAGCCTAAATTTGGAGTATTATTTAGCACCCGTCCTGACAAGCATTGCCGACGTGGTTGGTACCAGTGGATGCCTTCGGGTGTCTAGTTTCAAAGATACCACCACTACACGATCCAGCCTCGTACACACTGTTCAGTCAGGACCACTTTCGTCAAAGAAAACCATTTCTATTTTCAGTTTGATATTTGGTGGTATGGCTCTGTTCTGGGGACCTCTCTGCCCTTCCATGCGCATACCAACAAAGCCTGACACAGAGAGAACAGACGCGAAACTCCCCCGGGAGCAGAACAGAGCAGCATCAGTGACAAACAGAAATGACACTGATAAGTCAGACACAGCATGAAAAGGAGGAGCTGGGGTGGAGGCAGGTTGCAAAGCAGCTTGCAGAGGAAGCAGCAACAGCAGGCAGGACAGAGCAGGTTAAATAGGGCGCCCTGAATGAGATCTGCTGATTGGTTGCATAGAAAGGAATCATGTGATCTATCAGCTGATCCATCGGTTGGGCTGTTGGAGATCAGCTGATGTAGCTGGGATGTGAGCTGATCTTGACATCATGTCCTGTCTGAACTAACGCTGTGCTCAGTTAATCTCGGCTGCAGGTGGTCGGTGGAGGTGCCTGCCATCTTATCAGGGGGGTCAAGGTCACGATGTTTCCCCTTGAGGGCGTCACTGTACATGACCAGAGAAAACAGAGAAAAAGGACTGTGTTTCACTTTTGCTCATCGCGTAAAAAACCTAAAATCAGAATTAACTAACAAACTCCCAGCTGGTGGGAGATGCATTGCAAAATTACTTGTTGTGACACAAAACAATAAATCAGCTGGCTGGTAACAAACGATCTCATATTACAATCAACTCACAACAATGAGCTAAAAGATGTTTCCGAAACCTTTTGAGACGAGACAGGCGACGCAGTAAGAGAACCTTGGTTTACATTTGATCAGTGCTGCCTAGTTTTACAGTTTGAGCTGAGCTCAGTCTGAGTTTGAGAGAAAGAGCGAGGGGCAGGTCTCTCTCCTGATCAGCTTCTGCACTGTAAAAATGAGGAAGTACAATCTGTAATTTGAGCAACAGCCCGAAAGCCAGCAAAAATCTGCTGAATGACATGTTTCAAGCTGAGAGAAGAGTCGGGAGATCCGGGCGTTGGTACAATAAAGGGAAGTTACCCACAGTTCATTTACACACACCACACACACACACTGTTATGGGACAAATCAGCAGAGTGTCCCTTTAAGCGTGTGTGTGTGTGTGTGTGTGTGTGTGTGTGTGTGTGTGCAGTATGAATCTGGCAGTTTGGTTTGTCCTGACATTAGGAGCGTTGCACACCTGCAGCAGCTTCAGTCTGCTTTGCATGTTCCTGTGACCGGTGTGAGTGGGTGTGTTTGTGTGTGTGCCTGAAATCCTCACTTCTGCCATCATCATCATCATCATCATCACTTACTGCAGAACTCCCTATAGAAAAAGGAGATCAAAAAGCTTGAGTGCGTGTGGGCTGAGGTTTTAAGTCTTTCACCCTCGAGACCAAATGAGGTCCAATTCTTCAGCATTAGTCACTGAAGCACTTCAATCACTTCAATCACATGAATCCTATGGCAGGTTTCCTCTGCTTTGTTCAGACAAATTAGTGCCTGCAATGGCTCCTCAGCCTCTTTGTGGCGTTCTAGGATGCTTAAGAAAACGCTCAAAGTGCTTAAGCAATAAAGAAAGGCCATTAAGTCGTGACATAACTGACAAAGTGTCAATGACATTAAACCATTTTCACTGCTGAGCAAATGATAGACGACAGCATTTGTTTGTTTCTTTTTGTACGATGCAGAATTCCATTTACAAAAATCACAAGTTTAATAAGATAACTGCAAACACTGCGTGTTGCTCTCATGATAAAAGTCTTCCACAGCTGCAGACTCACAGAAAGTGCTCGTAACGGGCTCAAAAAGTCGAGCAGAGAGCGCTCAAACACTGAGTCTCCCGGTGGGACGGCCCTGAGCTCTCATGGACTCAGTGGATCAAAGTCTGTGAGCGGAGCTGGTTCCATCTTAAATAACTGCTGCCTCTGCAAGAATGACACCGCTGCTGAACGCTCCCTTCAGAGGTTCTGTTTTGTCACATTAGAAAAAGGACATTTTGAGCCCAAATGCATTCGATACAGAAGTGTCAGCTACTATGCAAATTCTCAGTCTCGACCTCGTCACATATCGACATTTGGTCACAGACGTCCAAGGTGTCAACTTCAGCCTGTTACATGCATTGTCTGTTTTCAAAATACACTTCTGTTTTCACAGGAAATGTACAGTTTGCATACAGTCTCTTTCAAAATAAAAGCAATACGTCACCAACTGATGTTTTTTTCCTTCAACTACACACATGCTTGGGTTTAGGAAAAAGAACAGGGTTTGGCTTTACAATCTTACAGTAAGTGAACCCTGGGGAAAGGTGGTAGATGATGGACCCATCCACCACCTTTCCTGCTCACCCCACTCGGACTTCTGTTGCCTTAACTTTTGTTGTCCTGTCGCATTTCCCCCTAACACCACTACACACCGTTAAACAGTAGTGGGGTTTCCATCCAAATGTATCGAAACTTTTGAGCTAATTTTGAGAAAATGCGCAAAAGAAAATGCAAATTTATGCCCGTTTCCATTCGTTACTGTTTTGCGATTATTGCGAGTCAACAGGAAGAGCAGTAGGTGGCAAGGAGTGAAAAACGAACAAAATAAAAACACCCCCGTAGAAGAAGAGTGCGCCATGAGATGACGTCATAAGACAGCGTCTTATGCCCACTGTAAACAACAACACACACAACTGACACTCAACAACTGACCAGGGACAGATTCCTGATAAACCTGTTGGCTCTTGGGAGAACTCTGGTCAGCATTTTGTCAGCGCTCACAGTACCTAACCATCTTGAAGAAGAGACGACAAAGAAGAAGGTTAATGTTAAGAGTACTGTTGGAAATAGCTGGAAGGAGACCACCGCGTCGTTCTCTGTGTGTATGGGAACGTAGGTGTGTGAAAGACTTTTGGGAAGTAGTTGTCCAGCAGCATTTCACTCACAAACTCTGGCTGAAACATTTCCAAATGTCAAGGGCCACATTTGACTATCTGTGCACCGGTACGTCATTGTTTATTTGCAAAACCTGTTTCCATAGCAAAAAGTCACATTTTCCTTTTATCGATACGCTGACAAATCCACCCTCCAAGTGTAAAAACTTTTTTGCGAGTTTTCGTCCTTTTTTCGAATTTCTGGCATTTCCGTCCAAGTATTTTTCCGCAATTTTTGAAAATGCAAATAAAAATAGGTGGATGGAAAGTGAACACTGGCCTCCCGGGTGAAAGTCAGTCCACTCCCACCTGCCCTTCTCAGACTTTCGCCCCCTTAACTTATGTTGTTGTCTGACCATGTTTCAGAATAACAGTGACCGGCCACATATGCCAGCGTGAAAGGACGGCTTATTTCATCAGTGTCTGACACCAGACGTCACTGCTCAAGCGCCAGTATTTGACAACTTTGGAGTGATCCCAGGTTGGTGTTTTGCACACGGACCCACACACCTGCAGGATTCGGAGTCTGTCCTCTGAGGATCTGCAGCAAGTCTCCCAAAACAACATGTGCTTACGCCCAAGTAGGGCTGCAGGATTATGGACAAAACGATAATCATAATTATTTCGATCAATTAGTCATTGCAGTTTGCGTCTCTAGTTGTTCCACTGTAACTATATTTTTAAAATGGCGCCTTGGTGATGTCACATACAATCCACACATGTGACTGACAAAGACCAACAGACTGGCTTTTCCACATTAAGAGCTCCTGCTCATCAGGATTCATTTAATCCCAAAACGAGCCGCTCCTCAAACAGAGGAAAACATATTTGCTGAAGTCAAATACTTTTTGATGTTTTGCACCCGTCTGTGTGAGGTCTTCAGTGGGGGGCATCATAGTGTGAAGGGGGAGTTCATCAAATTCAGTGGCTGATATTGTTTCACAGAATGAACTGCATCCGGACACAGTTAACCTTAGGGGCTGCAGACTGAGCTCCATCTTTACCCATAAAAGGAGTGCTGCTGATCCCGCGTCAAGACTTGACAAGACACACACACTGTACACAAAATCACACACACTCTCCCTGCTTCTAGTCCCAGACTATCTTCACCTCTCACCCTCCTTATCAGAACTCACTGTTTCCACCTTCCACCCTGTGTTAAAATAAGATCTTCTCTCTGATCGTTTCTTTCCGTCTTCACGGAATGAATCATCTCAGTTTTCACCTCTGTCTTCACAGCTTGCAGCAGAGGCCGGCACCACGAACGTCAGATCTTCCTCAGCGTCGTTAGTCATCTACTGAAGTTCTACCACACAGTCATTTGCCTTCAGTAGGTGTGCATTGTCAAGGTTACGAGGACGAGAAAGAGAAATCCAATGTGTGATGTGCTGTGATCCGCTGTAGCACACGCTGGGCTTGGAAATGGCACCGCGGCCGACACTCAAACTATCTGAGAAGGCTGTGGATTGATCTGCGATTAGCTCGGCTGCAGGCTAGGCTCACATAGGGCCGTGGCTTTCTGTTCTCTAACCTACTGGGGATGTAGCCTCACAAATACCAGGAGTATTTATGGAAGGCCTGGGTGTCATGGCAACTGGGGGATTGTGTGTAAAACGCAGAGTGGAATGGAAAGGCCAAGCTATACACAACAACTGATTGCACTGTATTTAAAGGGGAATGCCAACCAAACTGAGCCGGTAAATTTAGATGCTCTGTCTGTGGTGTGTGACGGCTCAGTGTTGTTGTGTATGAAACATGAATATGTGGAACAACTT
Organism: Epinephelus cyanopodus; assembly: GCA_026686955.1. Taxonomy (NCBI): domain Eukaryota; kingdom Metazoa; phylum Chordata; class Actinopteri; order Perciformes; family Serranidae; genus Epinephelus; species Epinephelus cyanopodus. The sequence goes on along the minus strand of CM048927.1, from coordinate 39,245,519 downwards.
CCTCCCAAAGCCTAAATACACAAACCCAAACTTTTTTCCTCTGCAATAAGACACTCACACATTGTATGATTAAAGATCAGCCTGGAGCCTGGTTCAGATGTTCAGTGTCCTCACATGGATAGATTTCCATAGCGTCAGAAGGTGTATCAGTTTACCAGCTGACTTGCAGGTTTGGCTGGGAATTGTCATCATCCTCATCACCGGGGCACCTTTTCCAACCAGTTACTCAGTTTTTTACAGGGTGGGGTAGTTGCCCCATGCCTCACCTCCAACCTGGATGAACAGGGCCCACATTTGTTTGCCTCCTCCCTCTCGACCTGTCCAGTTTACTTGAACTGTCCAGGGTTATTAAAACCCCTCTGACACAGCTCTCAGGGTCACTGGAGCCTCTCTACCACAGCAAGGGTGCAGTCCAAGCTGCAGTGTGTGTATTTGCACTGGGCAGGCCAAATCCAGGCAGCGTAAAAGGGGCTGCAGAGAAAAGCTGTAGCTGTTGCCGTGTCTTTAGTTCATGAAAGTTAGCTGTAACATTTTGGTCACCTTAAAAAGTTCAGTGTTTGGTTTTACTAAAAGACCCTCTGAGGAGTCGGATGCTCAGTTTTTTTTAGTTAAGTACATTTTGTTTTAATGTGTCAGCATTAACATCATCACAGTTAATCGTAGCTGTAAATGTGCTGACTAAGCTAGCTGCTAGCGTTACAGTTATCTCAACCCTCTCGTCCAAATATGGTCACTGCTGGCTCCAACTATCCAAGATGGCAAAGGACAAAGGATTCATCATCATCATCTCTTTCAAAATTAAAGCACTATGTCGGCACAACAGCGTAAATTGACTTTTTTTTTCTTCAACATCAAACATAGGTGGTTGAGTTTATGACAACAAGACAAAACTGGTTTGGCTCTACAATCTTACAGGAAGTGAACACCGGCCTCCCAGGTGAAGGTCAGTGGTTGTTGGAGCCATCGTCAGACGTCTGCTGCCTTAACTTCAGTTGTCGTCCTGCCGCGTTTCCCCCTAACACCACCAGGTGCTGTTAAACAACTACGGCTTTTTACTTCGATGTCTGACATCAGAAGTCTCTGACCGAGAGCCGGATTTCGAGTGACGTCAGACTGAGAACTGAGACAGTTGCTGTGTCTCAAATAGTGTACTTAATATTTTACTTAATATTTTGAGTGCATAAGTGTGTTCACACTGAGAAGTTGGAAAATTGCAGTGCACTATGAGCACCAGGATGGTACGGAAGTATGTGATCTGAGACACAGCAAGTATCACACGTACAATAACCTACATTTTGTAACCTTGTCAGATTTTATTAAATATCTGTTTCAGCACTTGTTGATTTCTGGTTGTGATTCTGGTCCTGTTACACGTTCAAAATAATAATAATAATAATAAATAAATGGTGAAATATCTTTGAAGCCACAAACACCTTTACTCTTAGCAGATTTAGGCTGCCATATGTCATCTCCAACCACTCAGCCGACAGTTTTCTAATCTCACTCTGCTCAGAGCTTTTAAAAGCTGTAGATCCTGTTAATGCAAAATAAAGTCCTGCTGCTTTAACTTAAGCGCTTGTTACACTGTCAAACATCTGAGACTAATTTCCAGCAGTGGAATCAGAGAGGGGTGTGTCCCATTTTTACCAAAACAGATGATCAAAAACAATCACGCCCACTCAACACATGTTTGCAGAGGTAAAATAAACGCTTCATGTTGCCGCTGCACGACTCAATCTTTGAACTGATGAGCCACTGGAGGACTTTTACTGGGACACAGTTACTGTCCCTGTAGCTTTTGTCACCCATGATGCAGAGAACATAAAAGAATCTTAAAGATGTGAAAGATTTCCTGCACAATCTGTGAATCTGTTGAAAAATGACCCATAATTTGGGGACCTAAACGTCCTCGACAGCCGTTACTCTGACGCAGTCTTTACATTCCACTGAAGGCATGTCATATAATGTCACTGCAGGCCTGTTATTATGAGACAAACAAGAGCACCGCAGCAGGTCTGCACAACATATTCGACCTGTCTGCAGCTACTGAATGACTTTATTCACATGTTGTCCCAAATCGATCCTGCTACTTTAAAATAGTGTTATATTATGAGCCGTTTTATGACTTGTAGTGTCCATCTGTGCAGAGTTTGTCAGCCCAAAATGCTTCCAGTAAACCCAGTTAAATCTAGTTAATAGTTTTCTGCTGGACTAAATAAATTCCCAACATGTGGAGAACTGCGTCAAGAATTTCCGCAGAAATGAACTGGACAACATCAACTGGGTGGTTGAAACACTCATTCTACCATCTAACGCCAAGTTCAACACTTACCATTAAAACATTTATCAGTTACTTTTCCAAATATTTACCAGTTACTTTCTAAATCCACACGAATCTCTCTTCGCATCAGCATTAATTAGATCCACCACACAGCACTTATTTAAAAACAAAGTACGTCAGTTTTGAAGCTGGTTTGCCCGTTACTGCTGTGATTTCTTTTCTCCAAAACAAAACACCAGGAGTTGAGTTTTCATTAAAACTAAATTATGACTGGTGTGTTAACTGCATGCCAAATTAATCAGAGCACACGAGGCCAAATTGCCTCTTAAGTTACAACATTGCTGACGAGCAGTGTAGCATTTTAGAAGGCTATTTTTTAACAGACTGGTACAGAGCTCACTTCACATACTTTACATCACTTCCAGGAACTTAACAGACACCTGAGGGCACAACAGCATCACCAGCATCGTCTGTGTTAACGGAGTATCTCTGGTCTCAAAACACAACTAGAATTACCATCTCACGGTCGTATCCCTCCACCAGCCAGCCATGTGCAGATACAGTGCACATGCACGTCTGTCCAGATCCATATGTAGCTGTAATATCAGACAGTTCCTCAAATATAAATGTTGCTGCAAAGACGCTACATATTCCAAAACATGGATGTTTCACACACAGAAGATCGACACAATCAGCACAATTTCAAGCTAAGAGTCACTAATTCAGTATCTGACCAAATGTCTCCCCTTCTGTTCCTGAGATATGACGTTAAAACATGATGATGGCACAGTCAAGCTGACCTTTGACCTTACAGATATAAAATGTCATCACTTCATCATTTAATCCTGTTAGATGTTCTTGAGTAATAGCTAAAAACATGTTTTGTGAGGTGACGGTGACCTTTCTAATCAGTATATTGAGTCCAGGTGGACGTTTGTGCCAAATTTGAAGAAAAAAAAAAATCCCTTCAGGCTGACTGAAAATATTGTGTTAACAAGAAACGGGATAGTCAGAGGGACAACCGGAAAAAATAATGCCTCAGGCTGCGGCTATCACCAGTGTGGAGGCAAATCTGTCAGCACAACGTTATTGTCACTTCATCTGTTCAATTGATTTAAACTGACACAACCAAACTCCGACATCGTCACATGTCCACGTTTGGTCATGGACTCTCCACGTCCACATATGGCGTCCAAGGTACCCTGGGTGTGTTGGTTGTTGACGTTCTGGGACGCCGTGTCAACTTCAGCCTGTTACATGCATTGTCTGTTTTCAACATACACTTCTGTTTTCACAGGAAATGTACAGTTTGATACAGACTCTTTCAAAATAAAGAGCAGGTAAAATTGACGCTTTTTCCTTCAACACACACGCACGCACGCACGCACGCACGCACGCACGCACGCACACACACACGCACACGCACGCACACACACACACACACACACACACACGGTTGGGTTTAGGAAAAAAGAACAGGGTTTGGCTTCACAGTCTTTACGGGAAGTGAACGCTGGGTGAAAGTAGATGGTTGTTGGACCCATCCAACGCCCCTCCCGTCCACCCTACTCAGACTTCTGCCTCTGACATCATGAGAGGAGTCGCTGTAGCGATTAACCTACAGAGCACTATCACCTGAATCTGCAGCCCCCCGAGGCTTCACAAAGCCTGACAGCTTCAGCTCATTGTTTATCTGTGCGGCCCACATCTTTACCGTCCTGGTTCACCCTCAGTCTCTGCTCTCATTGTGTACAGTCTGGCTGCAGCAATCAGCTGATTTCAGCTCCAAACCCCCACTGCACTCTACCTGCTCAGCAGCAAACAGCACAGAGACACAGTTAGAGACGAGCTGGTGAACACAGCGGAGCATCCAGCAGCTAAAGAGACAGATTACTCCCTCAGGAGCTGGTGGAGACCAAACACAGAGCTAAAAGAGAGAAGATATTGGACTTACATTTCTCACAAACACAAAGACTCCTGATGACTGACTGCAGCTTCTCAGTTCAGCAATGTAAAACCACTGTTTTTCTCAATGGAGTCTGGCTTTGAAGAGAGCGATATACCAGCTTCAGTTCCTCGTCAGAAATCACAGTCTGACAGTGAGATGCATCAGTGACGATATTCTAAATATAGTGTACACTTAAACTGTTACTGATTTTTGTTGGTTGCTGCCTCCATACACAGCAGTACGCTGCTTAGCTTCTGTTGCAGTACTCCTACCTGCTTCTCCAACTCATTCTCACTCCGAACTCATCACAAATAGACGTTTGGTCGTGGACTTTCCACGTCGGAATTGCACAAGGTACCCTACAGTTTGCATGCTGGCTCTTTCAAAATAAACGCACTGGTCAAGACAACACCACAAATTGACGTTATATTCCGTCAACAACAAATGCTCGTGGTTGGGTTTAGGGAATAAAAAACAGGGTTTGCCTTTACAAGCTCACGAGAAGTGACCACTGGCCTCCTGGGTGAAAGTCTGTGGTTGTTGGTCTCATCCACCGCCCCTCCTGCCCGCCCTACTCGCACTTTCGCTACCTTAACTTTTGTTCTTGTCCCGCTGCATTTCCCCCTGACGCTGTGTATCATGCCAACTTGAAAGGATGGCTTTTTTTGCTGACCATGTGCCAGATTTTGACTCTGGAGTGAGGTGGGGTTGAGGTAAACGTAAATATGAGGTGTTTTACCAACATTATTTTTAAAAAAAGACTGAATGCATCTAACAAGCAGAAACAGTACATTTGAAAATGGAAGTGGATTTAATTAATACACTGACTCTGGATAAGCACCACATACAAACCACTTCAAAAGCTTCGAATTATCCCTTCAATAGCTCGGCAGCTGTGCAACAAAGTGATCACATCATTGTTGTTTCTGTGGATTTTTCATCCTTCAGTCATCTTTTTCCATGGGAGTCAACCAGTGTGTATCATGGCTGAGCTTTGAGTCACCTGTGAGGGGAGCTGCATGCCAAAATCTTCTGATTCAGTCTGTGACAATAATGACTCAGAACACTCAGAGCGTTAAAGATTCATGTACAACACACCTCCATTATTGAGCTTATAGGGATCTGAAGTGTTTCTGCTTTTTGTAAACGAGCCACCGGATTTAAAAGATGTTAAACGCGTCAGTTTGTTTCACTGCTGCTTCTCTAAAACCTCAAAACTCAGGTGTTGCAAAACAGGGAGGAGGTGTGTTATAATCAGGGTTACCTTCTATTGGGGTCAGTCTGTCAAATTATTAAAGGAATCAGTTTGAGTGCACGCTCTCGTCCTAATCACACAGATCCATGCTCAGACTGCTCACCTCTTAATCCATGTGATGAATTACTGTGTGACGGCACACACATCGCCATCACAGCCACCTCCACAGACCTGCACTGACCCACACAAGGATTCTTTCATGGGACTCAGAAGGTGAGCGGCGTGAATGATCCTCTCCCCTTCACCCTCCATCCATCCTCTGCCTCTCTGATTCTCTCTGTTGATCCTCTCAGCTCTGCCCTCTCTGCTCCCTCGCAGCCGAGACTCGGCACAGATTCCCTAATGTTTATCACCGACCAAGTGGATGCCGTCAAGGAATAAATAACCATCGCATTTGGTGATTGCTTGATGAGATGTAATTAGGCGTGCCAACGGCAGATTAATCACGAGAAGCCGGCCGTCTCATGCTAAAGCGTCGCTCTCAAAGAGGCAGCCTGGGATTAGAAGGGAGTGACATTAAGACGTGTAACATACACTCAAAAACCAGTGGTTAGAGACGCAAATATAAAGTGACAGCATTAAACTCACAGTGCACAATAAATATCTCAGCCTCTGTTTCTTAAAGACGGCACAAGATTAAAATAATAATCTAAAATATACATGCAAATTACTTCAACATATCCTGGTTGAAATATAGAAATATACAGTGACTGATTATGAGCAATGTTTTTGCAACAACAGTTATGTCCTTCTCCTTGCAACTCCCCAACAAAGGTCATCCTACTGGTGAAACATTACAGTATATTTTCAGTTCCTTACATTACCCATGCAAAAGAGATAAAGCCCTCTGATTGATTTTTTTTGTGACCTGACCCTGAGAGGTGATGCTTGACCCTGTCACTGGATACCAACCGATCTCACATCTCAGCAGAGCACAGATCCTGCGCTGAATTGTTTTGTTCCCCCGAGGTAGAATGAGACATTTTGTTTTTAATCCATCTCCATCCCAAACACACATCCAGAAACCTCGTCAACTACAAGACAAGTTGTGATGCCACATAAAACCTCACTGAAAGCCTGATCAGCACGTCTGCTTCACACACACTAAATATATTTTATAAAAAGTTAGAGAGAGAGAAAAGCTTATGGCATGTTTGGAGAAACAAGCAGCAACTAAACTGGGTCAGTAAAAAGAAATCCTGCAAGAAACAAGAAGGGAAATGTGTCAGAACAGCATGCTGGAATAACAGAGAGGAGGGAGAAACAGCAAAGACAGATCAGACGATCTGAAGAAGAGGAAGCATGATCATCGACATGGAAGCAAGAGAAGGAGACAGACACGGGAGAAGAGGGACAGGGGGAGTAATCAGAGAAAGTCTTCCCTACCTCTGGCCATTGCTGCTCCCACTGTAGTCCATGTAACATCCCTGTTTTACTGAAGCTATCAGACAGGCAGGCAGTCAGTCAGTGGGCTCCAGGATGTGGAGTCGTGGCTGGGCTGGACTGGTGTCTGGTTCCCAGTGAGCAGGCGGCAGCAGCAGCAGCAGCAGCAGCCGAGTCGTCCTCTCTCTGCTCACACAAACACTCGGCTTCATGCAGCACGACAGCAGAGGCACTGGAGCCTCGGCGGGGACAGCAGCAACATCCCTCCCATCCACCCTGAATTAATTAAGCCTTTTTTCTCCCTCAGCTGCCCTCCCCTCTCTCTCTCCTGTCTCCGACTCGCATGTGCGCATGGTTAACGCTCTGCCTCTCTTCCTCTCTCTGCTTCCCCCTGTGTTCAGTTTCCTCTCCTGCTCTCTTCCCTCTGTCTGTCTCTCTGATCAACAGCTGTGAGTGGGTCGGCTTCTCCTCCTCCATAAACCCCTCTGCAGGCTTAGATCTGTCCCTCCTCTCCTTGTCAACATTAACTTCATATATTCTTATTCTTGACTTTAAGGTTTTTAAATGCTTTGCAGAGAACAGCGTCCTAAAAACCAGAGGAAACTTCAGCACGTGTTACTGAGGCGCTGAATGATTTATTGAGGAAAGTTGTTTTCCAAAATGTGTTCATTAAATTTTGAATTAAAGCTCCAGTGTGCAGGTTTGAGATGCACATGTTGGCAGAAACAGAGCATTATATAATAAGTGTGTGTTTCTTTGGTGTATAATCAGTTACCTTACAATGAGACGTTTATACATAAGGAGCAGGTCCTGGTTTATGGAGATCGCCATGTTGCACTGCCATGTTTCTACAGTAGCCCAGAACGGACAAACCAAACACTGGCTCTGGATAGAGACATTTGTGTTTTTGCATTCTCACATCCTGCACCATTGTTAGAGGCCATCTGTAATGAGCAGCGCTGGAGTAACACTGATACGCAACGTGAAACTGCTTCATTCAATGTTTTTATGGATTTAAATCACCTCGTCTGTTTTTCCCCAAATTGCAAGACATTATTAAAAAATTCTGAAAATTTTCTCTAAGAGGGAAAGAGAGAGAATTATTAGAAAACTATTTTTGAAAGAAACTAATGAGCTGTTTATCAACCTTATTCAGGAGGGCGCTGATAGGGGCGGAGAAAAAATTGATACAGCGTAGTATCGTGATATTTTACCTGCCGATATTGTATCAATACACGGACAACATGTAGCCTATCAGTCTTTATTATTCATCAAACACAGATAGAAGCACGAGAGAAAGAAATCAGAAATGAGCCGTCTGCGTTTAAATCTCTCAATGTCCACGTTTGGTTTGTCTGTTTTCAAAATACACTTCTGTTTTCACAGGAAATGTACAGTTTGCATACAGTCTCTTTCAAAATAAAAGCACTACGTCAGTACACCACCAGCTTATGTTGTTTTCCTGCAACACCACACAAACTTGGTTACGTTTAGGAAATAAGAACAAGGCTTTGGTTTTACAGTCTTACAGGACATGAAAGTTGGTGTTTGTTGGACGCCTCCACCTTTCACACTTTTGTCATTTTAACTTTTGTCCTTGTCCTGCCGCGTTTCAACTATAACAGCAACCAGCTTCATTTTACACCGACGTTTAAGGACGCCTTTTTTCATCAGTGTCTGACGCCACATGTCACTGCCCAAGCGCTGGATTTCAACAACTTTGGAGTGAGACCAGTTTGGAAAAACACATTTTTTTATTCGAAACTGCTTGATTCTGTATTTTTACTGGTTTAATTCATCAGATCTGTTTGTTTTTGTGAGGAGAAGACATCTGGATCCTGATAAAAACCTCCTGAACGTCTGGATCATTATCACACAGTAGGTGAGAACACATTAGGTGCTAGGCTAACAGCTTGTCTACAACATGCCAAAAAGTTTTAAAGTTGAAACTACTTTATTCTGTGTTTTTACAGGTTTAAATCACCTGGTCTGTTTGTTTTGGAGAGGAACAGACCTGTGCAGATAATTCAGCTCCTGGTAAAAACCTCCAGAACAATGAACACTGAAGGAATTCTGACTGGGAATTCACGCTTGGCATATTGGAGAAGATTCAGCTGGTAGCAATCTGCAGTCTGCACCGCTGGATGCCACTGAATCACCCACACTGTTGCTTCAAATTTTAGATTTAACTTTTGACAGCACAGATGTAAAGACTCTTCAGCCCTGCAGAGACAATTCAAAAAAACAATTTATAACGTGTTAAACACTACATCTTTTTAAAAGAGTCTCATCTCATGAATACTCCACACAAAGGCCTCAGTTAATGGCCGTTTTCATTTACATGAATATATTCATAAGATTTTGTGTAAAGTAGCTTTCTTGGAATGAGTCAGAGGAGTCAGGCACTCCAGTGGAAAATGCACCGTTATTATCCTTTACCAACCAGAGACAGTGACATTATGGGCTTTTCTTCTTTCTGGTTATTTTAGTTATGTACATGTGAGGAAGACCAAAGAGAAGAGACACTGACTGGATCAGGAGCTTAGTTCCCAGCATGTTCAGGATTTCATGCAGGACACTGTCCAGTAGTTTTGTAATTTAGGACAGAACCAGTGTGGTCTGAGGCTGCAGGAGGGCGTCTCCCCAACAAACACGTAGCCTGTTAGTGGCATCTTTGGTACATTTGAATGCAGTCCAATACAACGTATTGTTTGGCCTTAACATTTACATACACGACCACCAACTCTAGCTATGACCTCCAAAATACGACCACAGAGGTCATTCTCACAAGCAGAAATTTAACCCAACCAGCAGAATAAATGTTGGCATTGTACATTTCTGCAAACCACAGAAAAGTTACATTTATACATCATTATGAAGCAGATACAGTTAAACTTTACATTTCTTTTTGTTTCAACAGTGCTGTGGTTAACATGGTTCAGTTTAGCCACAAAAACATGTGGTTATGATCAGGAAAAGATCATATTTTGGACATTTTCTTCTGGCAACTGGGCTGCATAAATCACGACCCATATTTATGGTTCTTACAGGCACCGATCTCTATAGGCTGCAGTAATTATTATGAAAGCAAAGAAGAAAGGGGACATAGTATGGAGAGTAAAAACACTACGGGCTAATGGATGGATGGGTCAAACAAGCACAGGACTTTCATCCTGGAGACTGGATGACGGACTGTTTGTCTCGTATGAAACCAAAAGTCAGGGTTACATTATATCACCAACATATTGTAGTATGTCACCTGATGTGTATCCAGTCCCTCGGTCGCAACAACTGATGCAGATTTAGCCAATATCTGTCAATTCTGCATGACCTTGCAAATTTGTCCGATCACTGCAACTTTACTGCAAATTTGAGTGAAACCAAATTTCATTATAGAGCTTTATAGAGCATTTCAGGCTGCAGCAGTTCCCAAAATAGCCTGGACAGACTGAACGTAAATACACTCCAAAATACATCATACATGATGTTACCTTAGTAACAAACACTTTTTTCCTAAACCTAACCATGTGGTTTTGGTGCAACTGCAACAAGCAGTAGCTCAGTATAGGGACTTGGGTTGGGAACCGGAGAGTCGTCTGTTCAAGTCCCCGTCCAGAACAAAATATGTAGCATGGACTGGTAGCTGGAGAGGTGCCAGTTCACCTCCTGAGGGCAACCCCACTCTGACATCCCTCCATTTAGTGCATGTATAGGTCCTGTTTGTGCATGTGTGTGTGAAAAAATTGAATTTCCCCTCAGGGAATAATAAAGTATATAAAAAAATAAATAAAAATGTTTCTCATATCTGTGTCAATTAAATTATTGGGATGACATCCAATTTGGTAATATGCAAATTAGAGAACTTAAATAAGATATGATTTAAAATAAATCATAAATTTGTGTTTTTCTAATGGTCAAAAATATGAAAGTGACGCCAAGTTTGCCAAAAGAGTTTAAAAAATTCTTTGTTTAGGTGGCTGCCATCTTGGAAATATGCAAATTAGGGGTCCAGATCTGTTTACTCATAAAAAATAAGCATTCAAATGTGTTTCTCATGGTCAAAAAATATAAAATGGACACCAAGTCTGCATTTATAGGTCATCTGGTTCAAAAGTTACAGCCGAGGGTGATGCCACGATATCCAGTTGCTAATATGTTAATATGTATATTTAACAAATTTGGTGCTTTTATCACAAACTGAATGATTGTCTTGATTTTGTGAGCTATGCCATCCCACTACATGTTTAAGCTGCAACAGTTAGTGGTCATAGATGAGGTATTTTGTTAGATTGCACAGGTCTGCTTAATAAAGTGGCCACGAAGATGTGCTTGTCATGTGTTTGGGCTCTAGCTCAGAATATTATGTATAAAAAAAAGACAATGATTGGTTGCAAATAAACTTCAGCTTGTAGTCCAAAAAAAAGTTCTTCACCAAAATAAAACTATAATAAGCAGATTCAAACCCTGGACCAAGATAAAACTAAACATTTCCTCTGGGTAAAAACTGACATCATCATCATGGAAGCAGGAAACTGTGTCAGAGCTGGTGCGAAATTAAAAAACAAAACAAAAGCATAGTAGCGACTTCAGCTCGCTCAGACTCTGCCTCCTCTGTTAGATCTCTTCTCTTCTGCAGTATAGTTCTCACCATCACAGAGTACATCCTGCACACAGCTCTAAAGGTGTCACTGCAATGTGTCGGCCTGTTGTTGAGCTGCCGGCTATTTCTGTAGTGAAGTCATTGATGAGTAAAGCCAGTAGCAATCTATCTACCTCTTTCTCTGAGCTCCTCTTACATCACAAACACACACACACACACACACACACACACAGTGCACATGCACCAATTTGCTTTTTGCTTTCACACACGTGTTGCCTCATTTCACAGGATCCTGCATTGCCTCCTGCTGCTGGAGCTAAAAGAGGCTGATCCCCAGAGAAACAAGAGGAGCGTGCATTATTTTTTCTTCTTTTCTCTCCGTTCTCACATTTCCATCTTCCCGTCGCCTGGATGTTACACTGAGCCGCTGTCAGTTTCACTGAATAAAATTTCTGTGTGGCTTCTGGTTCATTTGTAACTCGGCAGCAGAGAGGAGGGGGCGACGTCAAAGAAAGAGGAAGCGATGAGCAGAGGTTGTACTGTGAAGCCACAACCCAAAGATGGGGACAATCCTAACGATGGGAAAGGACAAGTGAAAAACCCTACAGGGCAGGCACTAATCTTAAAAAGGGAAATTGGCTCTCAGCTGCCTGGTTCTCCAAAGTAGCTCAGAGGAATGTGATTGTGTTGGAGGAGGAAAACACGATTCGCTCCAACTATCTACCACTTCCCAAAGAATGTCCGACATTCGCTGATAACTTTCAAGCTCTGGTTGGTGGGTTTCTGAGGCAGTCGGGAGAAAAGAGGAGGGTGCCTGTTGAATTTCAGAGATGATGATGTAACTTGAATATCAGCCACCAGCAATGACAGAGAGACGGGGCTTAAACTGCAGCAAAACAAATGGCCCTCAGCTTAATTTGAGAAGCAGACAAACAGGATAAAAATAGCACGACGTTGCCTTTTTCATGATCACAAGCAGATTGTTTTCGTCTGGGTTACGTTTCACTGGCATCCCCATTACGTAGCAGCTCGGAATAACTCGATTATAAGTGTCCTTAAAAAGATTTTGTGAAGGATTTTGTTTTATGCTAACCCTGCCTCCTGGAAACTATAGTTTATTTTACCACATGCTGTGACGGGAAACCTAATTACTGCCTGGATTATTTTCATGGACAACAGTTTTTCCAGTGTAGGAAATGCTGCCTCTTGGCTCCGCACACACGTCACATGGAGGTTTGGATGGATGGAGAGGATACAGAGTATAAGACCTTTCTATCATGGTGGTTAGTTAAGGCAACAAAACCACTTTGGTTACAAATCCAGCAACATTATATTTAATTTGGAGTCATTTCTGTGTCTGCTTGATAAATGTAAATCCAATATTTGTTCTCTTTTTGCTCTGTTTTGGTCTCCACCAACTCCTGAGGGAAATGTTTGTCTCTCTTGCTGCTAAATGCTCCACTATAGCCTCGTCTCCACCAGACACTTTCAGTCCAGCATCTCTAGAACCAGCAGTGAGCCTTCAGACATGGTGCCTAGACCCTCGGTGTGTTCAGACAGTCTCTTAAATGTGGGCGGGGTTGTTGTCACTTACTGCTCCGTCCAGCACTCGCTGTATTTCCTCATCAGCGGTGACACAGATGGAAGTCTGCACCTGGTTTATCGTCCACAGAACGAGGCTGCACGCCCACATTTTCGAGAACAAAGTAGTATAATACCAGTAGTATTATTGGATATAATGAATTTTTGATCCATGAAACTTTCCTTAAGCTCAGACAAATAACGTAAAAATATGTGCCGTCATCAACATGTAAAGTTTATGAGCCCAGGGCCGAGCCAAGAGGATCCTCACAAATGGGGCCAGTGGAAGAAACATGACTGCGCATATTCAGTGGGCCACATATCGTGCAAGTCAACCTGGAAGCTAGAAAGTTTTTCTGCCGAATGCACCAAGTGAGCAATTCTATTGAACCATCTTGGCGCTCAGCATCTAGTTTTATATCCTTCTATAGTTCAACAGAGCAACAAAATCGGCCTATCAGCACCAGCAAAGCTCAGTAATTAGCAAGTCGACCTTCATGTAGTTGATCCTTGGAAAAACCAAAGAGTGAAAATGCTGATTTGTGGTTTTACAGGCAGAATTTGTTTGGACAGAGTCGGGTTCAGTTTCCAGTCTTTGTGCTAAGCTACTGTGGAGAAATGAGAGTGGTATCAGTCTTTACATCTAACGCTCAGCAAGAAACCAAAATGTCAACTTTTCCTTTTGTAAGAGACTGTTCTATATTGTGTGTCCCTCTTGAGTTGCTGTAGGGCAGAGAAAGTTTAGGGGTGACATGCTGCTGTTTTAGGGAACTCATGCATGTGTGAGAGTTTTGGTGTGAGAAATAAATGGGCAGCTGTTGCCGTTGGCGCTGTTACACCGTCCTCCATCCCGTTTATAGTTTTATTAATTATCCAGTTAGGCAAACGCTCAGGACGCTCGGCTACATTAGTGGCAGCAGTAAGGTGCTGTGTGTGCTTTACTTTGTGCGCGTGGAGCCGTTATTTGCCTCTATATAGCCAGCTGGCTCACCGCACGTGGTGCCTCAAAGACTGTGAACAACTTTGTTACCAACATGTGGAGACGAGGACCCTTTTAAACCCAGCTTGGGGATGTTTGACGAACACTCACCCAGCAGGGACCTGATAGTGGACCTGCCCTCTGCCTTCACTGGTGATGGGAGTCAGAGTTTCCTCAGCTGGGTGAGGCAACTCGAGAGGGAAACACAATATAGAACGATCTGTTGCACTTTAACCAAAACCATAATCTGAGTTAGTTAGTTGCAAGACATAAAAATAAAAAATGAAAACCTGGATTTATTAAAAGCATAAAGTAAACATAGTTGGGTTGTTTGTGCAGGTTCGTCTTTATTATCACAGTATTAATGTGACTATTGTGACTCAAGCTATCAGGCCTCTGATATAAGGCAGTCGATTGTTGAGAAGAATCTTCTGGGATAATTAGGGTCTGCTGTCTTAATCATCTCTTTGTGAAACGAGAAAAAGAAGAGACCTCCTCTAAAGTTTCCCTGATTGACATTTTGTGTCTTTATTTTCCATTTATCAAATCTGAAGTGTGTGGGCGCGTCATGTGGGCACGGACACAGGTGGCGTTTAACTGTCTGAGTGATGAGATGAGAGGACATCGGCTTGGTTTCATCACAGGGAGTAACAGCAGTTGCAACATCAAAAAGTACAAACAGGGTGAGACTCAGAGTGGTTTGTGAGCAGATTCAAAGACGTGACGCTCAGACTGAAGGTTAGAAGGTCACAAGTCAGTCAGTTTCATGTGACACCTGCTACGAGGGAGAAAAAACTAGAGGATGTGTCTACTGTCTCAAACTCTTTGTTTCTCGTCTGGAGATCCTCTGCCACAGTAGAGGCTGAGTTAGAGGCTCCACTGCTGTCTGACTTCCTGTAAACTTCACGTTTTCTTTTTATGATCACACAGCAGCCACTGTTGGCACGTCACAACCACACGGTTTCACCATCAGTATTTTTACAGTTTGTTTCCATGTCTACTTATTGTCCACGAATCAAGCTTTCTGCACACACCTCACCACATCTACACATCACCCACCCACGCAGCCACACACACACACACACACACACACACAATAAGAATCAATATGACAACAGCAAAACAGGAAGTGGGAGGGAGTAATAAATGGACAGAAGACAGATGCAGTGGCTTTAAGAGTCTGAGGCAGCTGCAGCAGCAGCAGAGAGAGACCAGAAGAAGACACCACCAAAAAGCTTCAGTTCCATTGCTTCAGCTGTTTTTCACACAGTAACATGACTGATTTTTTCATCCGCGATCACACATGGAAAATAAGTGCAGCAGTCGTCATTCACTTCCCCGTCTGTCCAGCCTACTCATCTGAGCTCCATTCATCTGCAACAACACCTCCCCCACAACGTATGAATCAAAGAGGTCACAAAAATCAGTCAGGGACGCTCTCCAGAGCCATTGGTAACATTTGTGCACATTTCATAATGGAGCACACTCGCGGCTGGTAAGTGGCTGACAACTCAATTACTGAAAAGAGTGGGTTGTTTTTTTGTACGGCGGCCTTGACATCAAGCATTCATTCCTCCATCAGCTGGCAGTCATTTCTGAAAAGCCATACACATGGAGGATAATTTAATAAGTCTCAGACAAGGTGAGTTCATCTAAAAGCATCCAGCTCTCAGGATTTTTACAGAATAGTTACAGAAGTGGTGAAGTTTGAGTTCAGAGAAAAATGATAAGAACAACAACAAAACTGTACAGTCCTGGAGGATTATTAATGTGCACC
The DNA here is from genome assembly GCA_026686955.1 of Epinephelus cyanopodus. Lineage (NCBI taxonomy): Eukaryota > Metazoa > Chordata > Actinopteri > Perciformes > Serranidae > Epinephelus > Epinephelus cyanopodus. The sequence continues at coordinate 39,229,715 of CM048927.1, read as the reverse complement.
TCCTCCTGTACTGCCTTAATATGCACATTCAGCACATCCAATGCATCAAAACATTGTTTTCTAGTTGGAGCCGCGCCTCGTTTTCAAACTGTATGGTTTGACTAAAATGAACAATGACAGCAATATAGTCCACGATGAGCAGCGCTAAAATCAACCTGCGTAGTTGTCCCTCCATTGTGACATTAGAAAGTGTCACATTTATCTTGCAAGTGTTCTCTTCTTCAACGTTTGCTTTACTTCCTGGATTTTTCCCACATGGAAATTCTGACCAATCAAGAGCAGCTTTCTCACACAAGGCATTTGATCTGGTCCTCTTGTAAATGCTGCCGTGAGAACACGAACCAACTCTAGGCAATTATACAACTTTGGAACAACATGAGTCCCTGATTCAGACCAGAGGAGACACTCTAGGACTGACAGCAGCCTAAACCTGCAGGTGTGCTGTGTTTACAGTGCAGCCAAACAAACTCACATTGTTAGTCAGTCAATAAGAATTTCAACTGCACTTCATGTGGTAGTTTTCCGCCCTATTTCTATAAACAGATACCTGTGTATGTTTGCAGAATCTTGGGACAAGATTTTAGTATCGTAAGCGTTCTTGTATCAGTTTATAGTCCATTTGTAGTCTGAGTTTACTGCCATCTACGCTGTTTGATCCTCTCTATCCTGCTGTTATTACAGACACGTCTGAGCTCACTGCGACCCCTCGACTCGACCATGGACTCGCCTCTTTTGTCGAGCTGTCATGTTCTACCTGCATGAAGTCAAGGGCTCATGGTGTTTGTCAAAGGCAGCTAAAAAACAGAGTCATTAAATAGACAAAAAGGTACCGACATTATCTGAACATTATGAAGCATGCTGCGCCACATACGGTTGAGAAAAGCTTTTTAGTTATGTGCATTGTTACATGAATGGTATTTTGAATGAGGTTCTCTCTCCATAAAAAGTACCATATATAGTGGTGATTACTGGATGTACATATATAAAGTAAAGACCCCAGAGGTTAAACCTTGTTTCATGAAAATCTTAAGGATTACAAGTTTAAAGGAAAAGAATCCAAGGACAACATCTTAGAGGACATGAGAGTTGTGTGTCAGTTCCTCTGCTCTGCCTTTTTACTCTCTGCTGCTTGAACTGCTGTAATTTATGCAGCCGATCCAGATACATCACAGCCAGCCAATAATGGGATTTATATTTGGAATATTGAGCAGCCTGGACTTCCTCTGGGGAGAAGAGGCATAAGGATGAATTAATGCTGAGCTATCGCTCTGAGCTCCCTCTGTGTCCACAGTCAGCTACAATATCTGGTTTTTCGATACATAGAGAAGGAAATCTATTGGACTGATCATTCTATATTGTGAAAAGGTTTGCCAATGTTGCTCAGAAACACAACAGCCTCTCGAGCATCTTGAGATAAAGTCAGCATTAGCAGAAATTCCCATTTAAAATGCACTTGGAGGCAGAATTTAGCTTCATTCATTAATTAACTAACAGGCTCTGTCAGCGCAGACTGATGGAAGTGTCTCTGTGCGGCTGGAGGAACACACATTTTCCTCAGCTGTTAATCTCATGTGCAGGTTTGACATTTGTGGCCAAGTGGGGGGAAAGTGAATCACTGGGAATCAATCTATTGATTGACTTCAGCTCACACAGGACGTGACACGGACAAGCCCAATTATATCGTGACATGTTACCTGCTGTCGTCACGGTGCTCATGCAAGCAGAAGTAAATGTGAAGGAACTGTTGGTGTGAACTTTAGCTCACAGATGTTATGAGGTCAGAATGCAGAGTGAAGGTTGTTGTGTCTTGTTGTGCTCGACTTCATTTAAACATCTTTGCTGTTTTCAAAGATTTCAATATTTTGCATGTTATAACTGAAACAACAGGGCTGCACACGACTCATAGCTACGTCCGCTGAATCATATTTGGCTGTTCGATGCAGATATTCGTCGACTGTTTTTTCCCATATCAGGTTTATGAGTTTGAGCAGGGTTTGGCAGGACGTTCAGGGTGACAGTGAACACCGGCTCCCAGGTGAAAGTCAGTGGTTATTGGATCCATCCACCAGCCCTTCTCACACGCGTTCCTTTCTAATGCCACCAGGCTAAATTAAGCCCTGTTCGGACGGGATTAGTTTGGACGTGGAGACGTAGGGTACAGTAATTATTACCAGGGATTTTAGTCCCGTCCAAACGCGCCATGTCTATAATCATTACAGATAATGTCAGTAAAGATTACAGCGGCTTTTACCTTCTGTAAAACGGTCCGGAGAAAATACCTGGGGTGATGCTTACAGGAAGCAACTTAGCACGTACATGTTGACAGGGAAGCGACGCCAGGGCGGAATTACGGAGATTTCTTGTCCCGTGCGGATCGGACATTTATATTACAGACATCCTGTGGTAAACATTAGTCTACATCTCTTTGTAAAACTAATCCCGTCCGAATAGTACTTTAAACAATAATGGCGATGTGAAAGGATGGCCTCTCTTTTTTTTGTCAACGTCTGAGTCACTGACCAAGTACCAGATTTTATTGACTTTGGAGAGAGACCGAGTTGTCTGCTCATGCTCCGAGATAATGTTCTGCTTAGAAACGGTGAATGATGGTGGTAAATACACTGCCTCCTCCTCAGACCTGACTACTGTGGAAGAATTTAAGTAGATCTGAAAGTGTCTGGATGATAGCTCTCTTGGTCAGTGTCTTTGTTTTCATATATATTGCTCCTACTTTATTATACTTTTTGGAAGATCATTCGTGTTAGTGCATCTTAACTGGATTTAGTCTACACGGCTATGAGTCTTAAAACCCAGAAATGAGTTCGCATTTTAGAACTTCTGGTTCCCTCATCTCTAAATCAGCAGGTTATTTGAAAGGGTTTTTGGTTAAATGTCTGAAATAAGCTCTGTGGTCAACACAGGCTGAAGAGACTTTGGGTTTTGTTCTACATCACAAAATACACCAGTAAATACCCCACTGTGATTTTTAAAGCTTTAATGTTTTATAGAGATGGTTGCTAACAGGTGGCTAAATGAGACTACAGAATGTCACCACACTGACACGGCTTTACAGCCTCAATATGGCGGTGAGGTCGAGTCGTGTGACCACAGTGTAGTTTGTTTATAGCCCGATGTTAGCTTTTTACTTGTGGCATCCAGGCAAGTGGTGTTTCTTTGTGCAGATTATCTTGATGAACAAAATGTGTGAGTATCATTAATGTTTGTTTGACAGAGCTTATTTTCTGCAATAATCTGAAATCCAATGGAAAAATCCCCCAGGCGCTCTGATGAGGGAACCAGCGCGACGCTAACTTCCAGGTCGGCCTACAGAAAAACTTTTTCCCTGGAGCTCTCTGTTGTTGCCACAGAAACAAAACCCATACACATCATTACAAAGAGCACTGGTAGAGCTGTGCGCTGCCACCGCTTTGCAAAAAAAAAAATCTGAACACGTGCCCTTGATCTTATTTTGACCTTGGTACTATTAGGATTTTTTTCCACTGGCTGGTGGACCAAGACGTTGTCCGGGTGATGGATGGGGAAACCCTGTCCAAATATATTCCTCATTTTGGAGAATGTGTGTTTGCCAAACTTTGCACTGGCTCAACTTCAGCAGCAACTGGGAGCAGGAAGTGAAGAGAAGGAGCCTTACAGATCACATTACATCTAAAATATAAACTATCAAGCTCAGACCAAGAAACAACAAGCTCTCCAAATCAATACTCGCCAAGGATTTGGTTTGGGAAACAACAATGCTGAAAAAACAAGAAATATAAAACTGGGTTGAATGAATTATTAATTCGGTAATTTCAAGCAGGTTAGACGACCAACTGGTGAGGGCACAAGAGAGATCATGGCCAGGAGGGATGGTACACTGAACAGAATTTAAAGGGATGGGACGAATATATTCTTTCCCTGGTGAAGATCTTGAAAAAGGAGAGTAGAGGACTTCGACTTCTGTTGTGTTGTGGGCTCAGACATGCCATTAGGTGGCACATTCACAACTGGGCTGTTCTATGATAGAACTTGTCGCAAACTCTTCAGGCAAAACAGAGTGATGAATCAGATTTGAGCGAGTCATCTTTGCAAGCCAAATTACCAGATAATTCCCAGGTAGTTGAGGCGCACACCCCACCAGGTCTTTCTCTCTGGCGGGCCTTCGTCTGACTGGCCCTTTCATGCATGTAAGTTCATCAGCATCAACTTCTCAGACATCTGAACAATCTACAAATTGCAGAAGTTATTTTCCTCGGTGATGATGGAAACATTTCTTGTAATCATCGACCTCTCCTTCCCCCTAAGCAGCAGGCGTCAGATCATATTGAAAGGAATGACAGATCAGTTGGATAAATCTGCTGTCCAGCTACTACCACAGATTGCCGAATTATCCAGCAAGTGACAGAAACTGGGAATCCTGATCCAGTGACTGGCCATGACACACCTAGCCACACAACTAATACAAGAATCCATGACTGAGACATTTCCAGACGAGAACATACTAGATGTCATCAACATATTTATGCATGTGCTGGAAAATGGTGAGTTGGAGACTGGCGTTGAACATCGAAGCCATTCAGTGAAGGCGGGGACATGCTCTTTGACCCCATGGGAGCTCTGGGGTATGACACATGTAACTGGAGCTGTGATGTTGGAGGGTTACAGCATGTGGCGCTAGAGATAGTGGCAAGGTGTCTCCTCGGGTTGTCTTTGGGAGCGCTCCTTTTAGTCTCCTTGGGTGCGCTCGGGCCAACAGAACTTTCTGGTACACTCAACTGGATGGTAGCCACCATAGAATAAAATGTCTGCATATAGAAAGCATTTGTTTATGGTCTGTTATTACGGACTTTTTCAATGTTTGCAGACTTCGTATAAAATCAATTCCAACCTAAGGTAGACTGTGGATGCCTCAGTGAAACAATTCAATCATCTCCGTGTCCTGTGACAACCTGGTCTCACTCCGAAGACGTCACAATCCGGTGCTTTGTTTAGTGACTTTCAGCGTCAGATGCCGATGAAAAAGCCGTCTTTTCATGTCGGCAAGATACGCAGCTGGTCACTGTTATTGTTAAACCGCAGCCGGTGGTGTGAGGGGGAAACGTAACAACAACGCAAGTTAAGGGGGCAGAACTCCAGGTAGGGCGGATGGAAGGGGTGATGGATGGGTCCAACATCCACTGACTTTAACCAGAATGCTGATATTCCCGGCTGTTGAGCCTTTTAGCAACTGCACATCGTATTTCACTGCACGTGTGTCCTGATGATATGACGTGATATGACACCGTGACTTCTTATCTCTTTAACCTCCCTGGTAGGATGTCAGTTTGTTACGGTCTGTCTCACTGATTTCTGAGCACTTCCTGTTCAACAAAAACCCGTGGAACCAAATTTAAGATCCTCACTACGTATCATGTCTTTTGAGAAAGGAAACAGAAGCTGTTGCTGTTGGAGCCATTTTTGAACTACATCAGCACCACTGAAAAAGATGCACTTGAAGGTTTTGGATAATTTCATGAGGGCTGATATGCAAGAGCTTTCCACTATTCTGAGCTGTCACATTTGCATCCTTTGTCACATACAGTTAGTTGGTACGACAGCCAGCATTTTTAATATAGTGCAGAGAGAGGTTGAATGTACACTGGAGCACACGGACCAGAGGCAACAAACTTCATTAAATAACTAATGTTTAAATGCCCGATGCATCTTCATCAGAGTCACATGCATCTGGTGTCAAAGTGTCCTTTTTAGTTTCTTTGCAAAAATGTATTTAGTTTTACCACTAAACCAGAAGTTTCCTTTAAAGTAACCTTTACATTATTTGGTGCAAGCCTGCTGCACTGATGCATGTGGTAGTTAACAGATCAATACAGCAGGACAACAGCACTGGTTACACATAATCTATCTTAGAATGTCACCTTTAAAACAGGTTGGATCAATAGCTTCAGCAGTAAAATGATAAATGTACATAATTATCCATCAGCCTTTTGTACAGCCTCGTCCAGCCCCAGAGGCCTTCACATCATCTCTAACTCCGTCTCTTGGGGGGAGGATGGTGACAGTGGCATCACACACTGACTCTGAAACTGTCCAGAATAAAAAATAAATAAATAAATAAATCTGTCTCAAAGGTCAGCGTCTGGGCTGACTACTGATGGCTCAGCTGGTGAAAGCATCCAACGTACAAATATCAGAATTCAAAATAATCCCAAGACCTTTGCAACTTGTCACATCCTGCACTCTCCATCTCAAGACTGTCCTCCCAAGAAAAACAACAGCATCATGGTTTCAGCAAACAAAGTCTTCACTGCAGCGCCAGGAACAAAAATATGTGGAAAAATATCAAATTCATTCTATTTTCCGTTTCATTTTTCAGCCTTCAAAAACCATCATTTGCAATTTGGGTGGACACAATGTACTCATTCACTGTTCCTTTTATACCTACAAAAAAGTGATGTGCTGTAATTTGTATATAACCCACACAGTCGTGAGCCAGGAGGAGTGATCACAGACCTGTGCACTGCAGGCTGTCCTCCCTCATATGATGGGAGCCAAACAGGAAGTCAGATGCTGCAGGAAAAGAGCACCAAAGCCTGCACAGGGAGGCAGTCAAGGTGGATGGATGTTTACCTCGGTCCAGACCTTGAGATCTGCCTACGCCACCAAGCTGACTGATTCGTCCGGCTCTGCTACATGAAACAGCAGTTTCTCAGTTGAAATTAAAACAACCAATCAGTGCCACAGGTGGAAGTGACGCCATTGTCAAGCAGTGCTCCAGAACCAACGAGAAGTAATCGCAGCAATGGCGAGCGCTGGCTATACACAAGATACATGCTCGTTGCACTGTGCCAGAGATCTGGCTGTTCAATACAAATATTCGACTGTCCTTTCCTTTTTTTCCCATATAGAGTTTGAAAGTTTAAATGGTGTTAGGCTGGATGTGCACAGTAAAAATAATAAAGTAAATACACCAAGTTAGCCCGCTGAGCTAATCCATAACTTTGCCAATGATGGATCAGAAACGTGCAACATTTTTTGCCAACACTAGACATCAAATAAAAGCCAGAGATTGATCATATTAAGTTGCTACGAGCTGTAAATTCACCATATCTAAGCAGAAGGTTATCTCGGACTGTTGGCGGGCAAAGCAACGTGGTCTCACTCCAAAGTCGTCAAAATCCGACACTTGGTTTGTGACTTTCAGCGTCAGACACTGAAGAAAAAGCTGTCCTTTCACGTCGGCATGGTACACAGCTGGTTGCCGTTATTGTTTAACGGCATCAGGGGAAAAGCAGCGTGACAACAACAAAAATTAAGACGGCAGAAGTCGGAGTAGACCACCAAGGAGGGGTGATGGATGGGTCCAACATCTATGGACTTTCAGACGGGAGGCCGGTGTTCTCTTCCTGTAAGACTGTAAAACCAAATCTTGTTGTTTTTCCTAAACCCAACCACATATGTGTGTTTGGAAAACGTAATCGTGTGTGTGTGTGTGTGTGTGTGTGTGTGTGTGTGTGTGTGTTATTGAAGGAAAAAAACATCAGTTGGCAGTGTTGTACTGACGTAGTGCTTTTATTTTGAGAGAGCCTGACCTTGGACGTCATATGTGGACGTGGGAAGTCCATGACCAAACAAATGTGTTGGGCAAAGCCTCTCTTCCTTCAGGCAGCTGGGTCTGTGTCTGCAGCTGCCTGTACTGAAGAGCAGCATGACAGCAAGGAGCTCACTCAGCAGCTACATGTGGGGGCCGAAACGACCCCAGAAGTACTCTGCACACTGAGTGACAAGACAACAACAACAAAAACAACTGCTCGACTTGAGAGTCTTAGTCGACTGAGGGGTCTCTGACTGAGGATTCACATCTTGGACTTTGAGGAGGCAGCACCAGCTACTGAGACTGTTCTAAATCAACGTCTTCTCTATCGACCCACACTGTGGTTTATTTGACTTCTCTCAGCTCTTAAAACCCCGGCAAAGCACGTATGTTCCTAAGATATTATAGGAACCATTTTATGAGGATATGTTGAATTGGAAAATGTAAACTCAGGTCATTAAATCACCCACACTCCCACTAACAGAGCCAAAGACTTTCTGGACTCTAGTTCTGGAGGCTTGGGCTCCAAAGGACGACTTTGAGGACCTGAATAGGACTGACTGGTTGGTATTAAAGGAATGAGTGTGTCTGATTACAGCATGAGCAGCAGCAGCAGCATGTTTACTACATCACCCGTCTGTTGACTCTTAAATTAAATCCTACAAATCCACATACATTTGGAAAAAAGTGCAAGTATAATTTGTTTATGTGTGAAACTGAAATTATTATTTGCTCTTACATTGTAGCTTCAGATCTGAATTACAGACCTCATTAAAAAAACACTATTATACAGGCTTCATTTCATAATAAAAGCAATGGAGCCAAATAAAAGAGCGTGTGTATGTGCTTTATATTCATGTGCAGGTGAAACAGTGCAGTGATTCCCATGCTCATTATGTCTTAATCTGGAGCACACAGGCTCTTGAAATCATCCCAGATGGCCGACTCATGTGGGCGGATGTGGGAGCCGGGATGCAGAAGAGGCGGTGAAGGACACTAATATCAAGGATGGCTTTGATCCTACGAGGTAAATCCCTCTCTGATGTCACTGAGCCACTCCACTTTTCACAGGCTGAATGTTAATGAAAAAAAGCACAAGCTGTGTTTCTCAGTCGCGATGGACTCAACGCAGCGAGGAGGCAGGAATTCAACAACATATCCAAATGTAGAAACCACGGATGTTAACAACAGGACTGAAAAGTGTATTATGTATCATGCGCCAAACAGATATGAATGTAGAGCTTTAAATCCCAGTCATGAGGAGAGAGAAGGAGGCTTAATATTTAAAACGTTGGTGCAAAATGATTAAAGTAATGTGTGTTTATCTGATAAAAGAGTTTAAAATGAGCCCATGCAAAAGTGTGGGAATCATAAGAAATCATGAAGATGGAGTAAGGATGGATTTGCACATTTTTACACATTTTATCAACACAATAAATCCTTTATTTCTTGTGCAGAGAGAAGCCTTTCTCAATAATATTTCAACATTACCACCATTTATATGAACAATGGGCCAAAAGACTGTGTAATTACTGCAGCTCCTCTGCGCTCTACTGAGCATTTAATTCTCATTCCAACTATTTATATAGTGTATATTTTCAGGGCTTTTATTGTGAAAGGTAAGAATGGAGGGAGTGGATATGGTGTGTGCTGCATTCATAAAGGTTAGAAGGAGTAATAAAGTTTGCCCTCTTGGTTCAGACTATGGAGCCGCTATTGACATACAAGCTTGTTCCAAAAAATGTTATCAGTTTTTTTGCCACATAATATCTGCTTTGTTTGAAAGTACTCATGACAAAAACAACAAAATATGAACATGCAAATAAATGCGTAGAAAAATATATTTTTAAACAAACAGTCTGTAAAGGCCTTTAGAGACTAGCTGGTGAACACAGCGGAGCATTTAGCAGCTAAAGAGACAGATTTTTCCCTCAGGAGTTGGTGGAGACCAAAAACGAGAGTCAAAATTAAACTTAAATTGATGAAGTGAACAGAAAACCAACCTGAAATTAATGATAAAGTTGCTACTGTGTCTCATGGACGTGTAAAGAAGCAACTGTTTGCTCAAACGTTTGCCTCATCAGCTGAGGGTGAAAGTGAGTCAATGCTGTGTTTACAGGACAATAAAACAAATCAATTTTACAGTTTTAAATGAAAATGCTTTTTTGTATTTGTTCTGACCAACCAGAAGGACTATCTTGTACAGAAACAGGGACGTGATCCCTCACCAGCTTCCCACTCACTGTCAGAATGCACAACCAAGAAGGCACCACTACAGGGAAATCAAATCTCTTTACTGCCTCTTTTCACACCTTTCCTTTTTTCCACTAAGAGACACTCAGTGTCCTGAGTGGGAGGACAACATGCTATGTATAAAATTTGCACTACAACTGTTCATATCAGAGATCTGTGGCCTTATCCTGCTGACCTCAGCTTCCCAAGCAGCCCCTGAATTATTCAAAGGTTCACTTCAATTATTTAATCTTTAATTCAAAAGAAAATGCATAAATTGGATTTAAAATATTCAAATGCATTAGACCTCCAGAGATGCTGCCACTCGAATGTGCAATACTGAGTCAAGACTGAACTGAAGGACGGTAAAGGTGAAATCAAAAAAACAAAATCACTTGGTTGATATTTTGTAAACAATCGTGTTTTGGCTTAAAATATCCAGTTTTAGGGGCAAAATCCCTGCTTGCAATGTCTCAGTAAAAAACAACTGCTTTTTCGGGCTCTGTCCCGACAGGAAACAACGTCTATGTAAAATCAATCACTGTCCCTGCTGGAAATGCAGTGACAGGTCACTAAAAACACAATGATTTGCTACAAAAACAAGTGGTTTGGCTGTTTGTTGTTCTCCAGCAGAGGTCTGCAGCTTGGCTGGCGTCACATGTCACACCATCCACCACCCTCTCCACCTCCCAATGACGCAGTCAGCTCATAAACTACATCACTTTATAAATATTGATGTGATATGTTGAAATAAATAAATAAATACATAAGAATTCATGGCACCAACCCGGGCAGGAAATGTAGCGATGTCTCAGTAAAAATAACCACTTTTCTTGAAACTATTCTGTTTGCAAATGCAGCAATGTCTTGCATTTCATGGTACTATTCTGACAGGATATACAAAACACCTAGATCTGGTGGCTGAAAAGTCAGTAGAAACGCAGTGATGATTTGCTAAAAAACAAGCGATTTTGATTTTGTTGTTCTCCAACAGAAGTCTGCAGCTTGGCTGGTGTCTTGTCGAGGTGTCACACCATCCACCGTCCTACTTACCTCCCAGTGACACAGTCAGCTGATAGACACCAATCAGCCAAAACATTCAAACCACTGACAGGTGGAGTGAATAACTTTGATTATTTTGTTCCACTGCATTGTTCTGCTGGGAAACCTTTGGTTCTGGCATTCGTGTGGATACCACCTGACATGTTCCACCTACTCAAACACCGCTGCAGACCAAGTCCCCCCCTCATGGCAACAGTGCTCCCCAAAGGCCCCCCAGCAGGATAAAGCCACACTGCAAACATGGCTCAGGAATGTGACAGAAACCTCAAAGTATCAACCCGGGCTCCAAATTCCCCAGATCCCAATCTGGATGAGCGCCTCTGGCACATGCCATTAACCCACCTCACAACCAACTGGACTAAATGGATCTGTCGCCAACACACTGGTGCCAGACGCAGCAGGACACTCCCAGAGATCCTGTGTCGACAGGTCACAGCCAAGTCCGATCCAAGGAGGCCCCACCTTGGATTAATGTACATCTGGGGTACCAGCACATCACAAGAATCCTTGAGCAGATTGGGACCTGGGAAATTTAGAAGCCAGGTCTACACTTTGAGGTCTTTGTCATGCTCCACAGGCCATTTCTAAACAGTTTTTACAGTGTGTCATGCTACTTTCTGCTGCTGGGGGGCCACTGGGGAGGACTGTTGCCATGAGGGGGGGACTTGATCTGCAACAGGGTGAAACATGTCAGGTGGTATCCACACGAATGCCAGAACCAAAGGTTTCCCAGAGAACAATGCAGTGGAACAAAATAATCAAAGTTATTCACTTCACCTGTCAGTGGTTTGAATGTTTTGGCTGATCTGTACTACGTCAGTTTAGAAACATTGATATATGTGTGAAGCATACAAATGTAACGTATCCATAGTTTGCAAAGACACAATGTCTCCAGAGACTGCGCTGAAATGTGGGAATCAGGTACCTTGAAATTGCACTGAGGCACAGAGCTTGAGTACACGTGTTTCATTTTACTGCTTAATTGTTGTGTGTACAACAAAAGAGAGTGAACAACACTCATCATCATCAACCTGTACAAAAAGACTGAATGAATGAATGAAAACATTATGTAACTGAGAAGTTTAGTATTTTCCACAGCTGACTTTTACACTGACTCTCATGTACGTTACACTCAGACTGTCGGCTATCAGCTCAGTTCATAAGGAGCAACAATGGAGGCTGGTGGAAGGGAAAAGATGTGCTCGTGAATGTGCCACAGTGCAGAATTCACCACACAGTACTGGACGTTCTATCTTTTTTATTCCAGCGCCGGCTCGGCGGGTCAAACAGCCCGGCGGGAAAACTGCTGCTGCTCCAGATGACCAGTTTGAGCCTCAGGCGCTACATTGCCTCGGTACTCGCACACTTGTTGTGCTGCTGCAGGAGTTTGTATTCTTCTTTCCCTCCAATTCATGAATTTTTTATTAAGCTTTGTAGCATTTAAAAACATTTCGCACACTCCCCTAAAACACAGTTTTATGGCCTTTCATAAGATGTGTTATACATTATTGAGTTGCAGCTGAACCTGAAATTTCTGACTGAACTGTTGGTCACTGCTGAGAGAGGCAGCACAGGATCAAAGTGGGGGATTCAACCACTTTATCAAACTGTAAACCTGCAACCTGAGGTGTTTGTCTTCGGCTTCTCACCTATAAATTTCACCTTTCTCCACCTCAGCCTCTCAGACGGTGTGAGGCAGGAGCTGCATGTTTCCTTAAATGTGAGAATGAAGTGCGATGAGCAGATGCAAGCGGCCAGCAGCTGAGGTCTGAGCTTTATCTGTGACATTAGCAGACAGTGGACATCTGGGCAGACTGTAACGACAGCAGCAGGCTGCAGTGTGCCACAGAGGTCACTGCTCCCAGATGGAAATGTCACAAAGACCTTTGTGCTCACAACAATTTGACATTCAAATCAGTCATTTGCCATTTTTTTCCATGATGCCCAGCGTTCTGAACAGACACCCACAATCACGCAAGGACACACGCAATTATACCGCCAACGTACACACAGTCTGAAGCACAAAGAACAGCATATAGCAATATTCAGACACGTCAAAATTCAGTTTGTATGTTGTATTTGAATCACTTGGGCCACATTAGACAGACGGCTGCAGAGATGACAGTATTCATTGGTTGGTCCGTCCACCACTTTGATAAATATCTCAACAACTATCAGATGGATTGCCATTAAGTTTTGCACAGACATTCATCATCCCCAGAGGATAAATCCTACTGACTTTGGTGATAAATCCTACTGACTTTGGTGATGCCCTGACTTTTATCTCAACAGCTATTGGATGAATTGCCATTAAACAGTCACATGCCCACTGCTGGACTCCCTGCAGTTTGCCTACCGGGCGGATGATGCAGTCAACATGGGAATGCACTAGTCAAGAGCAAGGATCCTGTTTGTGGACTTCAGCTCGGCTTTCAGCACCATCATCCCTGAAATACTCCACAAGAAGCTCACGGTGCCTGCCTCCACCTGTCAGTGGATTACCAGCCTCTTGACTGACAGGAGGCAGCGTGTGAGGCTGAACCACCTGGAGCTGAACCCGCTCAAGACTGTGGAGACGACAGTGGACTTCAGGAGAAGCCCCCCGACACTGCCTCGCCTCACCATCTTCAACAGCACAGTGTCTACTGTGGACACCTTCAGGGTTCTGGTGCCACCATCTCTCAGGACCTGAAGTGAACCACCCACAGAGACACTGTGCGGAAAAAGGCCCAGCAGAGACTGTACTTCCTGCAACATCTCAGGAAGCTCAACCTGCCTCAGGAACTGCTGATCATGTTCTGCACAGCCATAATCCAGTCTGTGCTCTGCACATCCATCACCGTCTGGTTTGGATCTGCCACCAAATGGACAGAACAGACTGAAACGGACAATCAGGTCTGCAGAGAGGATTATTAGGACTGATCTTCCCTCAATCCAGGACCTGTACCAGTCAAGGGTCAGGAAACCCTCACACCCCGGACACAATCTGTTTAAACTCCTGCCCTCAGTAGGCGCTACAGACCAATGTTCGCCAAAACTACCCATCACAAAGACAGTTTCTTGCCCCGGCCGTCGCTCTGATGAGCTCCTGATAGTCACAGAGTGGCAGGTCAAACAACACTGCATCTTACTATATAATGATGAAAACTCTGTGTGTCTGTTCACGTTTTTCTCCTCACTGACTTGGTCAATCCATGTGAAATTTGGCACAGTGGTAGAGGGTCATGGGACGATGCCAATGAAGCAATATTACATCAATTGGCCAAAGGGGGTGCGAGAGCGCTCATTTCTTATCTAGGCCTAACCGCCATATGGATTTTTACTAAACTTGGTAGATATGTAGAACAGGACGCCTCAAGGTGACTGGAGAAATTTAACTCTAATTGGCAACTGGGTGGCGCTATAACAACAGAAAAATGCTTATTTGAGTACATACATCAGTTCTGGTACGTTGAGAGCAAGTCTAAAGGCGTCAAATTCCTTGTATGTACACAAGTACTTGGCAAATAATAAAGCTGATTCTGAAGATCATTGACAAAGCGGATGTGTTTGGTGAATTAGGTACGGTATTTGAACGCACCCGTCTCTCCTAGAAATTCCAGTTCCAAACTAATATGCGACAACAAATATGTTTTGGAGGAACTGTGACCCTAAATTACTTTTTTGTTTTATCTGGCAAGAAGCTAAATTCTAAGTGACAAAGTATTGCATTTGTTTTTCTACAACATCCACCCTTGAACACAATATCTGCTCACAGCAACTATATCATTGGTAAACTCGAGGCACAAACAGCATTTGGTTACAGTTAGAGAAAGATCCTGGTCTTTAATTAAAAATTAACTGAAACATGAAGCACTGAACATGTTCAGTTATTGATATCTAACCAAAAATCATGCTCTATCACAGGGTTAGGTCAGAATGTGTAATTACTGTTGACACATTTTTGACTATCTTGTATACTTCAGGATAAGAATTAATTCAACTGATTTTGGGGCAGAATTTAACGATGCGCTGAACGTCTACATATTTATGTGCATTATTAATGTATTGTCAATTATTAATTCATGCCGCTAGAGATACACCAGGTATTATTTATGAACCATTAAATTTAAATAAACTTTTAACCAAGATGTACATTATTAATTTATCATTACATTTAAATCACACAATCTGTCTAAACGCCTGAATAAGTTAAGACGACTGGAATTAAATTGAAATTATTACACATCGTCACCAGTTTTCCTCTGAGAGTTATTACTGAACATCTTCTGTCCAAACTGATGAAAAGTTCATGCCCTTGCGATGCCCTTTCTTTCACTATAATCAAGTTGAGTCACTTTTTCCAACACACCAGAAATAAGACTGAGGCCAACCCAAACATTCATCCTCATATCAGAAGTGCACCAGCTTTGTCATGAGAGGAAAAAGAGAAGGCCGAATGGGCAATTAGTGAATTAGTGAATCCCCCGCTGAATGGTCATGTGATGAGTTTGGCCCTTGAGCCTTATCTGATCATCCTGGATCATTTTCTTTCATTTCCGCTGCTGATCATGGATGTGGTCCAGCTGCCGGGAGTAAACACACTGATGCACTGTTCTCCATCCAAAAGCTGCGCTCCTAATGTGATTAGCATGCTTTAGTGTACAAGCCCCACTGTGGAAGTCTAGATAACCAATTACAGAGGGGAAGGCAGCCCGAACGGAAACATCCCCGCAAACTCAAGTGTCGGAAAAAAAAAAGGAGAAATAAACAGAAGCAGTGAGGCTGATTTACACAGCGCTGCTGATAAAGTGGTGAACGAGGACAAACAATGCTAATCCAGTGTTTATTTCACACTGATGATGATGCACCATCGGTTTTTTCTCCTCACTGGAGACACTGCTCACTTTCTCTGATAGTCGTCCTGGAGTTGATCTGGAGTCGGGCTGAAGCTATTTCCTCAGGAAATCAGCTAATTCAAGTAATAAAAATCCCTTAATTTATTTGCTTCAAAGCTTAATTTATAATAATGGATCTACTTTAGTGCAGCTGACTGCGTGGGAAATTCACACAGAGATTGTTCCATAGAGCTGCAACAAAGTCCCTTCTTTGTGACGCATTTTTACACAGAACCAAACGAAGGCAGCATCATTCTGCTCCAGTGTGCACGTTTAGACAGCAAGCCGGCATTGCACAATCAAAAAAAGCGTGACAGACATAACGTGTAACACAACAGCGTCGACCTACAGTGTGACATATAACCTACACATTCACAGCACTTCATAAACAAAGACAATTATTTAGCGTCCCTGTTATACGGCGGCTGGTCTGGTCCTCTGCTCGGAGGGTAAGGAGCTCCTGGACGTCATTGTTTTCCCCATCTGCGGCCATTTTCAGCCGCTGTTCTTCGTCTTTGAGTTAGCTGCTAACTGCTACTTCCTGCGTTTTACATCTCTGACAGTTGGTCACACACATAACACTCCGTCAAAACATTATACCACCCATGATCCTGTCCTGCCAGCTGTCCCCTTCATACAGACATCGTTTCGGCGCTGTTGCTACCTCCGCTACCAGCTGAACGGCGAGACAACTCTCCTTAGACGACTTAAGTTTCATTCTCACCTGGACCCATCTAACCCTAACGACACAAGATGGCCGGGCGGGTCAACCACTCACACGTGACCTCAACGACTCGGCAAGTGTTCACACCTACTAGAGTTCAAAGCCTGTGACTCTGCACAACGTTACAGTTCCATAAACATCTCAATTCATTTGCTCCCGACTTATGATGCTAATACATACTTTTACTTTGGTATTGAATGCAGGACTTTCACCTGCATTTGAATATTTTCATAGTGAGGTATTAGTACTTTTGCTTCTGCAAAAAAATTTGAGAAGGTAAACAAGTCCTGACACCTCAGAATAACTATCATAGCTCTGTTTTTCAAACCCAGAGCGTCAGTCAGTGTTTCTAGCGGCTGGTTGGTCGGGTGATTTCAAAGAGCAGAGTTCAAGTGAACTTGAGTCCGCTTCAAACAGGAAGTGCGTGCTTCAACTCATCAGTCATACCTGCTTCAATTGGAGTGAATGTGATATATGATTATTTGCAGAGCTGAAATGTAATGTGAGCGAACCATAAGAGCCTCAGTATAAGAGAGTGTTTGAGGAATAAGGCAGCACTTTGTGAAATCATGTTACACTGACAGAGGCATTTCTGTGGCCAGGAAAGTGCAAGGCTAATGCTTCATCTAACACACACACACACACACACACACACACACACACACACACACACTCCACATTATTATAATTAATTAATTAAACGAAAAGCAGAAACTGTTTTTAAAGCAGCATGTACATTAAATCTTTCCTACACTTCATTGTTGTTGAATAATTTTAGATTTTAGTGACTTCAGACAGATGTGAGTCATCTAAACAAAACAGTGTGAAGATTATTAGTGCTTTTAAAGGACACATGTAAACACTCCAATGGCATCAGGTAGTTACGATGGGCCAAAGTGCACTTTATATAGCTTGTTACCAGTTTTAACAAACACACACTCACATTATATCTTAAAAGTAAGTCAAAGTTTTAACTACCTGCGGGGTGGTTGTTGACACGCTGCTGAGGGAAGCGTTGATCCTAATGCCGGCCAAACTGCTGCGCTGCTGCCAGGACGACCATCGACTCGCTGCTGTTAATAAAAAAAGGCAAATTTGAGTCAGACAGCTTCGCTACTCTCTCATCCTGCTCTTTCCTCTCGTCTGGTCTTACTGTTGTTTTGTTTTTAATGACAGTAGCGCACAAAACGTTCATGAGAGACTATCTGTGCATTCAGATATCCATACCACAGCACTATTTAGTGTTTATTATGTCCCACAAAACCAGGATGTTCTACTACATCTAGTTAAATTTTACAGAATGCAAGCCAGCATGCTTTTCTGGCTATTCTGACCCACAATCCTCTGTGATGATATGTTACACTGACTGAGCCTCAAACAGATGACAGTTTGTTGACAGCTGTCAGAGGCCACAATGGTGGATGACAGCACATTAATTGCTGTTTAAGTGAACACAGTAATCATGAATATGACCAACAACAAAAGGACTGAACTGTGAAAATAAAAATGACAGAGAGCTGCATTTTATTTGGCTACTGTAATTATAATATGTAAGACTCCACAGTGTTTGCACCAGGGCGACTGCTCTGAGACAGAGAAGCTAGAAGAAATGGTCAAATATGCACCATTGAATTTACATTAAAATAAGAATTTACATTGCATTAAACGTGCGCTAGGATGCGTTTAACATCACGACTACGATGTTCAAACGTCACCTATTTGTCAGCAGTTTTCAAACGCAACCTCCCTGTCATACATTCTCGTGTCAGCACGGTGGACGCGGAGCCTGCAAGCATTCCTATGAGACAGCGCTGAGCAGGTTTGTTCATGCAGCAAAGCGAGACGCTCATTGGATAAATGCGACGACATCGTCACTTCCAGGGAGGCTCAGCTTCCCTGCGACCTGATGGAGCGGTAGGCGGGAGAGGACGCTCGGTGTCTGCATGATGATTGGAGGAATTGTCTAAAAGGCTGAACCCCTTTGTGACTGACAGCGCTTTGGAAATACACACCGGCATCGTTGCATTTCGGGCTCAGTCCCATGTGGATATCTGCAAGTGGAGTCTTCTGACAGAGTGCCGTCCGGAGCTCCTTATGTCCATCAGAGAAGTAGCTCATTTTCACTGTTTGTGCAGCACAGTGCAGGTGTTTAAAAAGTCTTTTAGGTGTGTGTTGCTGTGTTTCTGCGGCATGAGTGTGTTTGAAAAACGGCTTCAATTAAATGTTCCTTTTATAAGTTACTGCCTCGCTGCAGTATGACACATTTTATGATGTAAACTTAAAGTGAGCTTCCCCTGTTTGATAGACCAGCAGCAGTTACACATCGCAAAGTAACAAAGGCAGATCTCTCCAGGTTGACCTGCATCTCTGGCCAGGTGGTGAGTTGCAGTTTGCTTTATCTCATGGTGACGGATATGTATGAGCAAGAGGGTCAAAGTTCAGGGTGCAGGCTGAACGCACCCAAATCATACATATCCCACGTTTTTGAAAGGCTGCGATCACGAGACTAATAAACAAGGAAGCAGTCCTGAGTGCGTGTAAAGAGGCAGGCTGATGTGATGAATTGGTACAAAGAAACTGACTTTCACCCAGGAACTTTCCCTGGAGTTGTGTGTTTGAATCCTTCTGAACTTTGAGTCATTTTAAGGTGCACCATATTTCTTTTCCACAACCTAACCTCTGCAGCTTTACGTTAATTACATAACTGTATGTTAAGGACATACAGCTGGGACGGAAATTTGTATGACATCATACAAACTGTTGTGTGTTCGTTTTTCGTAGGATAACATATGAATTGTTCTATGAGAATATGTTGCAGGGCGCAATGTTACACAGAAGTAGTATGTCTCAGCTGTGTGCATACCGATGCAACAGTTTGTACTTTCTAAGAGCTGCTGCAGTTGCCTATATACAAACTGATAGTAGAAAGAAAAAGCATGCAGCATGTTCATGTACTCCAAATGGTTCAAGAACAACTTTCAGGTGAAGAGTTGCAGGCACACATTGTTTAGACGCCACTAAATCCCCCTAACCCTACCAAAAAGGTTCGGGATCATTGTCTGAAACAAAGTCAAAATCAGTGATGTATTTCTCATCATCTACGGGACAAATTTGGACGTCTCATCGACAGTATGAAGAGATTGTTCATTACATAAAACTGTTGCCGCGTGCGTCACAGCTCTGGAGTGAAACACCTGCTGGAAACTTTATTTTTGTTGGTCCAACGTTGACTCCAAAAGTGACTGAAATAAACTCACAAGAACAGCAGACAATGGGACAGCTTGGAGAGAACTCTGGCTTCCTGTTAAGGTTATAATTGGGTTCCTGTTATTGGTTTTCCTCAACTGAGTTAGGCGCACCATAGTGTGCTGCCTACACACCATAGGAATGGGAAGACTCGACAGTGGCTGCCAAGCCTTCCTCCAGGATCGCTGTGTCTCAGCAGTTTTTAATTAAATCGCTCCATTTGTGCCACCTGTCCCAGCTGCCTGCGAGAGGAAATACAAGAGAATAAATTACTGCATCCATCCCTGCTGGCTAAGCTCTACTGTTTCACAACGTTTCATTAGGACTGATGTGCCACTTTTTAAACAACATCTGGGGGATTGTTTGCTGCTGTTGACTAAAATCCTTGATGAAATGCTAATTTGAGGAAAAGGCAAAATGTGCAAAGAGTTCTAAAAATAGCTACTGTATTATTTCAACTGTGAGGAGAGGGCGGATGAAGTGGAGGTTGACAGATAATTTCAGCCTAATAAAAAAATTATATTCCTCCGAAACAGGCTTTTATAAAACTCTCTGACGTGCACAAGAAACTCTCCCTGATTCCCCGTCATATTTAATTCTGCTTCAGTGTCACACACATGCAGCACCCACTTGCAGTGCACATACAACTACTGGTGGTAAAGACACCAGTGTAGCTTGTGATCACACGCAGACTGACAGGAAGTGCTGTCATCTGCTCAAGTACACACTGTATGTTAGAGTTATCTGCCTGAACACAGAGAGACACTGAAAACTTTTGGTTTCACCTCACCGTTATTTTTAGAGGGACAGTATTGCTGTGTTTCAATCAGCTCAGTTTCATATGAGTCAGAGTCACCATGATACACTAAAGGCATAATCCAAATCAGAAAAAACACTAAACACCTGCCATGACTTTTTAAACTGGCAGACAGACCACTTCACACATTACTGAAGAAATAAAAGACAGCCATGTTTTATAAAAGAAATAATAATAATTAGAAAAACAGATATTAAACATACAGAATATTTGTTTTCCTGTTTTCCTATCATTAACAGATACTGTAGGAAAATTGTATCATATACATATTTATAATATATGAACATATACATATTTTACAACGGATATTTCATATATGTTAGAAATTTCTGCCTTCATATATCCAGAGGATGGATGAATGTGATCTGAAGTTGCCTCAAAGGTAACTTATATTGCAACTTAAGTCTTGATATAGTGGCACATTTGTTAGTTATTACATCACCATATGGGATTAAATATGGCCGATGTGTCCAGTCCCCCTCCTGTTAAGACAAATTTCCAGCTGACTTGTCCTGGGCCGCGCCAATCACAACTGTTCATTTGATATGTGGAGCCTTTGAGCTTTGCACAACAAATATGATGATGTTATTTTTGGCTCATGCACCCTCGTGCCAGGAGCACGACTGCAAGCATAAGCCAACACTGTGCAGTGCAGTGACTAAGGTTGATCTGCATTTTGCCAACAGGTACATTTAATTATAAAGTAAAGTACTGGGTTGATTGGAAGCATTAAAGGTCCAGTGTGGAGGATTCAGGAGGATATATTGGCAGCAGTGGAATATAATATAATATAATATGATAAGTATGTTTTCCTTAGTTATAATCAGCTGGAAATAAGAAACATCATGTTTTCGTTACCTTAGAATGAGAGTTTTATATCTATATTTATAAATATGGAGTGCTCATTTACGGAGATCGCCAACTCATCCTCACTGTGACTTCATCACATGTCCACGTTTGGTCAGACTTCCCACGTCCACATATGGCGTCCAAGGTGCCCTGGGTGTGTTGGTTGTTGATGTTCTGGGACACCGTGTCAACCCCTTGGAAATCAAAAATGAACAGAGGTTGCAGACTAACTCACATTAGCGATTTGCTCTGGTGACGTCAGGCTACTCTCCGATATGGTCGTAGACTTTATGACAAAGGATTCCAGGTTAGAAAATATTGTGATTATTTGCATCCAAATGAAGTCTGTAGCATCCTAATAGGATTATGTGCTGCTCTTCACTCTGCGCATTAATGCCTCACTCTAACCACTCGCTCCTGCATGTTTGGTCTGAAACCAGCGTGACAGTTTAGCGCTGGGATTACAACAAGTTCTAGTGAAGAATAAATTTAATAGAGGATTTCATATTCATCTGTATAAGGCATAAAATGTGTCTGTATTTGATCAGAACAGCTCTCCATGGTAAAGTATCTAATGTAATTGCACGATAATGACTCAAAATTGTGATCTATTTTTCAGCTCAGGACTCACACCGTCTTCTGTTTGCATTCTGAAATATTGTGCCTCAGTTTGCAGACCTCTGAGAGCCATTCGTCAGTCTCCTCGTCTCTCCAGGAGGGAGCCGGTTCTCTGTCGTTTGCCTGCCGTCACACTGACGGCCGTCCCTGCACACTGCATCGCGTGGCCTTGTTACTTTCCCTGCAGGCAAACAGCAGCACTACAGGAGCTGTGTTCTCCTCTTGTTCGTTCTCAGACTCCTCACCTCCTCAGTCATGTTCGAGTGATTGCACCTACTGAGTGGGGGAGTTGATGCCCCATCTCCTCAGGAACCTGACATTAATCTGCCGTGAGAGAGAGACAGAGGGAGCATAATTGTCTTGTAATGGTTGTTGTTTAAGATCAGTGGCTCCACGTCTATTGTCTACAATGAAATTTAAATGAGGCCCTCCGGAGTGCCGAGCATCTCTGCCGATCCTCATTAACATGTTGTATGTATGAACGCGTCTGAGCAGCTGAAACCTGTAAAACACCCCTCATTCATCTTCCTGTGGACGTTGCATAAACACACAGGGCCTCTCTTTGGGTCGACTGACTCATTTGCCCTGACTGAGCACATCGTTACACCCAGTAAATCAATTTCACATACATTCAAACAAGAGGAGTGCAGCAGATACATCTCAGAGACACCACGACAGAAAGCAGAGCCTGTCTGCGCCGACCTTTCAGCTGAGTCGTGATGAGACAGTCGACACACTGAAGGACTCTTGTCTTAAAATATTGATGCTGGAAGAATAGAAGACAGAAAAATAATGAGCCAAAAATAAAAGAGATTCATCTGTATTGTTTGAATGAAGGGATGACGTCAAAACAACAAAAGAAACAGCTGTAACCTATTGAGTTGCTCACCTAGAAAATGGAAGCATGGATCGATCTATAGGTGCGATTTTCCTCTGTGTGCTCTTCATAGTTGGATTCTTAAGCATTTACTCACGTCACTGTTCCCTCTTGAAATATTTTATTGTGTCAGTGTCACTTATATAAAGACAGAAAGGCAAACATGTCCTCATTCACTCATCCAGCAAAACTATTATTTATTCGAAGTCGAGTCTTGAGCCCCTTCTACCTCTGTTTTTGGTCTCCACCAACTCCTGAGGAAAAGATATGTCTCTCAAACTGCTAGATGCTCCTCTGTGTTCACCAGCTAGCTGCTACCTGTCTGTGCAGTGAATTCTCAGAGCTTTTTCACTGATAGGAGCTGCCTGCTGTGGCTGAGAAAGATGCAATGAGAGCAGTGAGAGTGCACCAGAACAGTAAGGTTGTGAGGCGGACAGGTAAATAATGAGCTGCGACTGTCTATGAAGCTCCATGAAGCTGAAGGGATCTGCAAATTCAGATTATGCTCCTCTGAAGGTTCGTCATTTGTTAAAAAAAATATATATATATCGCTTTCAGTCACTTTAAACAACTTGGTTTCACTCTTAAGTCGAGGAAAATCGGCGCTTAATCGGTGACTTCCTGTGTCAGACACCAATGAAAAAAGCTGTCCATTCATGTTGGCACAGCCAGTCGCTGTTATTGTTTAACTGCGCCCAGTGGCTTTAAGGGAACATGCAGCCGGCCAGCAACGAAAGTTCAGGTGGCGGAAGGAGGGTTGGTGGATGGATCCAACAACCACAGCCTCACCTGACCTCACCCGAGAGGCTGACTGTACAGTCAAACCCTGTTCTCTGCATGTTTTGGCTAATTGTAACCGCGGTGTTGTACTGACGTAGTGCTTTTATTTTGAAAGAGACTGTATGCAAACTGTACATTTCCTGTGAAAACAGAAGTGAATTTTGAAAACAGACAATGCATGTAACAGGCTGAAGTTGACACGGCGTCCCAGAGCGTCAACAACCAACACACCCAGGGTACCTTGGACGTCGTAAACTTTACTGTACAAAGACAGCTTTATAGTTAGATTAATAACTGCTTCATCTTCAACATTTTGTTCCTGAAATCCATCCTGAATCCAGCCCTCTGCTGGGATCAGGATAATCCAGATTTTTGGACGTCCACTGACATAGTGTCGGCATATCGCACCTTCGGCTGGTGGCTGCTGCGTCAACAACTGTTACCGCCCAAAAGGTGCCTTTGTGCGTCAGTATCTGACACACCAGATCACTGACAAAGCGGTGGTATTTGACAAAATGGGCTGGAAATACACAACACTACCTCTACGATCTCTGGTGACACTGCTCAGTTTCATCCATATCTGTAAGCTTTTAGAAAATGTGCACAAATACAGATGGAATGAACGCAGAGTGTCCGTCTCGAACGCTGAGCATAAATGACCACAAAGAGTGAATAGAAGTAAAACAGTGTCGTCTGAAAGGAGGAAAGTCAGTCTTGAACAGCCTGTATTTAAAAAGGAGAGGGACAACCTGAGTGGCTGGAACAAAACTACAAAAACACTGATATTATTCTGTATTACAAGAGACACATCTGCTGAACCCTCCAGGCATTAAAGTCAAGAGCATAAAAAACCATGACTTTTTCTCACAAGATGGAAAATCTCCGGCATGTATCAAAGACATTCTGCTTCTTTTCAGGTTTGACTGCAGGCTCAGGGTCTGCCATCTATCTGCCTCCGCTGGCTCCTCCTCAGCTCAAACACAGCACACTCTCGCTGGGATCTCAATTAATGTGACGCAACCGGGCTCTCTAAACAAACCGCGCTGTGCTGCTTTGGAGCAAAATTCAGTTTATATTTCCCAGAATAGATGTGGTAGCTACAATGTAATACAAATCTGGTGACGTTTAAGAGAAGCGCAGATGCCTGCAGTTACGTAAAAACACGAGGGAACTGGAGGGGCTGAGACAAAAGGTTGAAGAAAGGAAAACACACCAGTTCATCCCAGATATGTCCGTTTTCCACTCGGCGAGGGCTATCAATAGACCTTGCTTTGGGAACCTCTGATTCCTTCATGAGCCTGTTATGCTGTTTTGTCTCCATGACAATTTCCCTTCAAAGAGAATGCTACAGAAAGCTAATTTCCAAAAATATACACACACTGATCCACAAGGACTGACGGGGCAGCTAAGGTCTCCTGGTTCAAACCTCATTTCCTGAGGATTGTCCCTCGTCTCTGTCCCAGGGTCTCCCGTTTGGACCCGGCTGTAACCAGGAGTTTAAAAATACTGCAGTCAGGAGTCCAAATTCCCCCAGTGTCACCATCTGAGACGTTTCTGACCAGCCTCCATATTGTTTATCTTTATTTTATTCTTTTTTATACATGTCATTCATCAATCTAACTAGAACCAGCAGAGCCAGCGAAGCTGTTCTGCAACGGACGCGCATCCAGTGGAATTCCATCAGGAGAGAGTATGGATGTATAATATGATGTTAATTCCAACACAGAGGAGACTTGCTGAAGTTAGGTGGGGAAACAGTTGAGATGGCCAAATAAGTTGTTATATATCTAAACTGAAATGAACATCAGCAACCAGTTTGCACCACAACAGCCTATCAGCATTGAGATCCTACAGGGACGTACAACACGAGGACGCACCAGCAGATGTTCGTTAATTAGTTCAGCAAAAATTCCATCGTTCAAACTCATGAACTGATCTACTGTGTTTAATGTCATGTCAGAAGTCTCAAAGAGCTGCACAATTAAATCATTTTATCCCTGTTCAGTTTAACGGAGGCTAAACCTGTGGTTAGCTTCTTGCAGTGCTCCACAGTGCGAGCGTTTCACTCGCATTTGCGACTAAAAATAGGCGTCTGCGAACTGTAAAGAATATTTAGGGGCACATGTGCACATAAAAAAATCAGCTGAAGCAGCCTGTATTTGTGTCAATAAAAAAATATGATAATCTAACCGCAAATGGGGAACTGGAAATGGAAACTGGAAATGGAAATGAGTCAAAGTGTGGAGGAGACGGACCGGGTTAAGCAGTGAACCTCTAGGGAAGCCTGCTCCGTTCTCCCCGCAGTTAGGGACCGTTCTCCACGGTACTGCTGCTGGGCAGGGTGGGAATAAGTCCTGCAGAGTTTCAGAGGACCTGGAGAATGTTTTACGATAGTAATAACATTATATAAGATAATCATATTGCAAAGATAATATATATAAATAATAACATTAAAGACAAAATTAAATTGCAATACTTGATATTTGATGATTTTACCTTTCTGTACATTTTTATACAAATTCATTAAATAATTTTGCTTGTAAATGTCTATTTGCATCACGTTTATTACAGAAAACACATTATTTAATCAGCTTACATTGTGCCCCTAAAGTTCTTTGTGCGCTCTTTACTTTTTCAACTTAGAAGCACATGTGTGGTTACCACTCATAGTGGCAACAGTGTTGTTGTGAAAGTGCAGACGCACCCGCTGGTTCATCCTCATGTTAACACTGTACGGTCTGACTGTTTGTGCTGTTAGCACTGTTAGCTACAAGCAGCCTCCATGTTGAGAGCCATGTGACGACAGTCCAACACGGACTCTGAATCAGACAGATATGCTCTGCATGTTGTAGACAGCTCCTTTAAGCCTGAATCCATATTCACAGGGGGCAGTATAGCCTGGGACCTCTGATCATTTGTAATCGTCAAGGTCATATTTGATCCTAAACTCGTGGGAATCTGCCATATCTGTAATTTGTCAAGTAAGAGTTCCATATGTGGCCGAACACAGAGGTCGTGTGACAATATTCGTCCTGTTTGAATCTGCATCTCAGTGATTTGGGGTCGTATTTAGGTTTTTGTTTCCTCTGTGCTTCTTTGAATTAAAGAGACTGTGCTGGCGATCATACATGAAGGTTCTGACAGCATTTTGGGTGCAGGAGGCTCATCTGGCTGCGCAGCATGGAGACCTGTTCAGATAAAACAGCTCATGGTGAGACGGATGACACGTGACAAAGTGCAGCAAAGTCGAGTCTGAAAGAGAAAAAAGGGTCGACAACTCTCACACATCTGTCACTCTCTCACCAGCCTGGGTTTCCAACTTTGGTCAGGAAATTTTGAAAAGTCACGGCAAACTCCTGTTTTCATGTAATTTTATACAGAAATAGATAAATTCAAGGACTTTAAAAGATGATCATGTTCTCGTGAAGCAGGACGCCTGTTAGAGCCACTCTCTCCTTCTTGCTCCGTTTTTTTCTTAAACTAATTCAGCAGACTCATCTCACAAAAAGTTTTTTCATCATAAGTGTGTTTTAGTTATTCAGGCATCGCACATGGTTTCATAACACAGTTGAATGTAAGTCCGTTGGCAATGTGCTTACCTTGGTACAGTTCTGACCAGCGCTGCATCGACAGGTGACTTTCCCTCTATGTCCACTGGATGCGTCGTGTGCGCGATCCGGTCGAGGCGCGGTGCCGGAGCTAATCACAGCCATTTAAGTCAATGTGAGCTGCTCCACCAGCCGCGGCCTGGAGGCGGCTCAGCGCTCCGTCCGCTGAAAATACGCGCGGGGCCTATTTTTGACTGACGCCGCGCGTCACAGACCAACTGAGTCAAACAGGAAGTCAGGCGCAGAAAAGACGAGAGTATCCAGTCACGTTTCAAAAATAAAACACTCACGAAAACGCCAGATCGTATTTCACATCGCTACATCACATGACGTCAAAGTGGGTGGTCCCAGGCCTGAAGGGGGTTGATGGTGTCTTTATACCTCCAGAGTTTCCAAAGATTATTGCGTGACATTATGATTCACGATCTGCCAATTCCAGCCGCTTGCGTGTGGGCCGCTATTGTTCCAGTGGACACTGACGCCCAGCACAGAGCGAATCTGATCCAGTGGACATCCAATATGTGGTCCGGTCAAGCCACATAATTGGCTGGACATAAAAAATAAATAAATAAAAAAAAGGGACTCGGCGATGGTGGAGTGAGATTCCTTAAACGGGCGTGCGAGAGTGACATTGATGGTGAAAGAGTGACAGTCATGCCAGCTGTGTGAGAGTTGGCAAGAAATGTGCACTGGAATAGCGGCGCACACGCGAGCGGCTGGAATTGGCGGATCGTGAAATCATAATGTCATGCAATAATCTTTGGAAACCCTGGAGGTATAAAGACATTATCAACCCCCTTCAGGCCTGGGACCACCCACTTTCACGTCATGTTGATGTAGCGATGTGAAAAACAATCCAGAGTTTTTATTTTGAAATGTGACCGGATAGTCTTGTCTCTTCTGCACCTGACTTCCTGTTTGACTCATTTGGTCTGTGCAAATTGCCTCCCCTCTATACTGCGGCTAGGAACAGTTTCTGGTGGAGCAGCTCACATTGACTTGAATGACTGCGATTAGCTCCGGCACCTGCGACTCGGCCGGATCACGCACGTGACAGATCCAGTGGACATAGAGGGAAAGTCACCTGTCGATATATTGCTGGTCAGAATTGTACCAAGGTAAGCACATTGCCGACGGATTTACATTCAACTGTGTTATGAAACCATGTGCGATGCCTGAACTAAAACACACTTATGATGAAAAAACTTTTTGTGAGATGAGTCTGCTGAATTTCTTTATGCATAAATGTACACAGCTCATTGAAAGTCTTTGAATTTATCTATTTCTGTATGAAACTGCATGAGTTTAGGATCCCGCCACGTGAATTTTCAAAGATTTTCTCGGGGCAGAACCTCCTGCACTCCCCTTGAAATCTTTCTTATTGTCACAGCAGGACATATTACTGGATTTTTTAAGCAGATGATCAAAACGGGACGCCGTGTCAACTTCAGCCTGTTATATGCATTTTCTGTTTTCAAAATATACTTCTGTTTTCACAGGAAATGAACAGTTTGCATACAGTCTCTACCAAAGTAAAAGCACTACATTGGTACAACACCATGAATTGACTTTTTTTTCTTTCAACAACAAACACAATTGGTTACGTTTAGCCAACACACACACACAGTTGGAGACGGAGGCAAAAGCATGTGTTTGGGTTTAGAAAAAAAGAACAGGGTTTGACCGCACA
This sequence comes from Epinephelus cyanopodus, assembly GCA_026686955.1. Classification (NCBI taxonomy): domain Eukaryota; kingdom Metazoa; phylum Chordata; class Actinopteri; order Perciformes; family Serranidae; genus Epinephelus; species Epinephelus cyanopodus. The sequence goes on along the minus strand of CM048927.1, from coordinate 39,200,747 downwards.
GTCTTACAGGAAGTGAACACTGGCCTGCTGGGTGACAGTCGTGGTTGCTGGACCCCTCCACCCCTCCCTCCTGCCAGCCCTGACTTTTGTCATTGTCCCGCTGTGTTCCCACGGGGCACTGTTAAACAGTAATGGCAACCGGCTGCGTGTCACGCTCACGTGATAGGACAGCTTTTTTTATCAGTGTCTGACGCAGGAAGTCACTAACCAAGCTCCGGTTTTCGACGACTTCAGAGTGAGACCAGGCTGTCGTGCCCCACTGAGCCACTTTCATACGAATGAACAGAGCTCCACCTCCAATACTATATCCACCTCTCTTCCTACATCCATTATCTACCGACATTAGCAGCCATTTGAAGTCATGTCACCCCATTTTGATGAATCCAAGCCTGACATTCTCTTTTTTAGCTCAGTTTTTGGTCTCTACCAACGAACAGTGTTCAGCAGCTAGTGGCTGCTGAGCAGGTAGAGACAGTCGGTTTAAATGAACTGCCTGCTGCAGCTAGAAATAAGTTGATGAGAGATGGTTCATCACTGTGAGCAATCTCTTTTGCATTTTGCCTTCATTTGACAGGACAGGTCCAGAGAGAGAAAGGTGAGAGTGAGGGTTGCATGCAGCAGAGGGTCGGAAGTGGACAAAGCCTTCGTACACGGGGCGTCTGCTCTATAGGTGAGCATGTGGGCGCCTGTTAGTGCTGCCTGACAGGTATGAAATCTACATAATACCAGAATCAACAATGTGGCGGACATGACCTCTCAGTGGAAGTTACAGTCCAGAACATGCTGTCCACATAATGATGCTGATGTTATCTTCCTGTCACTGTGGCATTTTCATTTCTTTGTACCCTGTGTACCAAGTGTCGAGGGGTGAGAGGGGGAGTGGGCTGCGGTGTTACGCAATGCAAGACGACAGGGTGAGACGCTGCGTCTGTTGTGGCAACCCAGAGAGGAAACAGTGGCAGGCATCAATACTTCTGCAGCATACGACACACTGTTAACATTCCCATCCTCCATTACTACACTACAGGCTGAGGCTCGAGTTCACTGCCTGGTCAGGTCAAAAATGTGCTCGCACCTCATGTAAATTTAAATTGTGACTCCACGCAGCAGTTCATTTAACATCATGTCTGTGCTGCTGGCTGAAATAAACAGAGAGAGGTGAGAGCAGTCACCATGAAGCTATTTGTTTGAATTTTAAACCTGTGTCAGTTTTTTTTTTCGGCAGAGCTGCGAGATGAAGCAAACAGAAGGTGTTTTACTGCCATCCGCTCGTCTCTTCATTAGAATGCAGCACCAGCCTGCAGCTGCACGCAGAGCGGAGAGAGAGGAATGATGAAACCAGAGCTAAAAATAGCTGCCTCCCAGGATCCCCCCTCATACGGCACTGTAAACACTCAGAAAGCCAGCGACAGGCAGCACCAGCCTAAGTCTGCCTGCCTCTGTGTGTGTGTGTGTGTGTGTGTTGGACACATTGCAGTCCTCCTCGCCCTCCCCTCCTCAGTCATAAACCAGTGTTTGGTTTGGCAAGCATGCATCATCGAGCTGCTGTACAATTAAAGCCATCTGTGGGGTTTTTACTCAAACAAGCCTGGGGAACGTTACCGCCTCACCGCTCTGCAGCAAACACAAAGCAATCACCTTGATAAATCAGCTCGGTCCACATTCACATTGTCAAAGCACAAATTTCCCCGAGGTAAAAAAAAAAAAAATCAGCATTATGCAAGCGTGTCAACGAGACAGTCACCTTTATCACAAAGTCGGTTATTACACGACGGGGTGTCCACCTTTTACACACTGTAAGCAAACAGTGTCAGAGCCTGAACACACACACACACACACACACACACACACAGCAGGTTAGTGTCCTGCTAATCTCAAAGTAAACCGGGCAGCATCATAAAATACGCTGTTATAAAACTGTAGACCATCTCGGTTCATTTTCCAGACATCTGATCACAAATTAACACCAGAGAGAATATTTCATCTGAAAAAAGGGGGACATGTGATCGACTGTGCATCCAAACAGCTGTTCGGATCACCTTCACAGGATTCCAGACAGCAGGGGCGTGTCTATTCAATGCAAATGAAATCAGAGTGACATCAACAATGCAAACATCCTCAAAGCCCCACAAAAAAACAACAACAACAACAACAACAACAGCAAATCCTCGTGACTGAGGAGGACAACACGTGCTCTGCAGCCTGGAGACGACAGAGGAAGCCCCGGAGACATAAACTGTATGTTTGGGCCAGATGAGCTTTTATAACAGACTGAACCAAAAATACGACGGAGCAGCTCTGACGACTGACTGACTGAGTGTGTGTGTGTGTGTGTGTGTGTGTGTGTGTGTGTGTGTGTGTGTGTGTGTGTGTGTGTGTGTGTGTGCTGGATGCAGTGTTAATACCCCTGATCAATGAGAGCAGTTCATCTGAGGGATAGAAAGGGTGTTAAATGCATCGTCTGCTTTAAACCAACTCACAGCACAATCTGATGAATCTTAGTAAAAGATGTGTTTCTCAACCAGCGTGGCAACATGCTCAAAGACTCCTGAACTGACCTATTTCAAAAGGACACTATCGTAATTTCAAAATCTGAACTTAAGCACCCCAAAAATGTGGTTTAATGTCACAGATGTGCAGCCAGCTCTGCGCCGTGCTTTACAGGACATCCACAGATTAACACGTCGACTGCAGTGGACTCAGACTATGGGCCGCACTGTGCATCCCAGCAACAACCATCTGATCACAGATAACTTGGGATTGTGTTAAAGGTTCAGTGTTTAGAGGCATTTATTGGCAGAAATTATACAAAATATTTAGAACTGAAAACTGAAAATAAGAATCATTGTGTTTTAATCACCTCAGAATGAAACGGTTATACAGGCAGCAAGTCCTATACTACAGATATCACCATGTTGTTTCTGCAGCAGCCCAGAAAAGACAGATCCAACACTGGCTCCACAGGGCCATCTGCATTTTTGCACTGGCATCATCCTACATGCTGATTTAAGTTCTGCAACCTCATCGTTAGAAGCTGTATACGGAACCTTTAAAATTAAATAAAATAGAATAAAATAAAAGCAAAAAACACAATTTTAACAAATCAGGTAAAGAAAAAATTCCGTCATGCCTGAAAATGGCTGAAGTTGTCAGACGACAAAAGTTAAGGGGGCAGATGTCCCAGTGGCGTCGGCAGGAGGGGTGACGGATGGGTCCAACAACCACCGACTTTCACCCAGGAGGTCGGAGTTCACTTCCTGTAAGATTGTAAAGCCAAACCCTTTTCTTTCTTCCTAAACCCAACCACGTATGTGTGTGTGTTGTTGAAGGAAACAAACATCAGTTGGTGGTGTTGTACCAACGTAGTGCTTTTATTTTGAAAGAGACTGTATGCAAACTGTACATTTCCTGTAAAAACAGAAGTGTATGTTGAAAACAGACAATGCATGTAACAGGCTGAAGTTGACACGGCGTCCCAGAACGTCAACAACCAACACACCCAGGGTACCTTGGACGCCATATGTGGACGTGCGCGGTGCTCTGCTCTCTGGACACCACTGTTTCTGTTTAAATCAGGCGTGTCTAAAGCAACATCATACAGTTGTAGACCCATGAGTCATTTACAGACAGCAAACATGACCACAGCAAAGAAGGTTAAAGAAGGTTAAAGTTGACAGGCAGTGGCCTTCAGGAGCTGTGAAAAGTTGAATGTATTTTTCACTGAAGGATGAAACGACTGTGTTTGTCTCATTTGCATGTGATTTAATTTTCTTTTTATATAACACATATTCTGTGTGAAGCAGGTGGCCCCCACGTATTTTGGCCCTCATTCAAAAAAGTTTGGACACCCCTGTTTTAAAAACATGCTTTACTATGTTTTGTCAGAGCTAGACGCTGGTTTCTACTCTGATTCCCTGCAAGTTAAGAGGATGGGTTCTTCAGGTTTGTGATGTAACAAGCTCTGGCTGTTTGAATCCGTCATTGGTGCACTGCAGTCCCAAGGCATTAAAAAAAACTTGGGGCCTTTAATGACGTGAATTCTTGAAGTAACACTCGCTCACAGGTGGGAAGGCTGCAACAGTTCTTTGCATCTCACATTAGAGCCAATAAACACATTGTTTCCATTCTTTACACTCGTACTCGTCTGTTTTTGGATTTGAAAAAGCTACAGTAACACCATCCTCCGCATCTCACTGAGTATCTCTGCGACTACAGCCCCATTCAGACACAGCGCAGCATGTGCAGAAGCTCGACAGGCAGCGAATGGTCGGTTTAATGTGGGAAAACTCACCTGTTGTTGGGCTCCACCAAACACAGCATCCTCTGCACCTGGTCAGTGTCCACGTGTGGCCGATATTCACGCTGCATATCTTTCATTTTGCCTCCTCGCTTGGAATAAGTTCTTTTGTGGCGAAAAATCACAACTCAGACAATGAGACTAACAATCTGTCAGACACGCATCAAAGATTAGGACAGAGGTCAGGCCAGTAACAGTTATTGATTTGCAGGAGCTCATAGTGACGTGTGTAGAGACCTTGCACACAAAGGTGCAGCCACACAGGTGATTTCACTTCACTTCAATCAGTCAGAGCACCTGTGGGGACGTGCAGGGTGTCTGTTAAGATTCCTGTACCTTTAAACCATCATTTAACTGGTGTAGGAAGGATTCTCTTTCACACACAGTGTCCCTGACTGAACCAGTTCACCGTAAAAAACCCAAATAACTCCCAGAAATGTCGGGTTTACCTTGAAGTCCATGTTATGAGTCTATAAATGGGATTCATCCTCTTTAAACAGGCCATAAAAGCTATTTATGGAGCCGTCTGTCACTGAAGATAAACACAAAGTCAGCGGCTGTCCGAAAACATTTTAACATATCACTCCGGTCCAGGTCTGCATTCATGTTGTAACCTGAAAGGCTTGTCTGATGCTTCTCTCCCGCGCGTGTCTGTGCAATAATACAGCCTTCATGTTCTCAGATCCAGGATGGATCAGAGATCATAGAGAAACTGAGGGAGATGGGTTTCCATGGCAATACTGTTTCTTTTCCTTCTCCCCAGCTTGACGTCACATCGGGCTCCCTGGTAAACCTTTAGCACAAAGGTGTGTATGCACAGACGAGAGCAGAATGAAGACAGAAATGAGCGACTGCAAAGATCCATATTCACTGTGAACGTGGTCAAAGTGCTGTGAATCATCTATTGACTGAGTCCCGTCTCTGCACGCTGCCGTGTGTCTCACATTTATCTTATCTCTGCTGTTTTATACACAACTGCTCCCACAAAATAATCACCTCCAAGTCTTTTATCTGCGATGCTGGAATTCATTCAGACTAAGCAGACAGATGCGTTTTTACTCTCTCATGTTTAATAGAAGTGACGTGAACATGAAACCCATCTGACAGCTGCTGTTCACTGACGCTGCTCCTCCACTGATGCTCTTCATCAGCCTGCAGAGGTTATGTGTTGTATAAACTCAGCCTACTTTCATTCTCTGTGTACAATCCTGCCATCTGCTGGTGTACAGTGAAAGCTGTGCTCGCTGGTTGTGAATAGAACAGACAGTTTTGATTATAATCAATCACACAACAGAAAATTAATCTCACTGAAAAGCCCTGTTAATGTACAGCTCTTAAATCATTTACAGGCCTCTATAAGGCCTCTGCTGGAAAACTGCACACCCATAATGAAATGAGTCTATTTTTTAGAAGGTTTTAAAAAGTTAAATATATGCAGTAATATTATTATGCAGAACCTAATGTAACCTAATATAATAAAGTTTGTCATTAATCCCTCTGCTACTACTTCTTATTGTAATAATTATGATTCTACATCCTGCCGTTAAAACAAAAGTGAAGCTTTTCCACAGATCCAGGAGGGAAAGACACAAACCTACAGAAATGATCACTCCAACATACAGTATTTAAATAGTTATTAATTGTTTGAAACATGATGGATGAGCTTCATGATGAAATTAATATGTACAGGTGCATGAAGATGTGTATCAAGTGAAATAAATGTTTGGATATGTTTACATTTATATTTGTGTCATGTAGTATTTAGTATGTTTGCATCAATAATAATGTTAGGTGGGCTTTAAGGACACGTTTTTATTTATTCAATGATTTTTAATCTATGATAGTGCTAAAAAATTATAAAATAAAATAAAATTAAATTGAATTAAATTAAGTAATGACAATAATAACAAAAATGTGTATTAATTAAATGGTATGTGTGGACGTGTGTTATTTTGTGTATAAAAATGTATGCAGAAACAATAATTATGTGGGCTTCAATTATTTATTTATTCATTTATTTATTTATTGTCCTCCATGTTATTATTATTATTATTATTATTATTATTATTATTATTATTATTATTATTATTATCAGTAGGAGCAGTAGTATATTTATTGGTGGGGCTTTAGGGACACATTTATTTATTTATTTATTTATTTATTTATTTATTTTCCTCCATGTTTGTAATGATAACAATACCAAAATAATAATAATTATTATGATTATGATTATTATTATTGCTAACAATAATAAGAATAAGAAGAAGAATATGTGTATCAATTTAATTATATGTTTGGATGTGTTTAGATTTTTTATTTTTTTTTGTGTCGTGTATAAGTATGTATTTTACATTTATTTATTTATTTATGTTACTCCATGATATATATATATGTATGTATATATATATATATATATACATATATGTATGTATATTGTATTTGTGATATGCTGTATATTATATTATGTGTTATATATTATATATTTAATACTGTGTGGCATCGCTGCCTGTATATTTACATCAGCAGAACTCTCACAACTTCGGGACTTCAGAGTCCAAATACTGGATTATTATGTTTCATTGATTCATCATTTCTGTGCATATATTTTAAGGCTGCTGTGGAAGATCTGCTCATGTTTGCAGTGACGTAGGTGACGAGTGTTTACTGTGGTGAAATGAAGGGATCAGGGACACAGAGTAAAACTTCTTTATTGAGCAGGTCTGGAGACAGTGTGGTGAACATTCAGCAGCACAGAAGAGTCTCTGACTAACAAGGGAGTGTTCACTATTTTATAGAACAGCAGGATGCTTTCAACAAACAAATCCTCCATTACGTCAACTCGCGCTCTTCTTCATGCGTCTTTCTTTTGGTGAGGAGCTGGAGTCTGGAAGAAAACACACACACACACACACACTGATACAAATGATTATTTAAAATGTGACAGCTGTAAAATCTGATAATAGCAAACTTTCATTTTCAAATCTAACATTATATTTTAAACAACATGCGCAGCTGCTCAGTCATTCTGACTATGATCTCCTTCATCACTCACTACTCTTCATCAGCACTGTCTACACTGCACTATACAAGGAAAATATGCACATGCATTGTTTAAATACATTATATTACTTCCAATAAATGAATATCAAAGTGTGCTCAGTCTGCTTTTCTGCTGCTTGTTGAACTGAAATAAATAAAATCAAAATTATTTATATCATTCTTTTTACTGACAAATTGAACATTGAAACTAAACACAAAAAGCACAGATAAAATAAAGAATGATGGTTTTATTTTAAAGTGAAGGATCAGAGGGAGGGACCAGACACACAGAAGGAAACAACTCTTCAGATCTGGCTCCTTTTGGCTGCAGCGTGGCAGGGTGCTCTCTCCCTGCATAGAGCTCAGGTCCAAATTAAGGTCCCAGCAGGTCCGTATGTGTGCGAGGTGCACGCTAGAAAGGTGTGAACAAAGGTGTGTGTGTGTGTGTTTGAGTGGCAGGTGTGTGAGGGAGGCTGTGAGAATATTGGCAGATGGAAGGTGTGGTGGGCAGACAGCCACATCACAGGGACATGACCTCTCTGCAGTGGGTCTCCTCAGAGGACGAGAAGGTGACAAGAGACCGAAAGCAAATTTATCTTGTCCGGGTTCAGCAGTGTGTCTCTGTGGATGAAGACTGTGATGTTACAGGTCCAGAGCGGTGGATTGAGGGGGACAGATGGAGCATAATATAATTGTCCTCTTTCAGGTTCAGTCACCTGGACATAAGAATTGTGTTTCACTTCACGTTCAGTGTCGATCAGAAATGTCGGTCTGTTTGTGACGTACTGAACATACGACTGGATAAATGAGACTTGGGTTATACTGCACGAGTTGTGTGAGAGTTCGTAGACAAATATTTTGATATAGTTTTGCTGCTGTTTAATGTGGCCCCTATGACTTCATTTCATCAGCTTGTCCACCTTTTTTGGATTCTGTTTATCATTTTCTTCATGGTTTTAATCTAACATGGGGTGAATAATAACTGTACAAATGATCATCCGGGAGTTAAAGTATAGCTTCAAGTGAGTCTGACATGTAACCTGCATTTTTATAGTCCTGTTCTTCATGTGTGAGGTGAGGCATCAGGCTTTGGTTTTGCATCTTGTCACACTGTTAAAGTCTAGTGTGTAGGGTTTAGTGGCGTCTAGTGGTGAGGTTAAAACCAACTAAATCTTCTCCTTTGTGCCTAGCGTGTAAGAGAGCTACGATGGCTGATGCAGAAACCAGAAAAAGTGAATGGCCCAGTCTAGAGCCAGTGTTTGGTTTGTCCATTCCGGGCTACTGTTGAAACAACATGGCAGACTCCATGGAAGAGGAGCCGCTCTGTATGTGGATATTAATGGCTCATTCTGTTGTAACGAAAACACAACAAATCTTAGTTTTCAGTGATTATAAACTAAAGACTTATAGAATTCATCCTGTGGATGCGCTAGGATGCTTTGTAACCCCCAAATTCCACCAGATGCGTGTTGGTTGCGTCTGCGCTCCGGAATGGCAACGCAGCTAATACGTTTCAATTCTAGTCAATGTGTGTGTTTCCACCGGCTGCGGCTGTGCTGTGTTCCGGCTCCGTCACAGCTGTGGCGCTCTGGAGGCCTCCGCAACAGATACGCAGGACTTCTATTTTTGCCGGACGCTGGAGCACAACGCAGCAATTCAGCACAGAGCAGATTGTGCGGGGCAGGAAGTCGTGCACAGGGCGGATCATATTTCCTTGAAAACATCATAATGGGCAGAGGCAGGCCTGAAGTCAACAAGTCAGAGGTTTCCAGACGTCATTTCACCCTGTTGACACCATGGACGAGGAGATGTTAATCATGGAGGTGCACCCAGATGTCTTCCTACTGCTCCTCTGGTTTGTGGTTCTGTTTTTTAGAAACTACATCTTGTTATTTTGGGCGATTATGCGTGAATTCATGAGATTTCGTTGGTTCTCGTGAGTCCCGCTGTCCGGCGGAGCTGCACCGCTCCGCACAGCAAACGCAGCCAGTAGGCGTTGACGGACGGCGGAGCACGCAGCGAATAACCAGCGCAGCCGTTCCGCAAGAGACACGCATCCAGTGGAATTCCAGCATAAGTGATGTATCCTGGAGTCATCGGGTGCTTTGGGTTTTTTCAAACATCAGACATCTTCACCCAGGCGACCCAGCCAGGGCTGATCGGTCTCACAGGGCCTCCCTCCAAAGCCAGAGCCAGTTAAATGTGGACCCCAATGACCTCTACTCATCAAGAACTTTCTCCATGTTTTGAATTCTTCACTCACCTTGTGGAGGCATGTAAGAAAACAACATTTTCCTTTACAAATTCAGTGTAACACATGGAGCGAGTAATAAATACACAAAAGATCATTTAGTTGGTGAAGTATTTCTTTAAACTGCTGCAAAGGGTGAACACGGCAGTTTGGGTCAATAATGTCTTGGAGTAAAGGGGGAAACCAAACAGCCACCAGCTGACTTTCTCCACCAAGAAAAGACGGAGGGAATCACAGTATCACTCGTGCACCTCTGATAGATTAAAAGAGACAGAGATCATAACCTGACTCGTCTTCAGTGGGTTTGGACGACAGCCTCAGGTGAGCTGCTCTGACCACGTACAGCGTTAGTACGTTAATAATAGCATGTGGTTTTTAGTGCGGATCAAAGAGCTTTCACATGAAGCCGTCGTGGTACTCGTGGCTGCTTTCATCCTGAATCAGCTTCAGGTGAAACTGAGCGCTTCAAACAGGCCGGGGTGTCGTATGGCTGCCTTTCATCAGCTGCCTGCGGTGCATCAGCAATCATCACTTATTGAACGATCCATTAGGAGGATTGCTGGGAGACATTTTCACAAAGATATTAGTCCCATAAAAACTGTTGTGAACACTGCAGACGAAGGTGTTTGAGCAGCTCTCTCTGTGCTGTGTTTCAGCCTGCAGTAGATTCTGTTTAATGTATTTGACCCTCTGTCTGCTCTGTATGTTCCTCCTCCTCCTCCTCCTCTTCCTCCTCCTCTCACTCTCTCCTCCTGCATTAAGTCCATCTCTCCATTCTTGCCTTACAAGGTAACTCTCGCAGCCAGAAACCACATTCTTTTCCTGGGATTAACATCGTTCCTCTCAGCTGCTGAGGCCAATCATATCCACATCCATAGTTATAAATAACTCAGCTGGAGGAAATGAGGGGCTCATTGGGGGGGCAGGAAATGTTTTAGGACTCTGTAATGTTAAAGGAGGTTTTTGTTAAAGCTCGTGACAAAGAAGGATGAAACATATGCACGATACAGATGATACAGTAGATTACAAGATTAAACATGAGCTCATTCTGCAGCCAGGAGTCTGGACCCAAAGGTTTGGAGGCCCCGAGGGTCAGGAAACGTATTATACTTAACAACATTTCACAAAACAACAAACTGCTGAGGATGAAAGTTTCTCAGTTTGTCATGTGTGCAGATATGTATTTTAAATATTATATGAAACTAGTTTAATATTGATCCAATCACGAGAAAAAATGTTTGAAATGGCATTTTATGTTTCTGCAAATATTTTACATTTATATTATTCAGTAGTGGATATGAAACTTTACATTTGGTCAGAATCAACTATATTTTGATGAACTTTGTGGTGAGGGTTAGGCACAGAAACTGTTCGGAAAAACTCATGTTTTCGCTTAAAATACAATCAACAATTTAGTAAAAAAAAAAAAAAAAAAAACAATCGCTCTCCATGGCACCATCCCAGCTAGAAATACAGCAATGCTTTGTGGAAAAAAAAAGATTTTCATTGCACTGTGTCTGATGAAAGCACAGTGACAGTATGTTGGCAGGCGACACAGCAATGTTTTTGCTGCAGGTTTTTAAAAAATGTTTTTGTGGCTGAATCCCTGGCAGAAACACAGAGATAACTTGCCAAAAAAACACCCACGTTTGGTGCCTAAAAGCTGCAGGAAACACTCACTCACTCATGAGGAAATAACTAGTTGTGTTGTGTGTTGGTCTGCAGCTTGGCCTCTGGCCTCTGTGTCACACACCATCCACCATCTCCTCCACCTCCCGATGACAAAGTCAGCTCATGTACTATGTCACTTTAGAAACGCTGATAGGATACCAAGAAACATACAAATTTAACAAATCTATGGGTTGCAAAAAAGTTCAGTGCCAACATTTTTTTTTTTTTTTTGGCGTCTGGGCTGTTAATCTGCAGCTCACACAAGTCTGATGTGGAAACCTCAAAACCTCTCGTGCACTGAAGAAAGAGACATCTTGTGTCTGGCTGTTAAACTTTTATGGAGGAGTCAGAGTCTTTTTTTTCAAAATGAACGACCTAATTTTTCTGCCATTATTAATATCGAAGAGAAGGGTGATAACAAATTTTATATTTTTGCACCTTGCTCCTTCATTAATGTAACTATACATGGTCACTGGCCTGTATAAAGCTTTAATTTACACCAAAAGCATAAAAATATATAATAGACTTAGTGATGTTTGTACAATATATTGTAAGAAACATTGCAATAATGAATAAATAGATTAAAGAAAAAGTATTCAAACATTTTGGGTTTACTTAAAGAGAGACTGTGCAGGAATTGTTGGTTGTTGTTTGCTGTTTGTCCAGCTCCACATTCACTCTTGTTATATATATATTTTCATTTTTGATGCCATGTCCAAGATTTTTGTAGCTTCCTCTTGGACGCCTGCTGCTTATGATCTGGCACCTGGTCGCTACCTTTTATAAAGTGCTGACATCACCTGCGCGCTGTGCCCAGGAACGTCCTGGACGAGGCAAAATTAAAAGAAAGTCCAGGCAGAGTCTCTGCAGGAAAATACACACCCTGAGAGTGGGTCATTAATGATGACTGAGAGGGATCATTTCTGAGTCTATACATTGTTTTTGTGTGGAAAGTCCTGCAGAGTTTACCTTTAATTTTGTCACTTTGATATATGTGCAGAAGTATGTGGACAATGTTGCAGCTGCCTCGTGATTTTTAATCACCTCCTCCAAACAAGCATGAGTCTGGGGCTCCCTGCAGGCCGATCAAATTCTTCCACACCAAAGTGGGAGAACAGTTTCTTCATGACGCTGTCTGTGAGCATCTAAAATAAAACTGTAAGATTTATTTTTACTGAAGCTAAGGGACCGAGTCCAAATCAAACAGCCTCAGACCAAAAGCACAAAAAATCTGTGCTGCAGCTCCACACATCGTCCACATGAGGGCGCACACTGGCTCACTGTGATGCGAGTCTCCCCCCTGACTCCACTGCCTCCCTCCTCTCACCCAACAACAGCATCAGTGGGTTCCAGTAAACAAAGAGGCTTTAGAGGTGAATACCTCCAGCTGGGAGAACGTGCTGGCTGGACTGCCTTTGTGTTGTCGGGGTCACAGTGTTGTTCCAGTGAGCCGAGCGTCAGCACTAACAGCAGCTGGCATGCTCCAGGCTCTTACTGGCAAATCCCACTGAGTCATCAGCAAGCTGCACTTCTTTGTCCGCAGGTTTAGCTGAGCTCGGTGACCTCCCTCCTGCACTCCCATCAGCTGAGAGTCACAAGACCGTCTGCACCGACGCTCAGACACACCACAGAGGGACACGTACAGTAAAGCATGAAGACCAGACAGAGGAGGACGGACACATGCTTCAGAGCACAGACACACAGTGTGTTCATGCACATACCTCAGTGATCTTCACTCAGTGCAACTCTCATGATGAGTTCACATGTGCATGCATTTTGTTTTTGCAAATAAAAATGACTTCTTGACTTTATAATGAAAGTTTGTGCAAATGAATGAACTCAGAAACCTCATTTAGTTTTTGTAAGCGAGGAGGCGAGGTGAGGATCCACTGACGTCATGTTGTTCTACATTCAACGAGAGAAGTGTGTGGAAGTGTCAAGTGTCTTTCATATTATTTTATTCATATTTATTTCTTCATAAATTAAATTTGGGGGTCACTTTGTGTCGTATTTTTTTTTTGACTTGATGAAACTAGAATGAACAGTACCAGTTAATAATTGTTGTTTTCATGACATTACGAGCTTTATCCTTAAAAAAGATGTCGTTGCATTCATCATACATATTGCACATTTAGTTTTAGTTTTGATTTGTGTTGTGTTTTATATTCGCCATACATTTGCTTTTTCTTCTTTGTTGTTTTACTCCTTTGTATCTGCACGCCTCTAACTTTGTATTGCAGCTGTTGCACAGCAGGTTTCCACGGGATAACTAAAAATATATCTTATCTGGAAAATACAAACGTCTCATATTCTCACAAACAGCGTGCAGTATCATATCTGTATCATAAATATTACCTCTTCATATGTTTGTAGTTGCATCAGATTTGTGTGTCACAGAGAGCTCAGCTGTCATTAAAGGTTTCAAAAATGGACTCAGAGCATCAAACTGTGACTGGAGAAGGTCTGCTGGGACACACACATGTTGGTCTGATGAGTTGGTTTTTAATGTCTTGAATGCAGGAGCAGTGTGCATCATATTTAGAACTACTAGTGGAAGCAATGATTCACAAGCTACAGGTGTTCATGTAAGAAAATCTGTATCTGAAGTCAGTGTGAGCGCCACGGACACAGGGACGTCAGTCTGTGTTGAAATGTGTTGAGGACGTCAGGGCTCAGATGAGAAAACTTTGTCAGACGCTCGTCAACAAATGTGATTTGAGGCAAAGTTACATCAGGTCGGGGAAAAACATCACATCAGAGGGGCGTCAGGCCGCCAAGGGCACAAGGTTTCTTTCTGCATTGCTGGGGGACAAATATTAAAGACTCAGTGTAGGATTTATGATATAATAAGTGTGATTTCTTCAGTGTATAATCGCCTCAAAATAAGAACTGTTGTGTTTTTGTTCTCTTAGATTGAGGTGTTTATATCTACATAAAGAGCAGGTCTTGGTTTATTGAGATCACCATGTTGCACTGTCATGTTTCTACAGTAGCCCAGAATGGACAAACTAAACACTGTCTCCAGAAAGCTACATTTGTGTTTTTGCATGATGGCCGTCTATAACGAGCAGCGTTGGAGTTACACTGATTTGTGATGCTTTATTCAGTGTTTTTACCAGATTAAATCACCTGGTCTGTTTGTTTTGGAGAGGAAGAGACCTGTGTGTATAATTCAGCTCATAGATTAAACCTCCTGAACAGTGAAGACTAAAAGAACTCGAACCAGGATAAGTTTCAGCTGGTTGCATTCTGCATTTCACCGTGAGCCACTAAATCCCCCCAAATCTTACACACTGTTCCTTTTCACTTTAAATTTTGACTGTCAGACACTTGATTTCCTGTGTCCTGCTGAATGATCATTTATAGCGGAAACATTGTTCTTAATGTAAAGAATTCCAAACATAAAAATATAATGAGATATAATGCAGTGAGGCTTTCAGGCAGTATTCATGTGATCTCTGCTGAGTCAACACGTGTACGTGTGATTTACTTTGCAGTTTCTATTATTTGGGGACGTAAGCTTTTTAAATGTGCTAACACCTGTTCATATGTGTTTTCATGTTCACAGAGAAAGAATAAAAATCTTGGACAAGAAGAAACTGTGTCAAGAAGTTGTTAAAGTCACTGATCAGCACATTTTTGGGTCATTTTAGAATCTGTAGGTTTTTTTCTTTTCTTTTGCTTACTTTGGACGATGCACATTTGTTTCCTCTTCACGTGTAGGTAAATCTTTCTCAAAGTATTGTCATGTGTTTGTCAACATTTCTTGCTGTGAGCTATTTTTCTGAATATTTTTTAGTTCAAGAAATTATACTTTTAAAAAGTTTTTCTTTCGCCAACCTTCAAGCTACTGTTTGTTCAACAGTTTGTTTTAATTAATCTCAGTTCACATCTTGTGACCTGCACTGAGCAGTTTCAGTTTTGGCTCAGTTTGTCTGTCAGCAGAATCACGGATTCCAGGGTGCAATTTTTTGGAAACGGAGATCGTTTCAATAATGTCGTCATATAAACACGGAAGTTTTTTAAAGTGCAGACTTTCCGTTTTTAGAAAAACTGTTGTCATCTAAAAAGGACCTAAATCATGCCAGAGCAAAGCCCAGGTGTGGGGGGCCGACAGCTCAGCAAACTTTCTCTCTGATGCTGCTGTTCACACAGGTTAGACCCAACCTCAGCCCTCCGTGACATCTGGTGCTGGAGGGTTTGAGCTGCACAAATTCAAGCCGCAACAGCAGCCGACTGAAGTACGTCTCCATAACTGCTGCCCGCTCTCCTCCCTGGGAGGCAAGCCGCAGTGGCGGGGAGTGAGGTGGAGGGACGGAGAGGTCGTCAGGTAATTCTTGTCTCATTTGTGGTCTGATAAAGAGAGCGTGGCAGGGACGGACTGAGTGTGTACAACTCTTCAATGAAACAGAGTTTAATAAAATGAATCAATATGGAAACACTGTGTCACTGTATGACGTGCGTGTATATGACTGTGGTCGTCTGGTGGGAGGGGCTTAGGACAGAGAGGAGAAAGCTGCAGGAGGAGGGTGTGTTTTCAGATTCTGCCTTTTAGTTATTCATTTATTTGCCTTTTACAGATTCCTGCCAGCCTCAGCTTTAATGCTGCATTTAGAGGTTTCAGCACCAAGAGTTCACGTGTTTATTCTAAAGATCAGAAACTGTCTCGACTGTGATTTTACAAAAGCCAACAAGCGTCCAGAGTTGAACAGGATGTTGTGCAGTATCACTTACATGTAAGTAATCACCACTGATGATCAGCGTCGTCGTCTCCAGGCGAGATACAAACACAGAACACATTGAGCACAATCCTCTTTTATTACATCTCCAAACAACAGTTATGTAAAACATAAACTCAAAGAGAGACAGTCTAATGGCTGTGGACGCGGCGGAAGGACCCCACAGTGGGGTTCATGGCTGCCCACTCGGTGTAGCGGCGGTACTCTCCTTTCTCCAGCAGGTACTGCCGTCCGCGGTAGTTGGGGAGCTCGTAGAAGACCCAGGCGCCTTCCTGCACCTGGCGGAGTGAGTCTCGTGGAGGTGCCAGCGCTCGGGCAGGTTGCTCAAATCTTCATTGCACTCCAACATCCGACCGTTGAAGTCGGGACGCTCGTAGACACGAACCCTGAACGCACCAGTGCCCTGAAGGACAAAGAGCAGGAGCTTAGTTCACTTCTGCACAAAGGACGACTCAGCAGCATTTTTGTTTTGAGCATTTGAGTGTTTGTTTTACACCTAAAGACAACCTGCAGTTCAGACTGTTTTTCTTTTCTTCACATCCCAAAGCAGACTGTTCTCATAAACTGCTGACTAAACAAAAAGTAACGCAACTACTTTCATGCATCTACCACATATTTTGAAAAGCTGCGACTACCTGACCAACACACTGACAAGAGCAAACAAGGAAGCATTGTTGAGTGTTGTAAGGAGGGAGGTTGGGGTGGTGGAAGGGTCACATAACACAGGACTTTCTCCTGGAGACAGGTGTCTGGAACCGTGAGAACTTTGAGTCATTTTAACGTCGTGTTTCATTTTCCTAAATCTAACCTCCATAACTTTACATTAATTACGTGACCTTACGTTAAGGACGTCTTTACTTGGGCACCAATACATCAGATATCATATCAAGGACACATCGCCAGGATTCAGACTGTAAGTCGCACACAACGTGACAGAAAACTCCAAAAATCGTGGACACAACACAGAAACAAATGCAAACATAATGAATGAGAGTGATTCTGGGGTTGGCTTTGACTTTCACTGATGATACTGTTCAGAAGCAGAAACCAGCAATTCAAATAATCCAGTGTGAGGAAGACTGTGATTCCGACATGTAATCACATGCAGCTGACAAATTCATGAAGGTACACACAAACACAAACACTGATTGTTTGGCACTGATATTTAAACCCTGTCTCTCGCCGTGTGTTTCCAACCATGCTCTGGCAAAACATTTTTCCTTCTGTCAGTTTGAGCATTATTAAACATTTCATGGTTATGTTCAGGTTTGCAGCACTTGGTCAGAATAATGGTTCAATTCTGAGGCTGGTTGCACAAAACACTTTAAATTTGTTCCTTAAGTTTGACACTCAAGGCTTGAATTAATTACTTTGCCAATAACTGACTGGAAAGATCCCGTTGCATGAAACCTCAGAGCATCATTAACTGTTAAGAGACTAGAAAACAAAGCTTTACAAAGTTGAGTGATCCAAAACCAGACGGTCACAATCATAAACTGATTCTGGTCAAATTTAAAGCACAAAATCATTCGCTCATCATGAGCAAACTTTAAGCAATTCCTCAAGAACCAAGATAATGACAAAAACTTCCCAGTAGTGAGACACCCTGAGGCCTGCGTAAGAGTTAGGAGGTAACTTAAGGCTTAACTCTGAGTTTCCAGTCTTACCAAGCTGGTTCTCCTTTTACCGGGATAAATCACCCTGGTAACTGATGCTTGACAGCTGACCTGATCACAGCCTGTCAACACTCCGACCTCTGACCAATCAGATCACTGAAGAAAGAAGTATCCGACATGGACAAAAGTCTGCAGCCTCAGGTAAAACTGAGGAGCTTATATAAAGTTACAGGTCAGTAGAATCTCTTCAATATTTCCACTGGTGTTAAAACAGCTTCTAACAAACACAGAGATCGTTCACACACTGAACACATCATTTTAACTCATGCAAAGTTTATTTTAGTCGCAGTGACAGTGTTGATATTTTACACTCTGATTTATCACTGCAGCTCAAAATAACACGAGACACCTGTGTGATGAGGACTGGGAAAAATTATCTTCTGTAAGTAAAATAATCCACACTGTTAACTGGCTGCTGTTATTATGCATGTAACATTTCAGTCAGACAGACGTCAGTCATTAACGACTTTTCCACTCTTCACTTCAGAAACAGTTTGGTGTCACTTTAAAGTGTTTATATGACATGTTCATCGCCATCTGAATAAATAACAAAAAATACTTATACTAATGTCACATGTAGCTCAGTGACACCTGCACGTCATTTAAGTCTCAGGTGACGGTGAAGTTTTGGACGGTGTTTTCAGTGTTTCTCGATTTCACATCGTAGGATTACTGATGTTACTGACTCACAGTCGCAGACACTTAAGCCCCTTTTACACTGACAGATTTTCGGCGAATGTTCGGTGTTTAGACACACAGAGCCGGATTGGCGAGTTGATCCGAGGTGCCCAGTTTTCCACCTCGTAGGGTAGACATATTGGAGGAACCCTTTTGGTTTAAAAAGAACGAGGCGGCCTTCTGCAACAGGAGGAGCTGTTGATGACTTGTGGGAGGAGCTGTTGATGACTTGTGGGAGGGGCTGTTGATGACTTGTGGGAGGAGCTGTTGACGACGACGCCGTGAGCCACTGGCGGTGGATAAACAGGAAACAGCTGATAGCAGGAATTAGCGAGCAGCTAGTAGCAAGAGGGAAACACAAACCTGACAGACACTGTAAAGATGAGCAACTGGGGAGACAAGGAATTGCGCGCCCTCCTTGTCCTCGCAAACAAGAGGCCATTAACCGTCAGATGAAGGACGAGCCGACTTACGAGAGAATCGCCGAAGGACTGACCAGCCGCGGCTTCCCTCCCACGTCACTGTTTACGTCACGCGCTGAGCTACACGTTTTGTTACTTGCTCACGCCCCCCATTGCCCCGAAAAAGGCACATGAATTACACAGGAATGGCTCATCATTATGCGGAATATGTACAAATTCTGTAGGAATACTTGGTGCATGAGAACACGTTTATCTGCAGGAACTCACATTTCGTACGATGCGGCAGGACCTGACGCTGTCATTGTAGCCCATCCAGCGCTGGTAGTTGGCGTACTCCCCCTTGGTCAGGATGTACTGGTAGCCCAGGTAGTTGGGCCTCTCGAACAGAACCCAGGCGCCGCTGTCCACACGAATGGAGTTGCAGCGGCTGATGTGGACGTTGAGCTCGGGACAGTCAGCGGTGCACTCGTAAAATCGACCTTCGAAGTTACTTTCTTCGTAAAACACGATCTGGAAGAGGACGAAGGGTGTTCTGAGTTTATGTTCAGTGTTTCATTTGAAGATAAAACAGAAAAAGTAAAAACAGCTACGAGCTTCACTAAAACCTCCTCTTATCAAGTTGTTCGTCTCTACACTCTGGATATTGATATGAACATGGATAATAACACACCACAATAATACCTATTATTTCTTTATGTAAGGCTGCTCAGTGATATTCTAAACCAACACATATGATTTATTGCATAATATACCCAAAATAATGTAACTGCACCATGATGATGACACAATCTGTGGAACAAATTGCAGCAATTTCAGGTACAACTTGAGTGTAAAGAGGACAAAACTAACTGTAAATATCCACAAGAAACTGAAACTGCCAGCTCCAGCGCTTGTGTTGTGCCGTGTGCTGTGTTTATTGTTCTACGTCTGATGAATCAACGGAGAAGAAATACTGAAAACAGGAGGCGCCTCGACGTCTTCTAGTTCTGATCGATTCTGTTCAGGTAAGTCGATTTGTTTGAATATTTTGACATTGTTCGAGTTGCTGATGAGTTTACGCTAGTCCAACCGTCTGTTGTTTGTACAGCCTACATTCCGATCGTACAGTAACAAACCAAGTGCAAGTGTTTCTTGTGGGTATTGGGAAGAAATGTTCATGGCAGATGAACTTGATGACGATTCAACCTCCTCTCCTACAAATCATGTCTGTATGTCACTAAACGTCTTCATTATGTTTGGAGACGATGTTTCTGTGAGGTCAGTAAACTCGACACTCATTGGTTATGGTGAGGGAAAGATCAGAGGTTAGATCATCAGTTAATCACATGAGGGCAGCTGCAAACAAGTGCTCCAGGTTTCAACTGCCAGTCAAACCCAGCCTGCACGCCAGGTAAGATGCTACATGCTAACGACTACACTCTACTCAACGACTTCATGGTGGAAGCAGAAAATGGCGTCTGACAGCAGAGAGGGCGAGTGATGATGAAGAAGATGAAGATCTGTGAGAGGTAACGACACGGTGTCACTCCTGGAGAGTCAGAGGTTTTCTTTAAATACTTAAATTTGTGGAGACGACCTTCTTTAATGTTCACTCTGTTTTTAAGATGGTGCATTTACTTGCACTGTTACTTACAATACTTAATTACATCTAATATAACACAATTTCTTTTGTTACTCAGCACAGTTAATCTCAGACACTTTATGACTCAAGCAAGGTGACTTTAACTTCTACCAAAGTCATTATCTGGTAAGAAATCTGTACTTTGCTTTCAGGCACCGACCAGTGACGACTGAACTTGTCGGCCCTCGTTATTAAATCTTAAAAGAAGAAAAACTTTATTGTGACTCGACCTCGACAGTCGGTCACATGCTTCATCTGCTCGTCTGCTTACCTTTCCCACACGTTCCATGTTTGGGCCTCACACCTACTTTTGATGTCTGTTTGTTAATCCCACCTTTCACATACACAATATTGTCTACCGGCCTGGTCCAGATTTATATATACAGTGTATGTGTGCACACTGAAACACACTGCCAGGACCATCATTGTCATTTTAATTGCCTCAGCATTTATATGTGTGCAAAGGCTGATGCTGCAAGTGTTTAAAAAATGCTGTGCTTTATACGGTGTTTATTCACAGCAGCTGACCTTTTGATCGGCCGATGCCTGATTCCAGAAACCATTTATTGATCCATTAAATTGTCTCCTCTGCAGCTGAAGCTGAGGCTGATGCTCTGAAGTTGGCTTATGGCCACACGCTGCTCTGGTGCAGGCTTTAACATCTGTGCTACATGTGTATCCATCCACACCTCAGCACACGGTCAGCTGAGCTCTGACTGGACGGCTCATTATTATTCTGTATTCAGCCATCAAGCTGCAGGATTCGTCACCAGAGACTGAAGACGTTTTTCTCACCACTTCAGTCCTGTCAGATCGATGATTCAGAGTTGGACGACTTCATTGTGCAAGTAGAGCATAATCAGTGCGGTTCATTAATCCACAGCTCAGCCCACAACAACATGCATCAACAACTATGAAGAGAAATGATTTGTTTGCACAAACAGTACAGAAAACATTTGATATTTCCAGCTCCTTAAATGTGAGGATTTGCTGCCTTTCATTAAACCAACAGCTGGCCATGTGTCAGTGTAAAATCTGACAAGCTGATCTAACTTTAAAAGAAAAGAAAAACAATTACCTTGAAAAAGTGATCACATATAATTATCAGTTTATTTTATGAGTAAACATAGACTAACAGATTTTTAGTTAGTTTTCTCTACAAGTAAATGTAAGTAAAGACAAAAAAAAGTTTACTGTCAGTGAAATAAGAAATAATTATGATTGAAGACTAAATTAAAAGAAGAAGCAGTTTGGTCAATCTGCTGTTTCCTGTCGTCACCTGCAGCACGTCATGAGGACTGACATCACTGCACGGAGCAAGATTAAAAATATTTATGTTCACTTTATAAGTAATCATAAGTGAGTAAAGCCAAAAACCTAAAGTTTACTCTGTAGGTAATTATAACTGAAGGCTAATTGGTATGTTTACTTTATTGGTAAACCTAACTTAAAACTAATTATGTTGACTTCATAAGTAAACAGGTAAATAAAGACAGAAAACATCACAGTTGTGATTACTTCATCAGTACATAAGTAATTAGATACAAAAAAACAGTTAAATTAGGTTAACTCAAAGTAATCTGAAGACTAATTGTTTTATTCACTTATGAAGTAAACATAATTTAAGACTAACCTTTTGGTTTTCTAGATTATTTAAGTGAGATGATGCATCACAGTAAATTCAGTCAGGTTTTGGTCAGACAAAAAACATCATGGCATTTTACATGGCTTCTCTGACCAAATGATTATTTGAGAGAATATTTAGTAGATTTAGTTGCAGCTTTGTGCACAAGTAGTTCATAAGTTGTTCCACTGCTCAGGCAGGAATCCTTCAGCCTTGTGAGAACTTGTGAAACAAAACCAGGACTGACTGTGTGTGTTGATGTGTCGAAGAAATATAATTCATTCATCTTGTCAGGCTGAATCCTCTGGTTTGATTGATTGATCGATTTCGGTCATTAAAAAGCAACAGAAAAAAAAATCAGCAACAAAGCACAAGTAAACAAAACAAGGACTGACTGAAAAGCTGTCGGCTTTTAAAAAAAAAGGCTTGTGACGCCTACTCTTATCACAAATAAACCATTTACACTCAATGTGAGCTAATCCAAACATAAGTACTGCATAACTTACTTAGTGCATTTTCAGTCAACCAAAATACAAACTTAAATACTAATTGGTAAATTTTTAGTCAACCAAAACATAAGACACCAAAGACAACATAACATGGATTCATGAGCTCAAATATAAGATGTACTTACTATTTTTTGGCAGTGTACTGCATAATTAAGGTATTTTGTAAATTTTTTTTTTTTTTTTTAGTCTGGCCAATGTACTCGAAGTTTTTATATTTTCAGAACAACTGTTCCACAAGTTCACCCCCTTAACTGACAATGACTTTTGACATTTATACGGATCTTTGGTTTTTCAAAAATGATTGTTCCCCTCAGATTGTTAAAGCTGTCCCTCATTTTAAACAACCTCTGGATACTTTGTGGTAATTGTCCATTTCTAGCTTTATACATCATTTGTATTATTTTGTAATCTACTAAGTTTTGAGTTTGTGTTTCCCTGTATCTCTACTCCATACATCATGTAAGGGACTGTGAATGAATGGTAGTGTATACAAAGAGCTCTGGTTTAGGAAATCTTGAGCTTTGTGCAGGATTGCAATAGATTTTGACTTTTTGGATTTGACATGATCTATGTATGAGTTTGCTGTCAATTATTACTCCTAAAAATTTTATTTCGGTTACTATATCAATTCCAATTTCATGTATTCTAATTTTTCTATGAATGTTTAGAGCATGATTTCCAAATATCATATATTTTGTTTTACCAAGGTGAAGTTTATTATCATCAAACCATTTTTTTATGATCTGCAGTTCTTCTTCCACTGTATCCAAAGTTGTTTTAAATGTTCTGCACTGCAAAAAATATTTGTATCATCAGCAAATAATATGCACTTCAGTGACTTTGAAACCAAACATATGTCATTAATATACTGAATGAACAGCAATGGTCCAAGTACCGAACCCTGTGGCACCCCACACCTAACCTTTAAGTAGCTTGAATTCTTCCACATAACTAGTTAGCCAATCATGGGCCAGTCCTCTGATTGATTCAGCAGTGTAGTTTTGATAGTAATATTTTGTGATCGACAGTATCAAAAGCTTTTTGCAAATCAAGAAATATCCCTATTGTGTGTTTTTTTTTCTCTTTGTGGCTTCTGTAATTTGTTCAACAAAATCCACCAGTGCTAGTGAGGTGGTTTGTTTTTTTCTGAATCCATATTGCTGTTCATTAAGTATGTCATGTTTTGAAATAAAATCATTTAACCTCCTAACAAATATTTTTCTAGAATTTTTGAGAACTGTGGTAACAATGAGATAGGTTTATATTTGTAGGTCTGTAATGAGACAAATGCTTCAGTATTTGTGGTCGGGCAGGAATCTACCAGCTTCCCTCGATCTGTGTGCAGACATTTCTTTTCAATATTTGTGTCACTGAGGGTCAGTTTATTTAAATACACCTCTTTGTATAACAGAATCACAAACTGCATCCTGCACAGTGACCCTGAAGCTGACTCAACATCTGTCAGATAGTTTCAGTACAAACTGAACATCATTATCTGACTATAAGGAGGGTTTATTGCAGGGTTTTATTAAACTGAGTTATTTTGGCTTCAGTGTGGCTATAAATATATATATGATATACGTTTTCCTTTAATCTTTAGCATACAGAATAATATATACTGAATAATGATGCACTGTATGGCCAACATTGATGTGTTTTATTTTTTCTTTATGTTTTGGATCAGAGCAGATCTGAATTCAACTTTACACAGACACAAACATGAGCCTCAGATACATTTATTGCATTTATTATAAGACACTTGAGCTGGTTGAGATCACAGCTCCATGATCCTTCTGATGGAGCCCACCACTGACTTCAGAGCTCCCCACTCTGAGTGGTGTCGGTACTCTCCTTTCTCCAGCAGGTACTGCCGACCACAGAAGTTGGGGTGTTCATAGAAAACCCAGGAGCCCTCCAGGACTTTGCAGGACTGAACTTCTTGCCTGACCCATTTGTCCTGGATAGACTTTGAGTTTTCTGTCAGCTCCAAGGACTGCCCGCTGAAGTCTGGCCGATCGTACAGCCTCAGCTTGCACGGCCCTTTGGCCTGAAACCACAGCAGTCAAAGACGTGATGCATGACGAAGAACAACAGGTTTATTTTTATTTGTTTTCATCATGGCACTGTGAGGACTTACATTTTTGATGATCCTGCAGGATCTGACACAGTCATTGAAGCCCATCCAGCGCTGGTAGTCATTGTACTCTCCTGGCCCGATGACATACTGGTAGCCCGTGTAGTTGTTACGCTCGTACAGAACCCACCAGCCACCCTCCACCTTGACCGAGTTGCATCGGCGGATGAAGGACTGCAGGTCGGCTGAGTCCCCTTTGCAGTCGTAGGACTTCCCTTCGAAGTCCCGGTCCTCGTAGAATACAATCTAGACAGAACAGATACACGCAAGATTATTCATGTGTAAATACAAAGTGAGTTTTATCTGCATTAAATTCTCACAGACAACATCTGACGTCTACGCTCCTTGCACCAGATCTGGAGAGTTACCAGCTCGTGCAGCCGCAAGACCACATCCAGGACGCTGCACTCACCTTCTCCATCTGTAGCTCTTAAAAAACTAGATGGCGTAACAAACGCAGTACTCTTTATACATGGCAGAGACAATACTACCAAATGCATGGTTAGCAGTGCCTGTAACAGTTATTACAATTGAAATATTCATCTAGAGTCTGCCCATTGTTCTTACTCACTGAATTGCCTGTCCACACACAATGGTTGTTTAGCAGTGCCAAGTACCAAACCTCAGTCACGGCTCAGTCCAAGCTGATCTGGACCGCTGCAATAAATGTCTTTTGTTTATGCAATTTGATGTAAAGCTTTATGTGAGCTGTCGACTCGGAGCTGCTTTCTATTAACAGAAGGTGCTGGACAAATAAATATGATCAACATTAGCCTTTATTTATTTTCTAGATCACTGAGTGTGAGATATCACAAAACAAGCAGTGAGATATTACTGACGTGAATTAAACATGCAGGAATACACATCAGTCATAAGATGTTTATTAACACAATAACTGTTTAAACTGCAGACACTGGTAACAAATCAACCCAACTGGGCTTTTCTCATGCACTGTTCACATATGAAACATAATGCATCAACATTTGTACATATCCCACGTGATCCTGAGCCAGTAATGAGCGTATGATCCACATATTTGGGAAGGCTGCAGTCACGTGACCGATGCACTGACTGGAATAAAGAAGAAAGTTTGGGGCGGCGGACGAGTCACAACACATGACTCTTTATATTAACTAACTTTACGTTAAATGCGTAACTTTACGTAAAGTACTGAAGGTCAACTGTGGGGCGCTAATTCTTCAGATAACAAACTCATCCAAGCTGCAGGCCTGCTGTATGAGGATACCTTGAACCAAACGCCACTGTGCATTGATGCAAACTATGGATACATTACATTTGCATGCATGTTTTGGGTTAAAATACCATGTAAACACAGCAATGTCTCAGTAAAGAAACACAACTGCTTTCCCAGCAGGAAACACATTGATGTCTCTTTAAAAACACAACTGCTCTTCATGATACTGTCCCCGGTGGAAACACAACAACACATCACATAGTAACAACCAGGTTTGTTATTCTTATAGTCTCAAACTGTGTCTGCAGCTAACACGCCAACATCTTCTTATGGTGACTGGGCTGAACATAAACTGATCCTTTTTTCCCTTTTTTTCCCTTTTGGTCATATTAAACATGTTTGGAATCGATAAAAATAAAATGTTTTCCGGTAGAAAAATAAAAGTAATTATAAACTTGAAAGTTCTTAAAACTGTGTCAGAAATTAACACAGTTTATTTTATTCTGATCTTTTGTGCAGCCATTTATCTCTGTGCTCAGTTTGGGGTTTTAAGCAGGTTTGATAGTTCTGCGTTGACGGGATGATTTGGACCGCAGAAACATCTGAAACTGTCGTCTTCTACTTTGCAGAAATAATATGCTGCAGGAATTCTCAATTCGCTACATAAGATTCACATAAACACAATAAATACTGTCTCTGGAGTTTTGATCCTGCCAAATTTATAAAGTGTTTAATCATAAAACATCAGCCCATATTTTTGGGCAACTGAAAGTATGTCTAAATGTCACGGATATAAAATTAAATATGAATCCTTACTCACAGACAAAATGAGCACCTCTGCCTGGATTCGTCCCAGTAAGCAGTGAACTGGTTGTAGTGGTTGTGATGATACTATATCAAATTCTATATAATAAACAGGTAAACAATAATCATCATTTTCATTCTACTGTGTGTTAAACAAGGTCTTTTTACTGATAAGATGTTAACGGTTAATGTTGCAATCATCCCAGCTGTGGAAGGAATAAAGGATTATCTCTGTCTCTTATCTTAATGTCTAATGTTCATCAGTTGTCTCGTCCTGTCAAAGTTTCTTACTGTATAACACAGCTGATGTTCAGAGGTGGGTAAATCTTTGACTGAATGTATTACTGAGTATTTTGTAGTAAATATTTTGCATAAAAAGGATGTCGTTTGTGACAAAATAATTTAACAGCTTGTGTTTGTGTGTTTAAAAGTTTGACAGAGAGAGACCACCCTGCAGGCGCCCCTGAAGTCACAACCTTCCACCTCCAAGATCTCCTGATTGATCCACTCCACATTTATGATGTGGGAATGTGGCAGAGCTCCTCATTTGGGGGATTAAAGTCAGATCCATATTGATTATGTGAGTTTGAACACATTTTCTCATGCCAGTATTTTGTGTTTTAAAGTCACGTGCACTGAAATTTTTAGAATTCACTTTATTCAGAAAATGTTTAGTGACAGGGAGCAGGGTTATAATTTAAGAGGAGAATTTAATTTTAAAAAACAGTGTGCTCATACAACTAAGAGGAGTGTGTGTGTTTCAGTGTGTTTGGGGTGGACGTGTGGAATGAGTTGAAACAAAGCACAGATATAAATCAATTTGAAAAACTACACTAAAAGATATTTTTGGCAGATATATAGACGAGGAAAGGTGTGTTAGAGTGGTGCATATTTATTCTGTAACACAGGGTGGCACTTGGACTGTGAATAAACTGGGTTTATTACTTATGTATTGAATTGGATGGCAAACAGTCTGGGGACAGTCTTATGTTAGTTGGCAATAAAAAAAAATCAGGAATTTGTTGAAATAATAAATGTGGTAAAAGACAAAATGTAAGAAAGGGGTAGAGACATATACGTTTTACCTCTAGCTACTCCTTTTTGGACACTCGTTCTAAATAAAGTTCATTCATTTTATTTTGAAACATTTGATGAGAAAGTATTTTAAATTTGTAACAACATTCTTTAGAGAAAGTTTGTGCCCATCTCTGCTGATGTGTGATCTGATGTCAGTCTGTCATGAGATGTAAACTGCACTGAACAATGTTTACTGGAGGACGCTAGAGGACAAAACCAAAAGCGGTTAAGAAATGTAATGAGACACAGCACAGGCAGCACTGCTGTGGGTAAGAAATACTTTTATTGATTTGAGTGCAGCTCTCAGGGTTCTGGGGAGAAGGACAAATGTCTGAATGGAAGAAGCAGGTGGGAGGCTGAAGGGCTCTGGAATCGTAGCCTTCCTGAACTCTGAACTTTTGGAGGGGTTCTTGAGCTTCCTCAAGACTCTGGAACGTTAGGACTCTGGAGCGTTGGTTGCCTTTGGGCTGCTGTGGAGCCTTGTGTCACATTTCTAGAGCATTCAGGTGACTGTGTGAGGGGCTGCAGAACCCTGATGGTTGCTGCTGTTCTAGAACTCTGTGATCATGCGGAAGGATCCAACAGCAGGGGAGGTGGCGCCCCAGTCTGTATAGTTGCGGTACTCGCCACGTTCCAGGAAGTACTGGTGTCCGTGGTAGTTGGGCTGATCGTAGAGGACCCACGCACCATCCATAACCACAGAGGAGTGGACTTCCTGGAACTTGAAGGCCTCGTAAATCGATGGGCAATCCTCAACGCACTCTGCCGCCTGTCCTTGGAAATCCTTCTTTTCGTAGAATAGGATCTTCCAGGACTTTCCATACACCTTGAAAGAGTCAGAGAATAAAAAGTTGATGAAAACATGTCAGTGTTTAGTGTCTGAATCCTCTGACCTATTTCTGTTCCCTCAGTCACTTTGAGCTCACATCTACAAATGGGCTTCTTGGCTGTTTTCCTAGTTTCCTTCAATAACTGATGTGCAAGGGCACGGACATAAAGCACCCTGCTGCCAAATCATGAGCCTTTTATCTCTCCTTTTTCTCTGTTGGCCTTTGACTGATTATTGCTTGGTTGGCGCACTCTGTGGTATTTGACTGGAGCTGGGCACTGCCTTGCAAAACATTAACCCAAAAAGTTTTAAAATCATGCTGTGTCCTCAATTTTATGTAAACTACTAAATAATTAGACTTAATGTTTTAGCTAATCTGCAGCTTGGTGTCGTGAGTTTATCCCAGCTCGATGAAACTGGTGCTTTGATACTATCATCATCATAAGAAGACAGTGTTTGCCAAAGGATGATTTTCAAATCTTTGCTACCTTTTGGTTACGTTCTAAAAAGCATCTAAGGAGCTTACGTTGTTGATACAGCGACATGACTTGATGCTATCATTGAATCCCATCCACTGCTGGTGATCAGGATATTCCCCGGGGCTCAGGACGTACTGGTTGCCAGTGTAGTTGGGATGCTCGTACAGTACCCAGCAGCCACTTTCCACCTTAATGGAGTTGCAACGGCTGAAGTAAGAGCGCAGGTCAGGACAGTCCGCGCTGCACGTGTGGCTTCGCCCTTGGAAATTCTTGTCCTCGAAGAACGCAATCTGGACGGAAGGAAACAGACACATCCTGGTAAACTCTCCTCTCAGCATTGGAAGAAAATCAACAACAGCATATTGTCGCGCCTGGCTGCCATTAAAATGACAACAAACTAGACAGAAGACGGTTTGCATGCGCTGCAGTTACTGCCTGACAGATCTTGAAACCCTTTAGAGGACAGCGTTTGCTCCTTACCTTCCCCATTGTTAATGATATTGCTTGCCTCCCACCCAGCTGCAGCTGTGTTGTGGTTTATATCGAAATGCAGAATGTGCAGACGAGGGAAAGCTTTTGTCATCTAAATGAGCCTGATTTGCATATCAGCAAAATGGTTTGGTCAAGTTTGATTTCCCCTTGTCCACATGTGATGGCCTCTTAGCAAAGAATTGTTAAAACTAACATGTCCAACTTGTGAAGTCCAGCAGCCATCGTGATGATTGTGTGTATCGTCTCCATTGAGTTCTTCCCTGTCAAATTGATGTTTACTTGGTTTTTATCTTATTTTATTATTTTTTTGTTTGACAGGAAATTATCTGGTGAATTGTCTTCGTTTTGTTGCCTTACAGGATAAGATCAGAGAGTATCATCATAACTCTTGGATGAAGGTTGGCAGCAGCAAACTTTACAACTGTGATATCTTGTCTCGTCTTTTACTTTCTTCAGGAGACCAGTCGGCTGAACAAGTCGCTGGATGCACTGTCAGGACTCCTGGGAGTCGAAACGAATTCTGAAAACATATTAGACGCAATTACGTAACATCTCTTCCATCACAGCAACAATGCTTTTCCACACTGACGGTGACACTTCCTCCTCAGACCTGAACTCACAGCTCAGATCTTACAGCAGGAGCAGCACAGGAGCAGCTAATGACGTTAACGACGGCCTCGTCAGCTGGAGCGCAGCCATGATTACTGGTATCAGTTACACCTGTGTTTGACACGTCCAGAAGTCTGCAGTGAACCAATCTAGCTTAGACGAGTCATTCATAAAAGCTTCATTGTTTCTAGGGAATTTTGTTTGGTTGACAGCGAAGGAAACGTGACGTATAGTGAGAGGCGATGCCGTGATTTTAACCCAGTACTACTGTATGTTGTGGTTTAAGTGGAGACCTAGAGACCACTGGGACTCCAGGATGCATCGTAAAGCTTTTGCACGTTAGTTAGTTGGCACATTAAAGTCCAGCCAGCTTCAGTCCCGTTTATGTTACTGAGTTGTGTCCACTGCACATGAAGTCATGGCGTCACAGGATTAGCTGGATGCATTTCTGTGTATTTCTTTCAACAGGCAAACTTCATCACAACTGGAAGGATTCTGAGTATTAGGATCTAAATTAACATCTTAGTGTAAATCTATACGACCAGTTTGACATAAAATGCCTCGTCATTCTTTGCCTCACTTTTAAAGTCTTATCTTTGGTCTGATTCCTTGTGTTTATTTAATCTTTTGACTTTTAATCATTTTAAACATTTCACTTTTCATTGTTGTGACTTGCTCTGTGAATCACTTTGGGCTGCATGACTGTATGAATGGTGTCACATAAATAAAGTTGGATTGGACTGAAAATAATCCAGAACTTTATTTGTGTTGTTATTTAAATCGTCACATTTGATTTGGTTCATTTCAGATCCATTCAATTCAAAACACACTCCACAGAAAAGTGTTTTACAGTCAAACTAACAAAAGCTTTTAACACAATAAACATAATGTTCATTTTAAAATGCTAAATAAAACCAAACAGTGACACTGACCGTATAATAAGTTCCTTCAAACCTGGCTCCTAAACTCAAAGTAAATGAAGACATACATGCAGATATTCGTTACTGTTTAGTGATGAAATGAATGTTGGCTGAATTCCACTCAGCTGCTTCAGTTTCAGGGTGCTGGTTTTGTGCGTCACTGTCCTCACTGGGCCAGCTGAACTCAGCAGAGCCATCGTTAATGTTTATTAGTAACAACTGCTCTCACCAGTCAAAATGTCTGATTTTACAAAGCGTACAAAAGAAGTAAAATAAATAAAATATATATAATAAGCCCCACTATAATTACCCATAACAGCCTGCTGCAGATTTTGTGAGTTGCTTTAAACACGTCACCCAGTGCACACAGGCATTAAAATGAACAAACACAGATATTACTGAGATTAAAAAAATATATTTCTGGGTATCCATTTGGGATGATTGTTTGTATCAAGGGATCAGAAATAAACAAAAACTGTTCACTAAAATATTTACATTTTTCCAAACAGGCCAGAGCGCAAAGCTCTGGAACATTCACAAAAACACAACATTACAAATGTGGATGAAATGTTTGTGTCATCTCTGATCTTAAGACTTCTGTAATCTGAGCTTGTGACACATTCAAGCAAAGCATGAAAACCCATCCAGACATTCGGCTCAAGCTGCGATCTAACTGCATTTTTTTTCTCGTCACTCTGATCGTCTCCTGTCTGAGAAATGTATAAACTGCAGCCCAGTTCTTCCCCCTCCTCTCCTGCCTTGTGTCTTCCACCCATTTCCCCTCCCTTTGTTCTGGATCATGATGGCACAAATGAAATTAACAGCGATCGCAGAGCTGCTTATTCATCAGCTTCCAGATAATTTGAATAACAAAACCCTGTTACAGCGCGTTTAAAGTATAAAAGCCGTCTGGCAGCCACAGGTTGTTGGACAGATTCCCACAAACACAGATCATCAAACATGGGCAAGGTATGTGGAGTAGAGCAGGAAACAAACACTTTTTAGTTTGGGCAGAGTGAACAAGCGCACAAACAGATAAAAGAGGGGGACTGTGCAAAAGTAAATTTATAAAAGTTAAACTTCAGGCCTGTTCTAAATCAGTTTGTGCTGTTTCTCTTTCCCACAGATCATCTTCTACGAGGACAGGAACTTCCAGGGGCGCTCCTATGAGTGCAGCAGCGACTGCTCTGACATGTCCTCCTACCTGAGCAGGTGCACTTCCTGCAGGGTGGAGAGCGGCTGCTTCATGGTCTACGACCGCCCCAACTACATGGGAAACCAGTACTTCCTGAGGAGAGGAGAGTACTCTGACTACATGTCTATGGGCATGAGTGACTCCATCCGCTCCTGTCGTTTGATTCCTCAGGTATGCACGGATTTGGAAAAGATAAACATGATTCTAAATGAGTAATCTTTCATGTTGGATTGATTCAGAGTTGTCTAGTGAGCTGCTAGCTCGATTTATTCTCCTGCTGTGCTGTTAGAAAGTGAGTATCTGATGTGACTGTGAGTTCTGGCGTGGTAAACACAGTCCGAGTCCTTCAGTGCTGACACGTCCTGCTCTCTGTGTCCCCCAACAGCACAGAGGCTCTTACAGGATGAGGATCTACGAGAGGGAGAACTTCCAGGGCCTGAGTCACGAGCTGATGGACGACTGCGAAAACTTCCAGGACCGCTACCGCATGTCTGACTGCCAGTCCTGCAACGTGATGGACGGCCACTGGCTGATGTACGAGCAGCCCCACTACAGAGGCAGGATGATGTACCTGAGGCCCGGCGAGTACAGGAGCATGAGAGATGTGGGATACAGCGGCATGAGGCTCAGCTCCGCCAGGCGTATAATGGATTCCTGTTGAAGCAGAGAAACCGAAAAATGTGGTTGAATAAAATCAGAGAGGAATCAAACGTCAGCTGGTCGTCGTTGTCTTGTATCAAAAAGAGGGTGGGCTTTGTGTTAGGTGTGTGTGTGTGTGGTGTTTAAAGTGCATCATTCACCCAGCTCAGTTACACACTGTACAGCAGTATTACAGCTTTAATGTGCACACACCAAATTACACATCTGCTGAACAGCATGGCAGACAGGTACAGATATACAACCACAGAAAAGATGCAAACATACATGCAAGTATTTTTATCCTTTCACTTACTCTGCAGTGATCATAGCTCAGATGATCGTACATTCTATAACTGATGTAAAGTTTGTTTTATATCCTTTTCCGTCTCATACCACACAGTGACATATTAGTGCAAAACAACATACGATCTGTTCTTTTAATCCACATTTCCAAACACAGATGAATGTTCAGCTCATTGCACTGACCGCACGTATTACACAAGCAGCTGCTGTCTATACTGTACCACGCTGTCACTGTGCAGTCACGCTGCTCTGATCTGCGGGGAAGTTTCTAGAGTAACACAAAACACTCTCAAAGGGGACCTACACCAGTGTTACACAAAGTCCCGTTCAGCCTGTGAAAACAGGTGTGCACTGTCCTCTGTGGCCCTGAAAATAACTCCCAGGGTTCCACAGTCCAGGAAAACCTGGAAGAGTCTTGGAATTAGTAAAAAATCACTGAAAGTTTTGGAAGAGTTTTGAAATTTTGCTATGTAATAAATCCTCTGTGACGTTTGGTCAAGGACTTTCCACGTCCACCCCCCCTCCTGCCCTCCACACTCTGACCTCTGCTGCCTTGATTTTCGCCCGTGTCTGACGCCGGAAGTCACCGACCAAGTGCTGGATTTCGACGACTTCAGAGTGAGACCGGGTTGGCCAGCGTAACGTA